>ML681992.1:12964634-13197208 GCA_007922195.1 Podocnemis expansa
TGCTCCACAACAGGTGAGTATGTAGCAGTTACTGGAATGTGGTGGGGGGGACTTCGGACCGTCCCTTGTCCATTGTTTGTAGTATTGCTCGACCGAAGGCCGTGTCATCTACGGAAAAACGGTCTAACGCATAATGTTTTGCGAAAGTGTCATTGGAAGCCCAAGTGGCTGCCTGGCAAATCGTTTGTAGTGGAACCTTCGCAAGGAACGCCATAGAAGATGCCATGGATCTTGTTGAATGAGAGCGGATTGTGGCAGGTGGTGTCTTTTGGTTGATATTGTAGGCTGTGCGTATACATGACGAGATCCAGTTAGATAATCGTTGCTTAGAGATGGGCTGACCGAAAGATCGTTCGGTAGTAGATACGAATAGCTTTGTTGTCTTCCTGAACGCCTTGGTCCGATCCAAGTAATAGGCTAGCGCTCTTCTGACATCCAGGGTATGGAGGGCTCTGTGATGTGGCGTTGCGTGCGGTTTTGGATAGAAGACAGGTAAGTGAATGACCTGATTCACGTGGAATGCGGATGAGGCTTTTGGAAGGAACATGGGATGGAGACGTAGGGATACCTTGTCCTTGTAGAAAACTGTATAGGGCGGATCAGCCATAAGTGCCGCTATTTCACTCACTCTTCTTGCCGATGTAATTGCCACGAGAAATGCCACTTTCATGGACAAGTGCAAGAGAGAGACAGAGGCGAGGGGTTCGAATGGGTGTCGCATCAATGTTTTAAGGACTAATGGGAGATCCCACGGTGTTGCTGGCGGTTGAACATGTGGGAATAGATTATTGAGGCCCAACATAAATCTTTTAACGACTCTATGAGCGAAGATTGAAGAGCCGTCTACAGGTATGTGAAAAGTTGAAATTGCTGCGAGATGGACCTTAATGGTGTTGACCGATATCTCTGTTTCTTTTAGGTGCCAGAGGTAGTCCAGGATCGTCGGTATGGGTGCTTCAGTTGGAGAGGACGATCGCTGTATGCACCAATTGGAAAATCGTGACCATTTTTGGAGGTAAGTTCGTCTTGTGGAAGGTTTTCTACTATTTAGTAGTACCTCCCTTACCCTGTCGGAACATAGGAGTTCCGTAGTATCGAACCATCGAGGTTCCATGCTGTCAAGTGTAGTTTGTTCAGGTAAGTATGCTTGCGGGTCCCGTCGTCTTGTGACAGTAAGTCTTGTACCTGTGGTAAGATGATGGGAGGTACTATGGACATTTTGATGAGCATGGAGAACCAGGGCTGACGAGGCCAAGCTGGTGCTATCATTATTACTGTTGCTCTGTCCAGTGCGATTTTGTGTAAAGTTCGTGCTATCAATGGAATGGGCGGGAAGGCATAAAGTAGCTCTTTTCCCCAGTGAGTGAGAAAGGCGTCGCCCTCCGATCCTGGGCCTCTCCCCGCCCAAGAGCAATATCGGCTGCATTTCTTGTTGTGCGCCGTAGCAGACAGATCGAGCGCAGGATGACCCCAGAACTCGAAAATGCTGTGAAGTATGTCCTGTCGGATCTCCCACTCGTGGCGGTTTGTAAACGAGCGGCTCAGGGCATCTGCTATGATATTCTCTTTGCCCGGGAGATACACTGCCCGAAGGATAATGCCATGTTGGATGCACCAATCCCACAGCTTCACTGCTTCTAGGCAGAGTATGGGAGATTTGGTGCCTCCTTGCCGATTTATGTGGAACATGGTGGACCTGTTGTCGGTTCTTACCATTACCACGCTGTGAGCAATTATGGGGAGAAACTTCTGACACGCTTTGAAAACAGCTCTCAGCTCGAGCAGATTGATGTGCAGGCTTGTCTCTGCCATGGACCACCTGCCCTGCGCCGTGAGGTCGCAGCAGTGAGCTCCCCATCCTCGTAATGAAGCGTCTGTGGTTACTGTGACTTGTGGTTGTGGTTGTCGAAAGGGGACTCCTTGCAATAGGTTGTTGTGACGTGTCCACCAAGATAGAGAATCTTTGATGGCACTCGGCACTATGAGCAGTGTTTTGGTTAGACGATTGTAATGTCTGACGTGGGAGAGAAACCACAGTTGGAACGGACGCATGCGAAGTCTTGCATTCTCTACAAGGTAGGTTGACGCTGCCATGTGCCCCAACATGCGCATAGCTGTGTGAGCCGATATGATGGTTGCTCCCCGAATGGTACACGCTATCTGCTGTAGGCTGATGAATCTGTCCATTGGAAGAAAGGCCCGTGAAATCGGTGAACAAAGTCTTGCCCCTATGAACTGAAGTTCTTGCGCCGGCACCAAGGTGGACTTGTCGAAGTTTATGCTCAAACCTAGCTCGTGAAACAACTTGATTGTTGCTTGTAGTGCTTGGGTTGTGCTGATCTGTGTGGGGGCCTTGATGAGAAAGTCGTCTAGGTATGGAAAAATTTCTATGTGCCTTCTTCTTAAAAATGCCACCACTGGAGCCATAAGTTTGGAAAAGACTCTTGGCGCCGTGGCTAGGCCGAAAGGCAGGACTGTATATTGATAATGCTTGTGAAGAAAACGGAATCTGAGAAATCTCCTGTGTGCGGTTCGAATAGTGACATGGAAGTATGCGTCCTGCAGGTCGAGGGAGGCCATCCAGTCGGATCGTTGAAGGGCCAGGAATATGTCCCTGAGGGTCACCATTTTGAATCGTTTCACCACTATGTGTGTGTTGAGACGTCGAAGATCTAATATAGGTCTCCAACCTCCCGACTTCTTCTGTATTAGAAAGTACGGGGAATAGAACCCTTTTCCTCGTTGTTCTATGGGTACCTCCTCTACAGCTCCTAGATCGAGTAGACGTTGGGATTTCTGACTGAAGGAGTTGTACGTGATTGGGGTCCCTGAAGAGGGACGGGTGGGGGTGGTGGTGGTTGGGTGTAGAAATGAAAGGGATAGAATAACCGTGGTGAATGATCTCTATAGCCCACTTGTCCGATGTTATCTCTCTCCAACGTGAGAGAAACGGTTGTAATTTGTTGCGGAACGTTGGGTTGGATGGCAGGTGACCTAGTGACTGGTCGAACACTCCCTCGACTTGCCCATCAAAATTGCTGTTTGCTATTCGGTGGCTGGGAAGATTGTTGGGCGTAGGTTTGGTGTCTGCCCCTCCTTTGTTGTCTGGGTCGGTTTCTATAGGTGTCCACTTTGCGATTAGACGTCTGTTGGAAGTACCTGAAATTGGTGGGTTGAGCCCTATATGGTCGACGGCGGGATTGTGGGGTATAGATTCCTAGGGTCTTCAGCGTAGCTCTAGAGTCTTTAAGGCCATGCATGACGTCATCTGTTGTTTTTTCAAATAGTTTTTCTTTATCGAATGGCAGGTCCTCAATGGTACGCTGCATTGGCTTGGGCAAGTCTGCGGCTTGGAGCCATGAAGCACGACGCATGACGACTGCTGTCCCCAGTGTCCTGGCTGCAACATCCGCTGCGTCCAGGGAAGCTTGAAGGGCAATTCTTGACGCTAACAAGCCTTCATCGATCAGAGGAGCAAATTGTTCTTGTTTTGCTTGTTCAATAAAATTTGAAAATTCATTCAGTTTGGTGAATATATCATGGGTATAATTCGCTAGCAAGGCCGTGTAATTCGCAATACGCATTTGCAGTGCGGCCGAGGTATATACTTTTTTTCCCAAGAAGTCCAGTTTTTTATCATCTCTGTTCATAGAATTGGACTTAGAGAAGGGTTGCTTAGGTCTTTGACCCGCTGCCTCTACCACCAAGGAATTGGGTTGGGGGTGGGAGAAAAGAAATTCATTTCCTTTAGAATTTATAAAATATTTTTTATCAGCTTTTTTGTTGGATGGAGCCGCTGAAGCTGGTGTCCTCCATATTTCGTCTGCTGGCTGTAAGATGCTCTCATCCATTGGAAGGGCCAATTTCTGGGATCCAGAAGACTGCAAGATGCGGTATAACTTGTGTTGGGCGGTCTGGGTCTCCTGTAAGGAAATGTCCAGAGACTCCGCTGCCCTCTTGAAGAGATCTCTGAATTGTTTGTGGTCATCATGCTTATTCTGTGATGTAGGGTCTTTTGTCAAATCGTCGATAGGAGTAGGTACTTGTGTTAACGTTGGAAGAGGTACAGACGGGGGTTGTAGAGTTGGTTGTACCGCTGTGATGTTCATGCCTGTTAAAGGCATGTTGAAGGGCTGCCAAGGCAAATAAGTTAACCCCTGTTGGGGGTACATCATCCAGGGGGGGTAAGCCCAAGGCATCGGTAGAGTCGCGCTCTGAGCCACCACCTGAGGTAACTGCTGCGTAGTTTGCTCGTGCTCTGGGCTCGAGGCCACCGACGAGGCAGACCCTTTCGATGGCGACGTCGATGAAGAAGATTCCGAAGAATCCGAACAAAAGAGAGGAGATAATGGGGCTGAGTGCACCGTAAGATCGTCCAACAGCTCCATATGTTTGGATTTCCTGTGGTGTTTAACAGCTGGAGGCTGCACCACAACGTCCACAGCCGTTGAAAAGGGTGTTTGAGTAAGTAATGGTGTGACAGCACCCTGCGGCAGCACTGTCTGTGGCTGAGGAGTACAGGGAATCAAAGGCGGAGCCGGAGCCTGTACTGTTGCCGGTGCCGTCAGCGGTAGCGTGCCCGACATTGACAAGCCCGGTGCTGTGGCTGGTGAGAGTAGGAACGGTGCCGAGAGCCCCTGACTGGGCATCGGAACCGAGGCACTTGACGGTGCCGTTAAAGCTTGCGGCGCTGTCCGCTTGGCTTTTTTCTGTTTGTTTGATGCTGCCGCCGCACGGGAATCATTTGCCGTAGTGGTCGGGCAGCTGCTCGCACTCTCAGTCCCCTTGGTTCTCTTTTTGGGGACTGGGGAAGAGGCTGGAGACCTCCTTTTGTGCGCTCCCTCTTCACGTTGAGGAGAGGCACCGGGGTCTGAAGACGGGCGCAGGGAGCCCTCTAATAAGAGGAGCTTCAACCTGCGGTCCGGTCCCGCTCTTTCCTCGCTCGGGTGGTGAGTTGCCTGCAGTCAGGGCACTTATGAGAAAGATGCCCTTCCCCGAGACATTTAACACAAGAAGTGTGCCCGTCTGAGGCAGGCATTGCCTCATGACAGGAGTCACAGCGCTTGAAGCCCGATGCGTTGGGCATAGCGCTGCTGTGACTCCGCGGGCACTTGTAATATCGCCGTCCGGCTTTTTTTTTTTTTTTTTTCTTTTCTTTTCTTCTGTTTTCTTTCCTTAGTTTTTCCCTTATGCCTTATTTCTATTTTCTTCTTTTTCCCTCAGTGGTCCTGAAGGAAGAGCCAGTGCGGACTCCGTCCGGAGTCCCGGGCGGTCGAAAGGAACTGACAGGAGGGGCAGCGGGGAAGCTGTCAGGCTGACGTCACACTGGCGGGAAACGGACACCGCCGCAGCTTCCCTGCTGCAGAGCCACTGCTAATTCAAAAATCTCCGATCCGGGGTGTTTAGCGGCGCAAAACACCTGTTGTGGAGCAGTCGGGAGCGCTGCTCGATGAAGAAACAAAGGAAGCACTCCAGTCAATCCCAGGTCAGCTCTATTGTGGTCTGCCAGCCAATCAACGTTTCAGTCATAGTAGGCTGAGTGGGGTTCCTAGAAAGCCACTGCACTGCCACCCACCCATCCCACCTGCTCACTGTTAGTCAGTTAGCATGCAAATCTGATTGACAGAACAATGCACACACCACAAACGGGAAAAGAAATTGTAGGAAGGGCCCTTGTGGGGAACAAGCCAATCAAAGGCCAGCATGCTGAATGACTGACAATGAGCAGTGGGAAAGCAGAGGCAGGAGCCCACCCTGCCTGTGACTGAGACTGACTGCTTGTCAGCATGTGATAGGGGAAGTAGAAAGGGAAGGGGTGTGGGAGTTGCACAGCAAGGGAAAGGAGTCAGGCAACTGCACAGCAGGAGAATGGATCAGGGAGCCCATGGGGCAGGGAAAAGGGAAGGTGTCAGAGTCTGCAGGATTGGGGAGGTGAAAGGGTAGCCCATTCCACTCTGAATGTGGAAGGGGAAAGGGTTGGGGAGCTCATACAGATACATGGCCTGCGTCAGGTGTCCTCTCCTCCAGGGTGGCCTCTCACATTGAGTGTGTGGTATTTGCCTGTGGTGTTTACAGGGGAAAGTAGCATACTGTTCACCATGGGCTAAGCATCACTTGGAAGAGGTGTACCAGTAAAAAAATATCTTGATTTGATTGTGGAAGCAGCTTGCTAGATGTCCCCACAATCCTAAAAGATTGCCCATCTGCTCCTCCACTCTGGGTAGCACCAAAGGAGTGACTTAGTAGCACTTGGGGTTTGATCAGTATATCAGGAGTGGTTCTGAACAAGGGATGTTATGTCACATTTACAGCTTCATGGAGAGTGGAATCCTCATATGCCCCCATGTCTGGCCAGTCAGCCCAAAATGCCCCTTACACTTTAACGTGGAACCAGTCTGCAAAATAGGGCAGGGATAGAGAGAGATCCATTCTGCCTTTCAGACTCCAAGTCCCTATTCCTGCCTGATGAGCAGATGGCACAACTCCCATTCTACTGATGCCTGAAACCCAAGCCCCTTTTCCTGGCAGAGTGAAAGATGCTGGGCTCAAAGCCAAACAGGTAAAATTTCAATTACACTGCAGCCTTAGAAAGAGCTTCACAAGAACACCAGTAAAACGCTTCTCTATATGTTTCAAAGTGGGGGAGGCTTAGTGAGCTTACCAGAACACTAAGAAATCATCTGAGAAGATAAAAAGCCTGCAAAACACTCCTTCAGGGCCAGAAGGAAAAGGAGAAGGGCTCTAACCTGGATTTTCACCCCCCTCTTGTTCAATACTAACTGCTACCTTATAGGATAATATCTGCTTTTGCTTTTGGGGGGGGGGGGGGGCCTAGAAGTCTAAAATTGCACAGCATCACAAAAATCATCTGATTCCACGTTGGGAGGCAGGAGAACTGTTTATGAACCCTGCTTCTTTAGTTAGGAGTTGTGGCTCCACTTCAATATCTGGGGTGACTTCGGATCCTTTCAGGGGGTTTTATCCCCTGACCTAAGACTCCTATAGGATTTTCCCACTAAAAGGGCCCAAAAGTGTCCTTTAATTCTCTTCTGAATAGACTCTTCTGCACTAGATTCATGGCTCCGCAAAGCAAAGGACAGTAGCTGACGTGTTGGTCCAATTCTGAACCCTGTGGCCCAGAAATCCAAGGGTCACCTGGCTGTAAAGAGCCTGTAAACGCTGACTCCTATAGGATACACTGCTTAGCTTAGCCCAGTGTTTGCTGTACATCTCTACCATATATGGGAGGGTTGTGGGGTGCAAGAGACAGAAAGAAGTCCCAGAGAGTAGCTGCTGAAGTCACAGATCTAGGTGACAAAAACCACCATGCTGCTAAAAACCAGATCCAGGGTAGGAAGAGGAGAAAGAATATAGATGTTACTGAACAAAAACAAAAGGAATAAAGTAGTCCTGAGAAACTGAACTGCCAACTTGTTCCACCACAAAAGGCAGAAAATCAGTTGGTCTGAGCTAATAGGCAAAACTTGTTGCTAAAGGCTCCAACAACACTAGATCACCACTGCATTCTGTTGGTTGGAAGGTGGTAAACCGTTAGTGATAACGGAAGAGAGAAACCATGCAACATCTTTAAAAAGCTAATTCTGAATGGACAACTCTTCAAGCCTAACTAAGAGGGGTAAGAGGTCCAGACACCAATAGAATTGCCATGATTTCACTGTATTGGGAAGATGAGGAAGCAAGTTCTATGCATGGGCCTCCATACACCTTTCAATCTGGAACATACCTCTGAAGGGTAATTTCAAGACGGAGACAGACTTGGGAAAAGCATGTCAAGTGTATCTGCAGCTACATTAATCTTCTGGCTTAAACCCCTACTTATGGGTGGCATGGTAAAACACTAAAGGGGGGGTGGGGGCGTGCAGATGCTCCATGAACTGTTCTCATGGTCACAGAGACAGGGAAAAGCATCCCCACACCCTACTTACTATATGTAATGAGCCAAGATTTTTACCCACTACCCACCAAAGCTATCTAACCTCTAACTAAAGGCTGGTCTACACTACAGCTTAAGTCAATCTAATTTACATTAGTTCAGGAACATAAAAAAAGACATCCCTCTGAGTGATCTAAATTATAGCAACCTAAGTGCTGTTCATAACAGCACTATATCAGGAGATGCTCTCCCACTGGTGTAGAGCATTTTCACCAGCTGTGGCAGCATAGTGTTTCTAGTGTAGACCTCAAATTCACTGTTCAGCAGTACAGCACTCTACGTTATGAGTAAGACTGATTCTCCGCCATTTTACACTATTCTTGTCTAAATAGGGCATGACTACATAGAGATGTACTGCTTAGCAGGCCAGGGTATAAATCAACAGTGCACTAGCTTGCCTCACAATAACTGGCTGAGTGGACACAGTCAGCTCTTATTATAGAACTCTTTCAAACAGCAATAGTTCAAAGCACACTACAGTAGGTTTAATGTGCAACAGCAGGATTCACATGACCAGTTAGCATGCAGCAAGCTGGTGCACTAGACACAGTCAAATCACAGCTTGCTGGAGTCATGTGGATTTAGCTATTTAGCTATTTCCTGGCTCTAATGCATTAATTCATCATTTCTAAGACATTAAATTGAAAAGCACAGCAAAAAGCTATGTTTATACAAGAGGCTTGAACCCCTCCCTCCAAAAACGAGTTAGACTTAGATGAACTAAAAACAGATCAGATTTCCTTCCAGTGCCTTTTACCTGTAGTTTAAAGCATCTGAGTGGTCAATTTCTAGGATAAGTGAATCAAAATGCAAACAGTTACAAATGTGTGGGTCACAAGCAGACATATATAGTAAGCTACAGATACACTCTTAATACATACAGCACATTGGTATTATTTTACAAGATTTTTAGCTTCTCAATAAATTAGACTTTAGCTACATACCTTGAGGCTTCTTTAATAATGTTCTGTAAAAATGTAAGTCGTGTTTGTAAACTGCCTTGTACATGCTTCAGTAAAAAGAAGATTCTTTCATATTCTTAAAACATAAAGCAAAAAAGTAAATTAGATGAAATCTGCAGATTTATTTTCCAGTCACAATACCATGCTTTATAAGCATCACTACAAGTTCCATTCAGCTTTTGTACAGTTTCAGTAACAGTACTAGAAGCAAGGAATCCTGTGGTACTTAAAGACCTTTGTAAGCAAGTAATCACATGAAGTTACTTACATAACTAGAGATTCTTCAAAATGTGGGGTCCCTGTCTGTATTCCACACATAGGATACATACATGAACATAGATAGGAACCACAATGCCCAAAAAAATCCCATTACAGGTAAGTAACCTTTTCTTCTTTGAGTGATAGTCTGCATGGGTACTCCACATGAAGGTGGTTACCAAACAGTATTCGTACAAGGGAAGAGGTAAAAGCATGCATAGTGATAGCTGACTGGAATACTACTGTCCCCACAGCTGCATCTGCATTTGACAACTGGACCAGAGCATAACAGCTCATTGCAAAGAAGTCCAACTAGCTGCCCTTCATATCCCTAGGATAGGCACCTCTCTCAGTGAAGCAGCTGAAGTAGCTAAACCTCTAGTGGAATGAGCCCTCTCTCCCCCTTACGGTGGGGAATATGAGCTAGCTGGTGGTAAAGGGAAATACAAACAACCCACAATCAGTTTTAAAAACTTCTGCACCACTGTAACTTGACCCTTTGATTGCTCTGCTATGGTGTCTTTTAATATCTCTTCTTTACATATAAGATGCCCAAGCCTTTCAGACAGCTTGAGTCTAGAGAATGCAGCTGTTTCTTTTCATCTGAGACACACAATTCTGGAATAAGCAGCGGCAAGTGGATTATCTGGGTTCACATGAAAAACAATTTTGGAAACAAATATAGGCTGTGGGGTTGTAGCAAGACCCTTCTTCATAGAAGGAAGCATGCGATAGATCTGCCGCAAATGATCCCAGTTCACCGACTCTTCTGGATGATGTTCTATCTATTAGAAAGGCCACCTTGATGGACAGACCAGCCATAGAGTATGCAGATAAAGGCTCAAAGGAGAGCGGGAGGGACTAGTGAGTGATGATAAATAAAAAACTGAAGCCCAACTGGTGGAAAAGTCCTGAGAATCCCTGTCAGAAATCTAGTTGTGAGAGAATCAACTATTATCATATGGTTATCCATCAGAGAATAGAAAATGTGAACTGATTCCAAATGCACTCAGAGAATTGAGCACAAGACCTGAAGACTTAAAGCAAGTAGATATCCTAAGACAGGGGTCTCAAACTCAAATCACCACGAGGGCTGCAGGAGGACTAGTATGTTAGCCCAAGGGCCACACCACTGAAACTTTTTCATATAATGATACTGCAAATATTGATAACAATAGCGCCATTGTGTGCCACAGGAAACAACTTTAGGGGCCGCATGTGGCTCACAGGCTGCAAGTTTGAGAACCTGCCCTAAGATATCAGGGATCCTAATGGATTTTAGAGACACATTGTGTTAGTGAGTCCAACAGAAGAAACACTTCAATTCTGCCAAATAACAGCTTATTGTAGTCTTTTCTGCTTTGGTTAAGGATGTAATGCTCCCATTCAGAACATGAATGCTCATCCAAACAGCTGGTCTTCAACTGCGGCAGTCCACAACTGTGGCACTTGAACCTGCCCTTGTACTTTGCTAGGAAATCTGGCAATATGGGAATGTTAATGAGTGGATGAACAGAGAGCTTCAGCAGATCTGTAACCCAGAAACAAATCATCCAGTTGGGCACAATCAGGGGACTTGAGCTCCGTCTTAACAGATCTTTCGTAGAACCTTTGGTACCAGAGGGATGGGAGGGAGGGCATATCCCCAGCAACCCTTTCTTGGCACCTGTAGAGCATCTCCCATTAAGCCCAGAACATGAGTTTGCATCTCTGACCATTTTGGTTAATAGTCATTAACAGACCTATCTTCCATAAACTTAATTGTTTTTGTTGCCCTTCTCTCTATCTTTTCCATTTCTAATGGACCTTTATAGAGATGGAGTAGCCAGAAAGTGGCAGTATGCTATTTACTGTCTTATTGTCTCTCCCCCTCCTCCAGTGGTTCTGAACTGTTTTTTTTGTTTATTTGTTTGTTTTTTACTGTTGCTACACATTAAACAGATATTTTCAGAGAACAATCCATAATGACACCTAATCTCTTCTCTTCAGTTGTAACAGCTAGTTTAGATCCCATCATTCTATATGTATAATTGGTTCCAACATGCCTTACCTCATCTTTATCAACAGTGCAGTTCATCCATCATTGCCCAATCACCCAGGTTTGAGAGATTCCTCTTCAGCTATTCAGTCAGCCTTGGACTTAATTCTCTTGCAAAATTTTATACCATTAAACTTTTGCTACCTCACAGTTCCCCCTTTTTCTAGATCATTTATGGATTTGTTGAAAAGCACTGGTTACAGTACAGATCCTTGGCAAGCACTGCTATTTATCTTTTCTCCATTCTGAAACCTGACCATTTATTCTTATGCTTTGTTTCCCTTCTTTGAACCAAAAGAGTCTTTGCTGAGGGATCTTTTGAAAGGCTGTTTCTAAGCCCGTGTATACTCTATCCACTGGATCACAGTAGCCCACATCTTTGTCGGCCCCCCCCTCAAAAAATTCTACCAGATTGGTGCAGTCTGATTTCTCTTTACAAAATCCATGTTCAGTTTTTGCCAACAAATTGTGCTCATCTATGTGTTTGATAACTGTTCTTTACTATAACTTCAACCAATTTGCCTGATAGTAAAGTTAGGCTTACTGGCTTGTAACAGGCAAGATTGCATCTGGAACCTTTTTTAAAATTGTAATCACATTAACTATCTTCCAGTCATCTGATACAGAAGCAGATTTAATGACAGTAACTGGTTATATAACCTATGCATAACAAGTTCATAATTGAGCTCAATTAGGATTCTCTGGTGAATACCATCTGTTCCTGGTGACTTATTACTGTTTTATTTATTTATTTACTCCAAAACCTGCACTACTGGCACCTCAACCTGGGAAAGTTCCTCAGATCTCTCTCCTAAAAAGGATGGGTCAGGTGTGGGAATCCCCCTCACATCCTCTGCAGTGAAGACTAATGCAAAGTACTCATTAAGGTTCTTCTCATTGTCCTTGTATCACTTTGATCATCCAGCAAAACAAACAAGGGGTCTGGTGGCATTTTTAAAGACTAACAGATTAATCACGAGTTTTCATGGGAGAAAATCCCACTTTGTCAGAATCCCACTTCCACCACTGCTTAACCTTATCCATGATAATGCTCTTAACCTGAAACCTCAATGCAGATATTCTCTTTCTGTGATCAAGTCCAATCTTGCCACTATAAAATTTATGAACTTTGTGGGGGTCAATTTTTTTTTTTAAATGATTGATGTAGGCATCCCAAGATGACAGAACAGAACTACTGCACTCCATGTAGAAAATGTCCATCAGAAGCCAGTCATTGAGGTAAGGGATGACTTGTAAAATCGCTTTCTACTTGGCACATTGCCACTACTGAAAAAACTTTTGTAGAGAGCTTGGGTGCTGTGACTAGATCAAAAGAGAGGACTCTGAATTGGTAATGTCCTTGACAAAAGAGGAATTTCCTGATGGTTTGGTGGACTGTGAACATACGAGTCTCACCTTGAGTCATAAACCCCACCATCCTCCTCTCAGAAGAGAATTATTAATGTGAATAATATCTTTTAATTCTGTTTTTTGAATGATCCTGTTCAGTTGCCTCAGATCGGGATCTGGCTTCCATGTGCCATCCTTCTTGGGGATCAGGAAGTATGGGGATTAGAATACCTTCCTTGATGTTGAGGTGGAACCACTTCAGTGGCTCCCCTCAGGACAAAGGAGTTCCCTTCTTGTCACAGAATCACACTAAGAGTGTGCTGCTCCTTGAAAAGGAATGTGAGAAGATGGCTTGTGGGTAGGAGGTACCAGAAACAACCAGGTAACTACCGTGTGAGGTATCTTCATTACCCATTTATCTGTAGTTAAGGCCCTGAAGTTGTTTGGCAAACTGAATAAGGCAGCCTCTGAATATCAGAGGATAATGAAGTGACATCAGCAAAGGGGCTTGGGTACTGTCCAAAGAAACTCTTTGCTTGAGGATTAAAGTATAATGTGATGGTGGATGCTGCAGAGGCTGAGCCCCTGGGTTTATAAACTCTGTTTTTTGTGTGGCGACTCCTGAAGATGTTGGTGAAAAAATGGCTGGGGAGGCCTTGTTTTCTCTTAGGGGTAGAAATGCTCAGTGAGAGGAGCATCATTCTTGAGTCTTTGAGGGAGTGTAGAGATTTGTCCATCTTCTTGTGGAACAGGAGGACAGTAATGAAGAGCAGATTTTGAATGGTACTCAGGAAACAAGAGGACTGTAACCATGAGTCTGTCCTTATAACCCTACCCTTTCCCCTAGATGAAGTATCTGTTGCAACCACTGCAGCCTGGATGGAAGCTGTAGCCACCAATCTGCCCACATCCACTAAGGCCTGAAACTGGGCCCTCCTAAGGGAGCCCATCCTTAATTTCCAAATACTTATAATTAGTAAAATCACATTTGGGCAAGAGGGCGTTGTAACTTGAAATCCTGAACTGGAGGGAGGTGGAAAAGATGACCTTATACCCTGGGGTGATGGGAAACCAGTATTTCCTGCCAACCAGCACCAATGGTTATGCTTGCAGCGAACAACTCTGCTTCATTGTGGTAGGTTCTTTCCTTAGGTGTATCAACACCCCAGAATAGATATGGAACCAACAGGAGGGATGAATGAGACAAGGAAAAGCAAAAATGTCCTCTAGGGAGAGATTGGCTTCCCATCACCCCAAGGTACAAGGAGAGTTCATTGGCAGAACTGTGAAAACTGGAGCGTCCCTGGTCACCATGATGGTCAGCTCCCTCTAGGGCCACATTGCTATTGGCACTGCACTGGCACCAGAATTGGATGAGAGCACCAGGAGCTATTTATCCCAAGACTTCACTATCAATCCAATGTCTGAACAGTCAGATCTATATCTTTATGCCCCTCCTTCTCTTGTCGAGAAGATTTAGTCAGACCTAAGTCCTCAGCACCACTGTGCACCAGCTCTCCTGACTAACTGTGTTGAAGCAGTTCTTGACAAAGAAGGCTTGTTTCTATGTCTATAAGAATGCTCTTTGTGGTCATGTGAAACATTCTCCTATGAGTTAATGGTTTTAGCCTCTATTCTAAAACTTGTACTTGGAGAAGTGCTGCTTGCTTGGTGAGATAAAGTACGGATGTAACTGGGGCTTCTCACCTTCTTCATGAGATGTTTTCTGAGTTTAAGATCCTGACTCTCATTAGCTCGGGCGGGGGGGGGGGGGTAAATGCTGCACCTGGCAGCAATATGAGTCTCACCAGGCAGCAGAAGCAATGCTGATGTCAGCTGCTCACCAAGAAAGATCAGGAAACTAAGTTTTTGAACTGCAGAACCCTGGGCATAATCACAGATTTCATAGGGGAAAAAGTCACCAGGTGGGGAAGAAAATATGGAAAAATACTATATTATAAAGACTTAAAATTAACTTCATCAATATTTTACAGCAATGACCGTTAAAAGAAAAAAAAAAAAAAAAAGGACTTGAGGACACCAAATATTCTGACTCAGACCATGTGGTTGTAAGAAGGATCTGAAGAAGTATCAGCTCTTATTTTATACCCTCACTTTTGCAAATGAGGAGCAGTACAGTGCACATACAGGCCAATGGACATTGCATGTAAAAAGAAGGAATTCTAGACTCAATATTATGCTTCACATGCTTATCCCATCCCACATACAGCCAATATCACTCAAAGAAAAAAATAGAAATTTTTTGTCAATTGCCATGTAAAAACCTAGTGCACTAAAAATCAAGGATACTGTCAAAGAATTGGATACTTACTTGTAAAGAAAATACAGAAAGATTAGACTATTTCACCCATTCACTCATCAAAGTATAAAAGAAACCAGATTTTCACATTTACTAATAAAGTGAGTTATAAACTTTGATTTTAAAAAGACTTCCTCTCAATACATATTGGGTTTCTCTTATTTTTACTTCTGATATTAATTAAAAGATATTGCTCCATATTATTATTATTGCATGATTCAGTAATTTTAAAATATACAACAATCTAGTTTAAGGCCTGATTTAAAATGATACCAGCTCAACCATGGCATCCTCATAGTGTTACACTGATTGGAGACTCTCTCTGATCGACACAGCTTTACTCTTTTGGGGAAGGTAGATTAATGACATCAACCAGAGAGCACTTTCAGGCTCAACTGAGTGGATCTCCACAGCCCACTCAGTTGACCCCACTGCACTGATATGTGCAGCACCAGCAGTATAGACAACTTAACTTTTTTAACCAAGTCAAGTTGCCTCCACATAGACAGGGGTTCATATACTTACTTCTTCCTGGCTTTCTAATCTCCTTCATAATTTGTGCTTTTAACTCTATATTAACCTCTCTCGGGCTTCTGGAATGCATTGATTTTTTCCCTTTGTTGGGTAGAGATGCTGGCAAGATTTCTTCAGAACTTTGCTCTTTATTATTTGACTCCTCATGATTTTCAATACATTCATCAATGGTAAGGTTATTAGCTCCTAAGTGTTCATGGCCTAGATCCTCTGAATCATTTGTTGCTCGATCCAATGAATCAAATGGAGAAGACGACAGTGAAAATTCAGAATCCATAGTATTTGAGAAAACTGAAGAAAGTGGGTCTGCAACATGATTCTCAATCACATCATCTGCTGCAATCTCATTATTGGTTTCTGGACCTGAAAAATAAAGACTATGAAGTGGGACAAATGTACAAGCATACATTAAAAAACATCATAATCATATGATTTCAGCACTGCACAAGTCCTGTGCAGTCATGTTCCAGCAGCTAGGTTTAAGGGAAGGTGACAGCTACTTCTGCAGAATCAGAAAAATCATAAAATGATTGTGGCACAAAACACCCAACCTAGAATGTCCACTGATGAATGGTGGTCTAGCAATGCAGCGAAACATTCTTTTATAGCGAAAAGGGAAAAGTTAAACAGATGAGCAACAAAGCAAGAAGTAAAATACCCAGGCGTTAATTGCTTCTGTGAAGAATTACTTACCTGGTCCCATTAAAATTAATGGATAAAATTCACTTCAATGTAGAAGGGCTGGCTCCAGGCCATACAACACACAGGCCCCAAATTAAAGAAGTAACATTCACCCTCCACTAGAAGGAAGCTCACCAAATCTAAGCTTGTGTGTTTCAATATTTTGGAGTGATTCACATCAAAGAGATTGCCTTCGCTAATATAGGGATGGGCAAACTTTTTGGGCTAAGGGCCACATCAAGGTCTAAGTGGGCCAGAGAGGAAGCGGGGAAGGGGTGGGGCTGCCATGCTGTGGACAAGACATTGCTGTGCCTCTGTGGTGGGGAAAAGGAGGTGGGGTGAATGCGGGAGCAGTCACTACACTCTCACCAGCACACTGATGGAACAATGTGGTGGGAGGGGTCAAGGCAAGTAACACAGCACAGCCACCGGGCTTTGGCCAGGCCCAGCTGGAGGGCCAAATGAAAGGCTCCTGCCGGGTGTGTCTGGCCCCCAGGCCATAGTTAGCCCACCTCTGCATGTATATCACATAACTGAGACCCTGTTTAAGGGACATACCAGTCTTGATCTTTTACATTATTCACAGTATTGAAAGGAGAGGGCAAACAAATTCTTTGTGCTGAGGTTTCTAAACTTTATTATAAAAAGTACATTTCAGTCCTTCTGATTATATCCAGCGACATACATATAATTTGCCCTGGCGTCTATTCCCCCAAAAGAAACAATCTACAGGATTGTTAGCTACATACTTATTTTTAATATTATCCTAGCACCAAGGACTGAGGAAATTACTGCAAAAAGTCAGATTAAAATGTTATTTGTTTTGTATTTTACCGACAAAGTAGAGAAGCAAACCAACAAATTACTAAAAATGTATTCTATTTTACCAAAAGAAAAACTTATATATGTACATTTGTTTATAACTTTATATATTGAAGTCCAAAATTTACTCCAGACCAGGTTAAGCGCAACTGTCTCACCCCCTGGAGAAAAGTCATACCACATAAGAAGACTGACCCTAGTTTTTCAGACAGGTGAAAACCAAGGAAGTTTTTAAATCCCTCATGGTACAAGGATGCTGGGGAATCTTAAAGATACCATAATTAAAACAAGATACAATTATTTTGAAAGCACAGCACACAAGAAACAAGCAGCAACCAACTAACTGCATACAGCTCTGCTCAATACATGAAGTCAAATAGCAAATGGAAACCAAACTGGAATATTAAGTTAGTAATATGCGAAAAAGTATGGGCCACAAAAGAAAATGAGTTAAACACTAGCCAAAAAAGAATAAGAGAAAAATAAAAGGCTTTTACATATTGGTGGGAAAACAGAGTTACAAAAAAAGCAGGTCTCTTTTATAAGTAAGAAAGGAGTCAAGTTTAATGGCTGAAATATCAAACTCCTTTTTTAAACTCTTCACTTAGATAGGAATGCCACAAGGACTTCTTTACTCGTCTCTGGTACAAGTGTACTTGAAATGTTAAATGAAGATGTTCACTTGCATATTACAAAAATGCCGAGGAAGGGCATGGAGCTCAGAGAAGAGCAAAAGAAATAATTAGATGGTCACACAAGTAATTTATGGATCAAAATTTAGAGTAACTCAATATAAACAAAAGAAACAAGGGGTCCCATTGCCCTTTTAAATTAAAAAGAGCTTTTGTGGGTAAAGCTCATGAAATAAATTTATTAGTCTTTAGAAGTGCCATAGGACCCCTTGTTTGTTTTGCTGATAGAAATACGGCTACACTTCTGGAACTTGTCAATATAAACAGCAGGGACGGACAATCAACAAATATGACAAATCTACAAATATGAAAGCATTCCATATTCTGCCTACCTCCCCAGCACACCCATATTTTCTGTGAGGGTAATTACAGCAAACTTCACTGATATTTACTTTACTCACTATAAAATTACAGTTAATTTACGTATCCCTAAATCCTAAAACTGTTATGTATGTGAAACAATTAAAAGGCATGGGACAAGTATCTTTGTCTGCACTGTATATGTTCCCTTATACACTTCAATGTTTCTTTAGCTTTAGTAAGTGGTGTTTCAGTGGTAGACCATTAACAGATTCCAGAAACTTTTATACTGTTTTGAAAATACAAAAGGATGGCAAAGAGATTTGTCACGTGAGGTGTAAAATGTGCAAACTAACTTGAATAATCAAGTTCTGAAGGGGTAGCCGTGTTAGCCTAGTTCAGTAAAACAAGCCAGGAGTCCTGTGGCACGTAAAGGCTAACAAATTTTATCACATGAGCTTTCATAGGAGAAAATCCCACGTTGTCAGACGCTTTGAAGATGTGGGAATTTACAGCCCATCTTCAAAGCAACGGACAAAGTGGGATCTTCTCCCATGAAAGCTCATGCGATAAATACATTTGTTAGCCTTTATGTGCCACAGGACTCCTTCCTTGAATAATTAAAGCTGCACACTTCCATACTGACATTTTGTAACTAAATAGTCAAATGTCTGACTGCCAATTTACAGCATACTTACTTTATGAGTATTTATCATAGATTAAAATATTCTCTTGAACTAACCGTACAGCAAATTCTTTGAAGAAGAGCTGAATGAAGACAACAGGAAAAAATAAATAAAATTACACTTACTTTTGTGAATGGGAATAGGTTTAACAAGATCTGGCTGTGCTTGCGTAATGGGTATAGGTGGTCCTTTTCCTCCAATATGATTGTTTACCACAGGAGGAGTCTGTGGCCGACCTCTGAGCAGAGGCGACATACACCGACGTCTTTTAGAAATCCCTTGCATATTTGGTTCTCCAGGTCGTTTGTGTTTATTTTGAGGCCCTGATACAAATTCATCAGCTTCATCTATCATCATTCCCTGTAAAAAGTAAATGTTGTTTTAAAAAAGCTCTTTAAAATATGTTACCTTGCACAGAAAGTTTAAGGAAAAACACATATATCCAACAATTTCCTGACTTTTGCCCAATAGAAGATAATCCAATCAGGCAAATATACTACCTTACCTTGGCTTCTCAAATGCCCATTAAAAAACCGGGAAAATATTTTACTCTGGGAAAGATTAGATACTGATGTACTGAAGACCATTTTATAAACAATATGTGAGGAAAGCTGACATACTTATAAAATTTGCCTGTCATATATGACTTCCAATCTGGAGTCACACACAAGGTAATCTTTAGCCAGTTAAATATTCAACTGATCATGGTAGTTCAATAAAGTCAAGTCAAAAGGCCTGGATTTATGAGGGACTGAGAATGCAATTCCTTGGGCCAGTGCAAAACTAGAGAAACCATCATCCCATTAATGCAAGCTTCTTTGCTATGGAAGGACTTAATAAACAGGGAGCATGGGGAAAAAACATAAGGTGTTGTGAAATTCACACTATATGAATATTTCATACTAAAAAGAATCAGTGTTATGAGCAACTTCTAATCAGAAGTCTGTCCTCTGTGAAAAACTGGTGGTCTAAAAAGAGTTATTAAAATTTCCTTAAAAAAATAGGAGTTTTTGGTGACCTTTAATTAGCAACATACACACATGACATAGCACTAATTTCACACAAAAAGAATACTACAGAGAAATTACCTTCTTGTCCAATTTAAATGGATTACCAAATGTATGTAGCCTTCGGGGTTGATCGGGGTCAAGCTCTCGAAGGGGAGATGGTACCTGTTTTAGGTACTCCTGATAATTTCCCATTTGTGCTATAGGTACACTGTGAACTTGATCTATTGGAATTGAAAATAGTTTTTATCAAAAGACTACCTATAGGAACACTTTGACACTGCTCATTGTATCAGGATTTAATTCCAGCTGCATTTGACACATCCATTTTCACATTAGCTCATTGCTCTCATCATGACACGTCAACATAACAGTATATAGACACAGATAGTCGAAACCCTTCTTCCTCCATGATGACCTAATATTTAAAATACTACTTCACACACTGTGGAAGACTTGCCTCAGGACTGAAGCAAGCTATATATGTAGTATGCATACTGATCACCCTAGAAATGAGTGATAGCCTCCCAAGTACAGTTTTTGTTTGTCTAACTTGTCCAATTCTTTTTGTACAGTATGGGTGGAGGGAGAAGAATGGAGACTGGGAACAGCTTTCTGAACAAATCAACTGTAAAATGCATTGAGGCCATTACTATACTAATGCATGCCATTAACATTATGTAAAGTATTTCACTTTGCATGTTACTCTGAACTTTGATTACACAAAGAAGTCCCTCCCCCAACTGCCAAAAACATGAAGGTATTTTATTAATTAGATGTAAAACAGCAACAACTTGACATACGGCCTAATATTATCAGTAAGCTGCCAAGTATCTTGAAACACCAATACCAAAATTTATTTTAGTATTTTCTTAAGAATCGTCGTGATTCAGGTCCTCAACCTCACATAATAAAATTCACTCAGCACTTTGCTCAGCAAGGATGTAGGTTGGGTAGCAGGTTATGCTAGAACTGACACTAGTCATAATATGGGCTGGACAAAATGATGTTAGCAGTCATTGGATAGTAGTGGTATTCTACCAGGAGTTATGCTAAACTACCATTTGCATTCTAGAAATGTTGTTAGAAGCTCTATTCCCCCTCCCATCTTTTTTCCTTTTCTTCGTGTATTCTTATTTCATTCTTCCCATCTATTCACCAGCTGTCACAACATAATGAAGCATTTTAACTGCAGACCACTTTATTCCAGAATACTTCTCATCTTGAACTCTACTACTATCATTTACAGCTACCACAGGTTATCATCCTTCCTGCTGTAAGTCATAACAGAGAGAAGATGGAATTGGCATGGGGACTGAACTACTCTCTCACCCAAAAAGGTACATTTTTCAGATCAAGGGCAAGGCAAGTTGGCAGGACATGGTAGAGAAGCTTGCTTTGCCAATGCCTATTATGTACTTATGATGATATAGACAAAGGAGTTCAGTGTCCAGGAATGTCCAGAAGACAACTGTCCTTTAATATACTGGAAAGCAGTAAAGAAGTGAAATAAAAACAAATCAAAAAATCATCAGCTGAAGAAAACAAGACTGTTCTTAAGAAGAATACAGTCAAAGAAATTGAATGGAAGGCATCAGTTTGTCTTCCATGAGCAACTGGTGCATCTAAACTTATAACAAACGTGACGGAAAAGCCCACAAAAAAAGTGTTTCATTGGGATTCATGTATGATAGTATCAAATCTTAATATTAATTTATTTCAGAAGGAAAACTTCCCAACTAAGTACTCACTGAACAAGTCTCAGCTTAACACAAATTAAGCACATCATACAAAGGTATGCTAAGAGTACTACTATGCATATTAAGACAGATAAACAATTAACCATGTAATTTTACCTTCATCTTGTCCTTTGAGAAACTTGCGAGTACTCTTCAGAAGATTAGGCCTCATTCTTGTTAAATGATCCAAAAGATTCCTTCTGGGTATGTCATAAGCATTTCTAAACGTCTGAGGTTTCAAGTCCTACAGTTGCAGTAAGATAATAAAGCCTGGGTTAATATTGCATGTGGAATAGTATCTAATGATTTAATGGAAGTGTATTGAAAATAACAACATTACACATAATGGTGCTTACCTTATTCAGCAAAGCTATTTGGAACCCAGCATACTCCTTCACATTGAGGTCTAGAAGTCTATGAGGAATTTCCCCAGTAATCCCCTGTAGCAGTTGTTGAAAATCGTTCCTATGTGCCATAGACAGGTTGTGTGATCTGCTTCTGACCTTAATTCCAGTCTCTTGCGCTACCTTTTTGCCTACAGAGCCAATGACTCTATCGGACTCTATTTTGGCCTTAATTTGAAATAAATAAATAAATAAAATTGACAATATACTCTTAAAATGATTAGTCAGAATATTAAATTCATTTCTAATTCTTACCTAGGAGATTCAGCAATGTGCTAATATGCTATGAAGAATATAATGTGGATGAGTATTAAAGGAGGATTGCTGAATGTACTACAATTTTAAATCATCAGAATATGGTAAACAGATTGAGTGTCTAGGTCCTCCAGGCATTTCAAGGGTGCCCATTATCATAATATCTAAGCACCAATATGCATGCAATGCTTTTATTTTCATAAAAATGCCATGTTTAAGATTATTGAAGGGTTGCTACAATTGCTGCATGTGCTCATGTACATTACTTTTCTCCATGAAAACAACTGAAGTCTCACAAGAATTCTCACAAGCTAACTTGTTATCACATTTAACTGTATTTATTATGGAGTGATACGATGGTATTAATTTCTTTTTTTATAAAGGTAATAGAAATAGGAGAAGGACCCATGAGTAAAGCAAGGAAAAAAAGAGGTCAACACTTGAAAAAAGAGGGAAAACACAGCAAGCTTCTGATTCTTCCTCCTTTTGGTAGACAGTCCACCAGCAGAAATTTTTCACCTGCCCAGTATACCCCAAAATCAAATGTGCTCTAAAATCCATCACCAGGAGTTTGGCAGAATATAGCTGAACAATGAGTCAGCAATCATTTGGGAACTTCTGACTGCTACACAATGTTTATTCAGTGGCTGCACTCAAGAATTTCCTTCCATACTGAAAGTTCAAATTCTATTTCATTTTTTAAGAACAGAAATCTCTGAAACTAGCACAACCTTTCAAACAGAAATAAACATTTTTAAGGACCACTGTATATTCTACTGTAGCTATGATGTATTGTAAAATATACGCTATGTGTTTTGAGCCAAAAATGTATAGGTCTACACATTAATATACTCTGCAGATTTCTGAGCAAGATGCGCACATAATTTCCTAAGATTCATCACAGATTTCCTCAGGTAATAGCTATGAATTTATAAAATAAGATTTATATGGAAGGTCTTCAAAGTTAGTTTATGAAATTTTACCATACGAAGTCATTAATAGTTGCATTTTTACACCCTTTTGTTTCAAAGCTACTCAATTTTGTGATTATCCAAGAACAAGTTTGAGACACACAACAAAACTATAAGTGATAATTGGAAATCCATGGTTTTTAGTTGCTAGAACAGGAGACTAGCCTGAGACATGGGTTCTATTTCCTACCAGTGCTAGTGGCTTGCTGTGTAATCTTGTCCTTTCTATGCTGGCTTCCTCATTTATTAGAGAGCATTTCAATAGGGATGAAAGACAAAAAGCGTACCATGTTTTATATCAACCTAATGCCTTTCATTTTCATGGATCCTGAAGCACTTCATTGACTAGGGGCCAAACACAAAAGAAGGCTACGTTTTGGCCCAATTACATGTAGGCACAAATCCTTAACCCCACATAAAGTGTGATGTGATTTTTACCATACAATCAGAGCAGTAAAGGTTGCCTTTTTAACCCTAAATATACTCAAGTTGGCACATACAGAAATGCTGCTTAAATACTATATACCTTGAGTCATCCAAACAGCCATATTTCGATATATATTTACAGATTAGTCTATAAAGAAGTTTTATTTTAATTCAGAAAATGAAAAATCTACCAATGCTAATAATAAGCAGGAAAGCAAGTAACTTGGCATTTCTTTCCCCTTAACAATGGGAACCAATAGGGTTTACTAATATTTTTGAGTTAGTCTGACATTAGTATAATAGAATTTTCATTTTTTTTTTTAACTGCTCTTTTGCATCAACATTACCTGCTGACTCAACTTTTTGAGGTATGAAATAACACTGTAACTAAGTCCATATTCCACACTGTCTGCTATAAGATTAGGCGCACCCATCATTCTCACAGCTTTCTTCAAAGGCTGAAACAAGTAACAGATACACTTATGCATTTATATCCTTTTCTATTTAATCATTAACTTTTTAGCAACAATTTAACATACGTTATGGCTTAATACATTCATTTCAAAGTGAATTTGTAACCCCTGAAAACAAAAAGCAAAACATTCTTTTCAAGTATTGCACCACTAATGCTGAATGAAATAATAATCATCACTAGATATAGTTCAAGCAGTTTATCACACCTGATAAGGTTTTTATAACATGAAGGTCAAACAGAAAAGCCCAGATGCTAATGTAAATTTTAGGAAAATCATTCTTCCACACCATATGTGACACTGTAATGTGTACAAACCTAGATCACATTTCAACTTTTATTCATATGTTCAGAATATCCTAATTACTTTATAAAATACCGTACATACTAGGGTATAAGCTGATCCAGGCATAAGCCAACTCCCCAATTCTGAGCCTGAAAAAGGGGCAAAAATTGGTGACCCATGTATATAAGCCAAGGTCCTCGTTTGGCCTTGGCCCCTAACCCCCACACCCAGTGCTGCTGGCTTCCTCTGGCGTTCCTGACAGTCCCCCTAACCCCCAAATCACTGCTGCAGCTTTCCCCCTGCCTCCCTGCTCTATCCATTCCTCACTCCTGTCCCCCTGCTCCTCCTGTTGCCCCCTGCTCTGCCCTTTCCTCACTGCTGCCCCCTGCTCACTTCTCAGTTTCCTGCTGTTGTCCCCCTGCTCTGCACTTTCCTCACTGCTGCCTCCTGCTCGCCTCAGTTTCCTGCTGTTACTCCCATGTTCCCCAACACCCTTTCCACCCCTTTCCCCATCAACCCCAACCCCTGCTGCCGCTCTTCCCGGCCTCCCAGGCAACCCCCCCAAATCCCCAGGCCCTGTTGTCGCTTCCCTGGGCTCTCTGAAACCCCTAGGCCCTCCTGCCACTTTCCCTAGACTCCTCGACCCCTCCCTCCAAATGCCCGGCCCCTGCCGCCCCTTCCCTGGCCTCCCTGAACCCCCACCCGAACCCCCGGTCCCTGCCACCACTTCCCTCGCCTCCCTGAATCCCCCCCTCAGTGTCCAGGCCTACCTCCCTCAGAGCCCCCCCTTACTTGGCCGTTCGAGACACCAGGGTCCCCTTCCTTACTCCAGCCCCAGCCCAGGCTGACTGCCCAAGATGGCTGCCCAGCAACACTGGGGCTCCAGCCTGCCACATGGTCAGGGAAACTGCTAGGCTGGGGCTGTCTACTGTATTCTCCCATGTATAAGCCGAGTGCCTGTTTTGAAGCCAATTTTCAGGCACAAAAAGCTCGGCTTATACGCAATGATATATGGTATAACCTAAAAAGGCAATTAAAAGAATTCGCTAATAATTTAAGACATATGTTCACCATAAGTTGTAGAACACGGCAAAAATTTTAGAATACAATAAATCATCTTACCCCTAGATAATAAGGAGGCATTGTCTTCAAATAACTTTCAAATGACTGCCGCCATTTTAAGGTTGGCTTTGCCTTGTGTACTTTGAATAAATCATCTATAAAGTTATAGGAAAAGAGAAAAATAAATGAGAGGTGTATTTCTAAATATAAGGCACCATTCACCACACATTTTCAAAGTACATTTTTCGTAACAGCAAAAGCAAGAGTCCTGTGGCACCTTAAAGGCTAATAAACTTCTTTGGGCATAATCTTTTGTGGGCTCCAACCCACTTTATCAGATGCAAAATGCAGTGTGTGAAGATGTCAAAATTTTGTAATTTATTATTTTTAAAATCTTACTCATTATTGGATATAAGGGAGTGAGAAAAGTGTGCCTTTGCAGCAGCAGAAGCAGGAAAAAGTGAATGTAATGGCCACAGCATATTAGAGAGGTAACAAATATCAACAATAAATAACTCATTTTTAGGAAACAACATGATCATAGTTAAGAATAGTAGTCATTCTGATAAGTGAATAATGAATACAGTAAGTGCCAGAAAAAATGACAAGTTCTCTTTTCAGTGGCTATATTATATTCTTGATGTTTTGGATTTGTATAGGCTTATGATTATTAACAGCACCTTTAATATCACAAAAAGCTATAACTAGGCTGAAGTAATATTATAGCTGCCTACCACATCAGAAGAATTTGTGAAAGCTGTATTTACCTAAGAGAGGAAGGAGGACTGGATAATTGTAAGGCATCACAAACAGGTTCACACAATTCAGTGCTGTACTGGCTTTCAAGTAACCAAAAGGATGGCCAAGTTCACTATATTTTGCACTATTGCTCACATACACCTGCAATAAGAAGAGCTTATGTAATTCATGTTGTATGTACATATTTTAGAAGTGTGAGTTATAAGATAAAGGTGTGATGTCAGTAAGATTACAGTAAACCAACACATATAATTAGAATTTCACTTCAAATTATTTACAGAATACTATATCTCAGATAAATGCCCGTTAGTTAAGTACATATTCAACTTGCCTGCCAGCAGGTCTGAGGAGATTTTCTTTCCAAGATAAACTGGGTCAGCGGTGATGGTTCTAACTCATATTTATCAAAAGGTAGTTTGTCAATGACCATTGGTTCACAGTCAGTGCAGGAGAACTTCACTACAGGGTGAGACGTGCGAGGTGGCTAAACAGAAATATTCAACTGTTAAGTGTAAATCTACACCAATAAATACAAGATCCACTCATACTACATCTTACTCTGAAGCAATAATAAGAAAGTGTTCTGGAAAACTGCCCCTTAGGATCTGATAACACATCTCTGAAATAAAGAAATACGAACCTTTAATTTAATACTTCACCTTAGTACACCCTGAACAGATGTTGGGTTTAGGGAAGTAGTAAATACTATCTTAATTTAGAGTGAAAGTATATTTAGAAAGTAAAAGCTAAGTATGTTAACTGCTAGGTCAAGAGGGCAGGCAAGGACAATATGTAAATAAAGCAGACTATCCTGCTCTATTTAACTTCTTTATCAATGACTGAAGAAAACAAAATTACTGATAGAGTTGACAAATGACTAAAGCTGGGGCAGTGGTAAATAACAAAGGACAGTACAGCTCACAGATTCAGAACCTAGGTCTCTTGACAAACTGGGCACAAGCAAATAATATGAATTTTAATAAAGCTAAACGTAAATGTGTACATCTGGGAACGAAGAAGGTAGGCCATGCTTACAGGATGGGGAACTCTATCCTGGAAAGCAGTGACACTGAAAAAAAGATGGGAGGGGGCGGGAAGGAGAAGAGAAAGGTGACATGGATAACCAGCTAAACACGAGCTCTCAGTGTGATACAATGGCCAAAGAGCTAATGCAATCCTGGGATGCATAAATAGGCAAATCTCAAGTAGTAGATGTTATCTGGCACTGGTGCAATCACTGTTAGAATACTATGCCCAGTGCCCACAATACAAGCAGGATGATGATAAATTGGGGGGTTCATAGCATAACCATGAAAAATATAAGAGAATTAGAGAACATGCCTTACATTGATAGACATAAGGAGCTTGATCTGCTTAGCTTAACAAAGAGAGGGTTAAAGAGTGGCTTAATCAGTTTATAAGTACATATGTATTGATGAAAGACTCTTCATTCTAGCAGAATGATCCAATGGCTGGAAGTTGAACAGAGAAACATCCAGACTACACATAATGCATACATTTTTAACAGTGAAAGTAATTAACCACTGGAACAACTTACCAAGGATTATGGTGGATGTTCCATCACTGCCTATCTTTAAATCAAAACCGGAAGATTTTCTTTTAAAAATGCTCTAGGAACTGAGGAACTTCTTTGACCTGTGTTTAGCAGCTCAGACTTGATCACAATGGTCCCTTCTGGACTTAGGATCTATAAATCCTCAAAACACACACAACCAGATCTTGAAACCATAAGAATGGCCATAGTAGGTCTGAACAATGGTCCATCTAAGCCCAATATCCTGTCTCCTGACAGGGGCCAAAGACACTCAGAAATGGACCAGAAATCTTAAAGGTAAAAATTATGTCTCATAGGAGAATTCATGTCCCACAGCAGCACATATATAGCATTTCTGAATTCCTGTTAATTTCTTACTTAAAAATAGTTTTCCTTTCTACTTAACCTATAAAGCAAGTTACAAAACTCAACAAAAAAATCTCAGCTCTCAAGGAGAGGATGCCTCTACACAAACATTGGCTTTACAAAATGTTGGATATCTTAATTACACCTGTGAACAACGTCAGATAATTTCAAGAGAAAGACTTTTTTCCAGTTCAGACAATTCAAAGTCTTGACATTTCATTTAGTTAAAAAATGAAAGTGCAAAAATGCATTTACACCTAAATTTTCAAACAAAATTAGAACAATCTGAAAATGCTTGAAAATTGTTTTGCAATGAAAAGGGGAACTTGTACATTGTTTTGGCATTTAAGAAGTGCATTCTGCAGATCAATTTACAGTACAGGTGCTTAAATCACACTTCTCATCTTTAACTCCTGTAATCTGAGCAAGAACACAACTGGGTATCCTTCCTTCAGTCAATTTTGTCAAGTGATAAGCATTATCAGCTATATGTGCAAGAGAGAAGGCGGGGAAATAAAAGGGCCTCAAACTTCCTGCCCAGCTTAAACACCATTCGCCAAGTCCTTGTCTAAAATCTAGTGCCCTCCTAATTAGATGACTCATCTGCTTGGTACAGACTGAAGGAGATGGTTTTGCCTCGTTGGTGTCTTCACTCCTTGAGGAAGGTGAAGTGTCCAAGTGACATGCAACAAAAAAAGATTCAGTGTGAAAGCACTGCAATGCCCATAACAAGTAATAGTCGTTGTGGAGGAGTTTCTGATTACATCATGAAACAGCAGATTTGGAATACAAAAGACTTGAGGATGAAACAACAATCAAGACTTTATCTTGATTCTACCCTAAATTGTGTGGGTTTCTCTCCTGGCCATGGCTATTTGGGACAGTCCCACTGTGAACGCAATCAGTTGGCCAGTGGAAAAAGACAGGGAGTGGCTAATCAAAAATTTGAGATTAGATAGGTGTTACGCCAATGTAATGTCAGGTTTAAAATCTATGTTCTCAAAATAGTCAGAAAATGCAAAGTGTTAAGATACTCATAGTAATCTTAACTCATGTACAGTCCACATACAGAGCTGCTTTTAGATTTCATTCACTCCTAGAATTCCAAATGTCAATGGAAGTTGTGTGAGCGTTTGTATTAAGACGTGTTCAACAGCACATTTAACAAGCCAAAGCTCTACAGTTTTTGTGCAATGAGAACAAAATAAAGTTAAATGATATACTTTGTTTATTTTCAATGATCTGGGTAGAGAAATACCAGTTTGCTTAAAAAAAAGACTGTTTAAAACACTGGTTCTAGCTTGCAAAGAACCTCTCTTCGTGCTGCTCTGTGCTAGAGTTTTGTACAAAAAACAATGTTGGTGTACACACTGCAATCACATCCCTCCACCAAAAAACAGCCCAGTATTTTTCTTCTTGTTTGACAAAATAAAACCACCTCAACAAGAGATGTAGAGCTTTTGTTGGTTTAATTAGGGTGACTCAGTGTCATTGCAAACATTGTGCCCCCTTACGCCAGTGGTGTGGTTGTCAAGCCTGATCTGCTGCAAGCCCGAGCAGCTGGATCTTGGCTGCCGGTTACCAGTCAGGAGAGGAGAAGCCACAGGCAGTTGGATCCTGATTGTAAGTGAAACGGACAAGGCTGCTGTCTCTTGGAGCAGGGAGAAAAGGAGCTAGAAGCTAGGGCAGCTGGACACCATTCCTCAGGGACAAGGGAACGGGAGGAGCCCCTGGCAGCTTTCTCCCAGCTCCCGATGAGGAAGGGGAAAGCCCAGGGCTGGCTCCTAGCGGGGGGGGAGGGGGCAGCATTTGCTGGGAGCCAGCCTGTGAGGCTCCTGGCAGGGAGCTGAGACACCAGTCTTTCAACTCCCCTCACTGTCCCTCTTAGGTTGATGGAAGTCCTCTTTCTGAAGATGTACTCCACCAACCCAAGGAGGGTAGCATGGACAACAGATATCATATTAACTTATTTTTTCAGTCTAGACAAGGTTTCAGCAACATAGGACAATTGACTCTAGAGCAGCGCTTCCCAAATGGGAAGACAAGGTTCCCTTTGGAAGCCATACAAGGTTCATGGGAGAGCCACAAATGTTTGGTGAAAAAAAAAAAAAAAAAATCTATATGACCACTTGTGTTATTTCCCTAAGTAAGGGATTACTAAATTAGGCTTAACAAAATCACCTGCATTTTGTCTTATCTATGGGCCTGAATCTTATGATGCTGCTTCCAGGGCTGGGAGCAACTATGTGCCCTCTGTTCCCCAGGGGATCTTCAGTAGAGACCTCCTCCTATAGGAGACTTTCAGCAGGAATTTTGTTGACTGAAAGCCCCTTGAGCTGGAGTTGGGGGCAAAGAAAGGCTCTCAGTGCCAGCGTCAACAGTGCTAGCAGATAAGAGAAAGGGGCTGAGGGAGAGACAGGTGTGCCTTATTTTTATAATGGAACGATTCTAAATCTTTATATAGCACACATTCAACTGATAATGATTCTACATAGCTGCTTTGCAAATGTCAAATAAGGGTACTTCCCACTAAAGTTGCTTGTGCTGTCATAGAACAAGCCCTTACCCAATACACGGAAGGAAGATTCAGGTACTGATAAAGCAGGATACAACTCGAGAGTCTCTTTGAGATCCCCTATGGCAATACAGCTTGATCTCACAGTGGTTTTACCATAGCGAGAGAGAATCTGGGTGATTTTCTACTTTGTTATGTAATTTAAGGAAAAGCTGAGAGTGTCATACATCAAGGGAGTGAGGTCTCCCTCAGATGCATGCCATTTCATATAAAGCCAAAAGATTCATGGTTCATTTCAAACTCCAAAACTACTCTGGGGATGAACTTCGGATATAGTAAATAAAAAGGCCTTGTCCTTATGTAACATGTTATGTAGTGGACCTGTCATTAGGGATCCTAGCCCATTCACTCCTCTAACTGAGGCGGTAGCCATAAGGGAAGTAAATTTCATTAATAAGCAACACATGAAACATGTAGCTAACAATTCAAAGGGTGACTTTGGGAGCGCTGAAAGTACAAGATTTAAGTCTCAATGAGGAACGAGTTTCCTTACTGGCAGTGAAGTTCTAATAAATCCCTGTAAGAATCTGATAGTCAACAGGTGAGTGAAAACTGAATAACCATCTATTGGTGGATGGCATGCACTGATTGCTGCTAGATGGATTTGCACAGAACCAATATGGTTTGAGAGACAAAAGGTAATCCAAAATGAGGGGCACATCCACAGACGCAGGAGATAGATGTTCTGATGTGCCCAGATAGAAAAATAGCTTCCACCTGGCTGAACAGCTTTTCCTACAGGAAAACTTTCACTATTTTTAAGGATGGTTTGGACAGCTTCAGAGGAGGAATTTTCTAATGTTGATTCCCAGGCAAAACCCAAGACATGAGATGAAGTGCTTCAGGGTTCAGAAGTTTGATCTTGCCCTTCTCTTGGGTCAAGAGATCATGAAAAGTTTGCCTGATGATCAGGGGGATGGGATGAAAGTTACAGAAACTCTGGGAACCAAAACTGTCTGGGCCATCTGGAGACAATGAAGATGTCATATGCCCTGTTCTGAATGAGCCCAAGGAAGAAGGAATTAGGCAAATGCCTAGGACCCCACATGGCATGGGAGGGCCCCATACACTAAGACCACTCTGTCTCTGAGAACATCCAAGTGTTCTGAGCTATGTTTGTCTTTGCTGACTCCACAGACTGAAGCAGAAATGTCCAGCAATTATTTTGTCTGGTAAGGATGGTAGGAAGAAGACATATATGAATCCTTCCACCAAACCAGGGAAGACATTACTTTAGAAGGAACTATTACCATCGTGTTCATACTCTGTTTGGCTGGTAAATATACTGTCTGGATCACACCTGAAGGCAGCACAAGTTGAGTAACAAGAGTGGAAAACATAAAACAATGGGTTTTAAGTTAGCTATTACCACTCAAGCAAAATCTTGAAGTCACTGTGGCTCATTCTCCAAAAACACTCGTTCAGTGTATAGTGGCAGTCAAACAACACTAATAGAATGTTGAAAATTATTAGGAAAGAGATAGGCAAGATGACAAAATATAGCATTGCCTCTTTATAAAATCTATGAGAGGCCCACACTCTGGATACTGCATGCGGATCTAGTCACCCCATCTCAAAAAAAAAAGAAGATATATTGGAATTTGAAACGGCACGTAGAAAAAGGCAACTAAAATGATTAGGTGCATGGAAAAGAGTCTATATGAGTAGAGATTGATATGACTGTGACTTTCATTCTGGAAAAGAAATGACTAAGGGAGGATATGACAGAGGTCTACAAAATCATGACTGGTGTGGAGAAAGTGAAAAAGGAAATGTTATTTACTCTGTCTCACAACACAAGAAGTAGGAGTCACCACATGAAATTAATAAGCAGGTTTAAAATGAACCAAAAGAAGTATTTGTCCATACAATGCATAATCAATCTGTGGAACTCCTTGCCAGATGTCAGGAAGGCCAAGACTATAAGGGGGTTTTCAAAAAATAACTAGATAAGTTCATGGAGGATAGGTCCATCAACCAGGATGGACATGGGGTACTGTTTGCTAAAGGCTTGGAATGGATCACTTGATTACCATTTCTGTTCACTCCTCCTTAAGCACTTAGCATTGGCCATTGTCAGAAGACAATAAAGGGCTAGATGGAGATGATTGGATGGCCATTCTTATGGACGAAAAGCATTTCTATTGGTGTTGAAGACGTAAGCACCTTACTGCTCATAACTGAAGGAGGGATTCTACCACCTACCAAAAAATAACCTCATGAGATGGTCCCTGAGGGTGAACAGGGATGAGGTTTTAGAAAAGGTAGGAAAGTAAACCCAATCACATAACAATAATAAATAAATAAAACATTTGTCAATTATAGCACTCTGGTTATAGAAACAGTGCTTCCCCCCTCCCCCCCTAAAAAAGAGTATATGGATATAGCAGGGTGGTGATCTCATATAATGGTACAGCTCTCAAACTCCTGTCAAAAAAAACCTTTTCAACAGGGGGACTGGATTGAAATGATGCCATAGACATATGATGTGCAGGGAAACAAGCGTTCTATATCTTGCCTCTGTTACAAGGAGGATCATATGACCACTGATAATACCACTGCTGAAGGCTGGTCTAGGTTTGAAAGGCTGCCTGTGATACTTCCGTTTTAGAGCAGGTATATTTATTTCCAAGGACAGTCGGTTGCTCTGGCATTCTTTAAAATTTAAGTATGATGAACTGATCTGTCTTAATAAGAGGATAAATCCTCCATGTTTTGGATCTCCCTATGAAATCCTGAAAGATGCAATCATGACTTTCAGTCCATCACAACAGCCATTCCCATTGATTTAGACGCTGCATTATCTATTGATTGACAAGTGGTCCGGGTCTCCAGCTTAACCACTTCCATAAGAGCCTGAAAGTGAGCTGTGTTCTGTTGTGGTAACTTTCCTACAAAACCTGAGAATCTGAAATAGCTGTACTTCGCCAACAGCACTTGATGGTTTTCACCCCTTTGGAAGTCTAGACTTTTAGTCTCCTTATTAAGAGGAGTGGGTATAAACAATGCTCTCTAGATCCCCCTGTGGTAGCCTGGATGAAGAACATTTACTGCAGAGTAGGTAAAGAGAAAATCTGTTCTCTCAGCTGGAAGAAAATAGCACATCAGAAAACAGAACCTCTTTGCCTTCTAGAGCAGTGATTTCCAACCTTTTCTCTGCTGTGGCACACCTTGAGACCTTCAAGTTTTTTGAAGCACACCACCATTTAAAAACTCATGAATATTCAAATTAACTTATGAACATTCATGAATCATGGCTCAGTGTTTCAGAAATGCTGCTATGTAGGGTAGTAGGGGTAGCAGAGCAGGGGGTGGCAAAACACAGGTGATCAGGTGTGTAGTGGCAGGAGTGAGTGTGGGGAGCACAGCAGGGCATGGGTGGCAAAAGAGGACAAGGGCAGCCATGTGGGGAACAGCACAAGGGTGGCAAGAGAGATATGGGGAAGGGAGAACAAAAGTGGCTTTGTGAGGGTGCAGGGGGAGTGGGAAGGTAGGGCAGGGGAGCATGGTGCAGCACCCACTTTCCCCTTCTCCACAGTGGCTCCCTACCCCCAGGGCAAATCCTCACCCCACTGCTGCTCCCTCCCACCCCAGTGGGTCTCGTCCTCCCCTCCCCCAGCCCCCTGCTGCCTGTGATGGACCCTCCCATCACTGCAGGGGCCAGAACTAGGCCTCCAGCCCCCAGCTACACCCCCCCACACACAGCCACCCCCCCACCCAAATAGCCACCTCACAATCCCACCTACACACCCTCTGCTACACATCCACTCACTTCTGCTATGCGCGCACGCGCGCACACACACACACACTTTCCCCACACAATCCCAAGACCCCTCCCCCTCAAGCCCTTACCTAGGCTGTTTGCAGGCTGGCTGACACAAGCCGCTCTGCCCTGCCAGGAGGGGAGATTCACACACTCCCAGCCTCCCGCTGCTTTCTGCTGGCCGTGTTTAAGGTGAAGCGGGGTTTAAGGTGGAGCCACCAGAACTCTGCGTTCCGGCTGCTTGTGCTATTTTTAGGGGGACGCCTGGAACTCCGCCTTCCGGTGCCTTCCTCTATTTTGAGGGGGGCCAGAACACTGCCAGCCTAAGAATAGCCAACTCCAGAACTGTGTTCCGGTGCCTTCCCCCTTACTTTAACCCCTGCCTTTTCCCAGCCCTGAACAGCCCACATGGCTGGGCTGAACAGAGAAGGAATCTCAACTCCAGCTCTTGGGGATGCTCATGGCACACTTTGGGTGTTGCCGCAGCACACTGGTTGGGAACCACTGTTCTAGAGAGTATGGGTATAAAGGTTCACACCTGTGAGACTACTCGAGCAGGTTCCACACAGCTTCATTTACAGGAATTGTTATTCAACTGGAGCTGGTGATCCGCAGGATATCCTGGCGTTTGGGTTGATGGATCTCTTCTAGGAAGACCGTTCTTGAGATGCTACAAACAGAGCTGGGGGTTGTTGCTGACCATGACAGAATGGGGTCAGGACACAGCTCTGAAGTCTCAAGTTTTTTCCAGTACTCAAAAGGAAGTATGGAGACAGAAAAGGCCCCCAAGTTGGAGTCTCTAACTAGAAAACCACTATAAACTAAATATCTAACTACCAACAACTATATACAAAAGATGCTAAGGATAATTTTGAAATATTTACAGATTGAAGGAATCAAAGAACTATTCAGACACTCAATAGTCTGACACAAGCCATGTAGTGGCAAGAAAGATCTGGTGAAACAGTTGGTCTACTCCATGCATTATGCCTTCATTTAGAAGCATGAGGAAGACACAGACACACACACAAATCAACAGACACTGTCTTCACGAATTCTTTAACTCTGGGATCAAAGAGCGCATGAGCACAGCCACAGTAGAATACATAAAAGGAATGGGCGCTTGAAAAACCATTCCCATGTCAAAATAAAATCATCCACTGAGGCCCTAGTGACCTTGCAAAAAACATCGAAGATTGGTTGATAGAAAAAATTAAGACATAACATGCCTGCGTTATGAGAGATTGGCCAATACCGGTATAATAGTTGAATTTTTATTTAACAGGACCATTGTTGTCACTAAAATATTGGTCTGTGTTCAAATATGACAAACAATACGTATTTTTAAATTACAGTTTTAAAACCCCAGATTTGATTAGCCAGTATAATTAAACAAATTGTACATGGTTCAATAAAGTTGCAAAATCATCTAAACTCTAGGGTCTTGAATAAGTAAGTTTAAAAGGGTATTTGGTTGTGGGGAGCCACCAAGTTTTAAAATATCTGTGAGGGAGCTGCAGTACTAGAAAGCATGGGAATGATGAACCTAGAAGCAGCAGTTCCCAAAACCACATTCTGCTTAGAGCTGTGGTGAGTGGAGAAAGGCAGACAAATCCAGAATATGCCTATCATGGAGCACAGGAGACAGTGAGTTAGTTTTCAAGTGCTGTTCTCCTACTAAACATTTCAGTAATATCCCAATGCACAACACTGGGTTTTTTATTTAGTTTTTTGTTTGTTTGGGTTTGCTTGTTTTAAACAGCTGTAAGAGATTAATTTTCCTTCAGAATAGGCTGGCCTACTATGTTGCTCAGAAGGTTGTGTGCATGTCTGTTGCTGGACTAGGGCCCAAGAAGACAAATATACACAAACTAAACTAAAAGCTATATTTAAGAATAGAATATTTCCACACACCACACTCATCTTTAACTCTTTCTAACTCATTCTCTACTCACTTGTAGCACTTCATGTTTTATGCATTTGGCTTGCAGAGAACACTTTAGTTTCTAAACTTCAATAAAACATATGTGGGGCACACAGACTAAAAGTGAAGATCCCCTCAGAAAGCAGGAAATAGCCCAAATTGTATCAATTTAAATGTGATATTATCAAACAGTCAAAATTAAATATTACATTAATATATACTACATTACACATAGGTACTGGTACATCCTTTTATGATAAATTGAGTACAAAGACAACTAATGTATTGCTGGTGAAGACTTTTTATAATGTGAGGTTAAGTTTCTACTATTTGTGGTAAATTAGAAGTACAGCTACACTTAACAGGGGATATGAGCCTACTGTGTATTCACAGGTTCAAAGATCATTATTACCACTAGCTTTCATCTTTTTCCCCACTTTCGGAGCAATTTACATACTCCCTTCATCCCTGCTCCTCAGCATCTTTTGGATGGTTAAATATGATAGTTTATAAAATAAAGAGATGAACCTGTATCAAGTCTAGATTTTTGCATTCTAAGCTGTGTCGTAAAGACAAATGCTGAGTTTATACTCTAGTCAAACTCCAAAGAGATAAATTTAAGTAAGATATATTTGTACGTTCTTGATTTTGTGCTCAGATGTCAGCAATACAGTTCGTATAGACAGTCTATTTCTCAAAGAAGCAGATGTCTCTTACATAATTATTCTACAATGAACAATGTCAAATTGCCATTCAGTATCTTATCTGTAGAAGTTTAAACATCTGTGTGTGCTGCATTTCCCTTCAGGCTTCACCCTGAATTTCCGTTACACAGTGTTTATATTTGAAACAGATAGTCCAGGAAGGAGTTAAATGGTTTTTCCCTCACTTCCACCTCACTTCAAGTACTTACCAGTGTTGGAGAATTTTGATCTGGCCAAAAGGATTCTGGAACAGGCCAGTGGCCTATGGGAACTCCAGTTTTAGGGTTTGGTCTGACATAGATAAGTTTGTGACAGCTTTGCCAAGGTTGGGGTCCAAAAGACCTAGCTATATCCATCTGTCCATCTATATAAAAAACAAAATTACCTCCATAACTCTATATTTAATTAAATAGTATTCCAAATTATTTAAACACTTTATATGACGTATACAAGGATTCTTTATACACCTTATGAGGGATAGTCTTAGAAGTAGATTAGAAAGGACAAAACAGTAGTTACCAACTTCCAACTTACTTTTAGCATTTCCTGCAGGAATGCTAACTTACTTAGAGTTGAATAACACTGCCAAATGTTTACTGAAGGAGAGTCTGAAAAACAGCTCTTCTATTATCTGATGTACTTCATAAACTCAATTGACATTTTCTTTCCTCATCGCACACAGTCCTACATGAATCTTAAATAGTTTCTTGGTGCATGAAGATTTAACACACAACCTAACATGAATGACCCCAATGAACTTATACCAAATGACATTTCAGGGTTGGAAAAAAAAATCAAGTATTTTCCATGAATATCTTGTAGAAGAGCTAGGCATGTTATTCATATTTAGAATAAGTAGTAGTAGAATTACAGAAATTTAAACCACCCATGGAATGCGGTCATCTTACTATACTAGAAAGCAACAATGATGTCTAACATTTGCAAATTAAACTATTTACACATTTGTCAATTGTTAAACTTGAATACAAAGTGCGAAAACAACTGGATAAAAAAAGTATGTAGAATTTTTCAAATACCTTCAATTGGTGAAGGATCTGGTCCAGATTTTTCAAAGTTTATTACTACTCCACTTTGTACTTTCTGAACCAGTGATTCAAGACACTGATTCAGCATTCTTGGAGAATACACACAATATGAGCGACCTAAGATGAAAGAAAACATCTCAAGAGCAAGTCTACTACTTTATATTTCTCCCTTTACATTCAATTTTTTTTTCCAGACTAATCTATTTAATAGAAACCTTGCTACAGCACATTTAATATGTTAGGAGATCCACCATCCTTCCCCAATTTAACAGGTTTTTTAAAACTGACAGTATAGAATATCTGTTTATTACATCCTTAAAATTGTATTGGCCATGTAAGCGCACATTTTTGTTTATAAAGCAGAAGCCCTTAAGATGCATCAATATCTACACCATGTGCTATGGTATCTGAGATACTGTAGTTATATAGTTCCAAAGAGATAAGTTTAGAGTATAGCACCTCAGAGACTATGTTAACAGTATTGTTAGCAGATACGTTTTTGCTTACTACTGTGTAACATTATATATTATATAGTAGCATAATCAATTACATAATCATTAGAAACGTCAGAGAAGTATATGCAAACTATACAATCATTTAATGCAAGTTTTATGTATCTAGAACAGTAGATGTCTTTAGAGATTGTTTGTCCATGTAAGGAAGGATTGTGTTTGTCATTGTAAAGAAATAATACAAATGACAAACAACACATTACTGTGCTCTTTGCATTTAATGTATCAAACCCTGCTAAGGAAGTGTGTTACTAATACTTCTGGAAGGAGAATCTGAGCATTGTAGATATACCGCAACAAGAAAATTTTAACAAGATAGCAATGGAAATAAATCCGCAAGGCACCACCAAGTCTGTATCAATGCAGAATGGCTCACTATACTATATTTTAAGTCTGTTGGGTCAAGGGAGCTTACATAACTTCCCTGGTAGACACTAAACAGCCTAATATATGTCAAAGCTTTTCCTTCCCTTTCATTATATTGCTCCTAGTTATACCTCTGTATGTCACACTATATATTTTCTCTTCTACTTTAGAGATTATGCTTCTCCAGTATTTTTAGATTTCTGTCCTCCTTAGTCATCCCTCATATTTAGTCCTAACTCTTGATGCACAAGGATTGAAAGAAGGGCTGACTTATAATTTCTGTTGATCTATTTCAAGGGTCCTATTTATGGAGAAATATATAAGCTTATGAAGAAAATATAATTCATTTTGCTGAAACACCAAGATAGTCCACTAAAAGATTTCATTAATGAAGCTCTGTATGCATCCTGGTAACAACTAAGAAACATACTTTGTTTTAATTTTGTAGCCTCTTAAGAACCTTTTCCTTGTTAACTGAAGGTTTCAATCGCTTTCTTAGAATGCGAGCTCCCCCGTGTGGCAAACTTTTAAACATCTTTTAAGCTCCCATAAATGTTAAGCAAAAAGCTTTAAAGCTTAAGCCAGTGGTTGAAGCACTGTGCTTTACATTCCCAAAAGCATGGGGATTGAGTCAGCTTGAAGGTTTTTTTACATTTAAATTCTTTCCTTTCTCTCCCTCTCTCCCCATCCCAATTACTATCAAATGGATCATTATGTTTCTCTGATGCTTGACAAGTTCATACAAGAGAAATAATAAGAACTATACCAGAGAAGTTTAAAGTATAAATAAGCCAGACAACCAAGAGAAATTACTAAAGATTTACAAGAGGCAGAGAAGGAAAAAGGAAACTGTAGACACTTCTCCAAAAAATTTAAGAAATATTTAAAAGCCTTCAAAAAGAAACACATTCCATGGCTTTCAAATGCTGGCATTTTCTGTCTCAGCAAACTGAACACTATTTCACTACATTGCAGATTTCACAGTTCTCAAGACTTCTCTAATACAACTGAGCTACATGCTAAATCACTCTTCTGAAATATCTACGTGGCAAGTGAAGCTAAGGCACTCACCTCCTGTGACTTCACACATGGGTGTAACTGCTGAGTCATCAACTGGCACACCTGCTATCTGCTCTGATTCTGGAGTTGCAATGCCAGGCAAACGCAGAACTAAAGCAAATAGTCTCTGATCCCAGCGAAAAGGTTCCTTAGTCAATTCACTTCCAGGTAAAGGAGAATTAAGAGGTAAATGCAGCTGAAAAGAGAAATATTTCAACTTTTTCTTTACAAAATACTGAATTTGAAATTCGAGTAGCTAAACAACATTGTTTTATTTTATTGTACGACTCAAGCACATAGACATGAAATCCAAAGTTTACGATATAATACTGATATTTTAAATAAGAATATAGGAGATCCGTAATTTAGTTAGCACTGTATATAAAACTTGTTTCACAGCAACTTGAAGTGCAAACGGAATAGCCATAATTCAAAACATGTAATATATTCAGAAAGTGTACATTTACTTTTAAATGCTTTAAAATTGTTTTATTGAGGCTTTCTGCAAGCAAAACTTGATTACTTCAATATTAAGCTCCGATTTGCTTAACTTGTAGTAAAAAAATTTTTTTTTTTTTTATGAGCACTGGAAGAATTTCTACTCATTTCAGAAAGTCTGTTTCTCTGAATTCTTCAAGATAAAATGCATGGCTGAATGAAATTATCAATGAAGTGGAAGAGCAGAATATTCATGGTTTTGATGATTCTCCAGAAGAATCATTTACAATGCTACTGTTATTATCAAAATCTAGCAGCAAAAATAAACTAAGTTTCTGCTTCAGGCCTTCCTTAGCAACTTAAATGAAGAATAGTCACTGCTGATCTTTGTCCTTTGACATCTTCTGCAGTTCATTTGAATACATCGTAAGAACTAAAAGGCAAAGACTTTATTTGGTAAGTGTTCCAACTTTTATGCCAAGGTCACCTCTAACGTGGCACACGATGAGCACTTTAAAGAAGTGACTGAAGCACTCCATCTTCAATCACTTCACCTTGGATATATTAAAGACAGATTTAAACTCTTATATCCACTACTACATGTGCTAGTGATGAAAGAAAAATAAGATGAAAATTCTCACGTTCACCCAATGACACCACAACATTTATAAGCACTCATATAGGAAAAATGCCTTCCTACTGCATGTTGACAACTTGTAACATCTGACAAGAACTATGCAGAAGTTTTAGTCAAGGCTTCTAACAATGCCCTTCAAGAACACAAAAGTATGTCTTCATTTTATCATCATTGTTTGAACTAAGGACAAAGATTTTCCAGGTGCAGTCCCTGAGAATCTAATACGTTGGAGCTCATAAATTATCTCCTACTCACTGAAATGGCACTACTAACTAACACTGCTAAAACATTAAAGAACTCGTACAATATTCTGCATCCAGTAACAGCTTGTTATGCAAAAATGAGGGATTGATGTCCCAGCTTCTTCTCAGCGCCACACTGTGGACCTCACAACAAGGTTAGGCCTACATTTGTTTCTAGTGCATCAAAAAGTTACTCACTTTGTTCAGTACTGATGGTTCTGTGAAACGTGTCCTACTACACATGTCCCACTATAAGGCATGCCTGAGTCCCTGTGCTGCTGACAAGAGAACTCTGATAGCAGTGCATCCACCTGCCACAAGTCTAGCCAGCATGTTATGGGCAATTCCTTCTCAGTTCTCTCTCTACCAGAGTCAATACTAGAACTCCAAAGTAAAGGGGAGGAGAATGGGTTGTGGAGCACCCATAGGGATGAACATCTCCAGGAAACACTGTTACTGCACAAGGTGAGTAATACTCATCATCTTTGAGTACTGTCCCTAAGGATGCTTCACTGTAGGTGACTCCCAAGCAGTGCCCACCACTGGAGGCTGGGACTTCAGAGTCATTTCTGAAATGGCACCAAGTTTGGCATCTGCAGCCAAAACCCACATGATAGCATAGTGTTCTGTAAAGGAGTAGGTGGATGCCAAAGTAGCTGCTCTGCAGATTTTTCATGTAAGGATACCTTTGGAGAAGACAATGAACAAAGAGACTGACCTCGTAGAATGTGCTTGCATTGAAATTGGGGGGGAAGGGGATTGTTATGTTACATAATTGGTAACAGACTTTAATGCAGCATGAGACTCACAATCACTGAGCTGTGATATATCTCTAACAGAAAAGCATTTCATAGTTTTTTGTTTTGTTTTGTTTTTTAAGGCTCTCCATTATTTTCATGAGATTTAGGATAAAAGGCTGGAAGCTGAATCATCCAATTTATGTAAAATGCAGGTATCACCTTGGGAGTGAACCTTGGGTATGGTCTAAGTCAGGAAATCTTGCCACAGAACACCACAATGAAAGGGGGATGCATCATCAGAGCCACTATTTCCCTACCCTTTGTGCAGAGGCAATGGCAATGAGAAAAGCCATCTTTATGGAAAGGTGAGGTAATGAACAAGTAGACCACAGGATTCAAATGGTGGCCTAAGCAGACCTTTTAAGAGTAAACTGAGATCCCATGAGGTGTGGGAATCCTGGGTTGTGGGAAGATGTATGGTATGTCTTTGAGAAACCTCTTTGTAGTTGAAGTGAAAAGACTGAATATCCTTCAATATGGAAGGTTGCAATACCTGTCAGAGGAACTTCAGTGAACTGATACAGTCCTGATTTCTTGAGAGTCAACAGGTAGTCTGGGATCAGTGGGAAGGTGGACATATTAGGATGATACTTTTGGGCTGGCACCTCATTTGGAATGTCTTCCATTTCTGCAGACAGGTACGTAAGTATCTCCTTTACTACTGTGAAACACCACCTCCTGTACTTCCTTAAAGCAAGAGGTCTGTAATGGTACCACGAAGGGGTCAGGCTGTTAGCTGTGGAATCTGTAGATTGGGATGGAGAATGCAACTATCATTCTATAGTAGAAGGTAAGGAATGATTGGAAGTATCATCGGGAGACATAGCATCAGCTGTAACAGGTAACAATTCAACATCTGTCAGTGTCAAATGAGAGCAATCAGTATGATGTTTGCATGCTCTCTTTTCACTTTCAACAGAGCTTTCAGTATCAAAGTGAATGGATGGAATGTATAAATAACGCACTCATGTTATGGAAGGAGAAGAGTCTCTCCCCATGAATGTCTTCTAATCCCCAGCTGGTACTGCAGACATTTCTTGTTCTGGTAAGTAGCAAAAAGGTCTATTATCAATATCCTCCATTGTTGCAATACCTCATGGAGAAACACCAAATTTATCTCCCATTTGTGGTCATGGGGGAATCTGTGGCTGATCTCCATTGTGTTGTGTATTGCCAGTAAGTAGACCACTAATATTAAGATATTGTGGGTGTAGTAACCCTTGGGGAGGAAGGGGTTAACACTTTGGTCAGTGAGTCTCAGGACAGCCCACAGGAACAAAGCACAGGTTTTTGAATTGGAGCAGCAGTCTTGCCTGTTCCTGTTTGGGTGCAGCAGAGCTCCTGGAAGCAATCCGTAGAAGGCCAGGTAGAAAGGCCTGAAGAAGGATCCAGCGACATCCTTACCAAAAGATAAGCTCAAGTTTGTTACTGACCAGGTATGAGTAGAACAGGGAATGTGTACTTAGATGCAGTCAGGGTATTTCTTTGGTTTTGGTTTGTTTTTGGATTTCTCTGTGCTGAGCACATGCACCCCTTCCCCCTACCCTCTAACTACCTCAGTTAATTCCCAGAGAAGCATCTCTCTGTGTTTTTTAACTGTTCTTTCTAATTAAAGATTTTACCTTTTAAGTAAGCCCTGACTCTGTGTCCTGAAGGGCAAGAGGCTTGTGTGCACATGCTTCAGATTGCACAGCCAGCTACTAAGGGGGATTCTGTTCCATTTCCTGCTGATAACCCAGCTGGGGTTCAGCCACTCTCTTAAGAGAGGAATATAAGCAATTGAAGATATCTCACAGGAAGGAATTCCCAAGTGCGCCTTCCTGGGTTTCAAGAGGTTTTTGCATTTGGGTGGTGGCAGCGATACCACTCCAAGGCCAGGAATCGGAGGCCTCGGAGAGTTTTAAAACCAGGTGTTAAGGCCAGTGGATTTTAAGGCCTGTTGCAGGCCCCCACATTCTGCACCCAGAGTGCCTGAGTGGGGAAACAGCCTTGACAGTGGGAGATAACATCATGTCCATAGTTGTAGTGCATTTTTGCATAGGAAGTGAGATCTAGCGCCTCTAAAAGTTTAGGTAATAAATTCAGGCCATGAGAATAGCAGCAACTAAACCCTATTGGTAAAACAAGCTACAATGCAGACAGGACAAGAAGTAGCCACATTTGCATTGCATGATCCAGAATCTTAGGGATTGATGATTTGTTTAACTGTAAGAAGCACTACAGTGCCATCCCTTCCATTAGGCCACGAAAAGGATAGGAAAAATTATAGTGAGTGTACAGGGAGATTTCATAGATGAGTGGTCTGGTAGCAGAAAAGAAGTAACTTATCACTTCAAGTACAATCCTAAGGGAAGGACCTCATCCAGCTCATTGTTTCCCAGTAACCACTGAAATGTCAAAGCAGAATGATAATATTCTGTCCCTAACAGTAGCAAATGTTGCAGAAGGATCTAATAACAAAAGAAAGGCATTTACGCATGTCAGTGAACAAGAAGTCATAACTCATCTGTGTCTATAACATAGTTCCTGTTCCACATTCCACCTGACTAGAATCAACATAGTTCCTGTTCCACATTAATCCTGACTGGGAGAAGTTTAAGATCTCAGCAATGTATAGCAATAGCTGAAGATCGCTTTCAAGGACTTAATGCTTAGTTTGCTTATGAAAATAAGGTGGGATAACTATGTGATTATTTGCTAGACCTAGAATGGCCACATACTGCTCTCCTAATTATTGGCTATGACTGTTTGTCCAGTGTCAGGATTTAAAAGGAGATCAGAGCATCTTAACTGAAGCTGGGTGGGGCACTACCTTCACTCAAAGCAGAGTAGGAAAATAGAAATCTGCAGACTGTTTTTATGTTAGTTTAATAGCTATACTTCACATCTGGACTGAAGCAGACCGATCAATCACAGAATGAACTGCCTGCAGGACAGTCTTACTTCAGCCTTTGAAGATTTTTAAAAACATTTGGACTGATCAGAATGATGGAAAACCAGGAATAACCTGTACCTGAAGCCACCTTCATAGTTACATGCATCAGAGTGACCTCCAAAGCAGGAATCAACAATATCAGTGTGTCTCTGGGAAGAAAATTAATGTGAGCACACTTGAAGCAATACCAGATTACTTCAACATTTGTCATTCAAAAAGTGGGGAAAAGACAGATCATTCCAAAGATGCAAAAAAGTTAACTGGAAATATCTAATACTTCAAAGCAGAAATTCTTAAATTCATTCATGACTACTTTCTGGAGGTCCATAAAGAGCTTCCTGGTCACATTATGCAACCATGCCCTTCCTCCTTCCTTGCTCCTTTAAGTGCATTAAAAGGAAGATAGAAATATATTTCATACTTTCTTAATATCAGTTTTTCACTAAAGCATTTTCTGTAACTGTCACCATGAAAACAGAAGAAAGTCTGCACAACTGCAATAAAGAGGAGAGGTGATCTGTAAGATCATTCCTATGTTAAAATGCAATGAACTACATGAAAATCTTTCAGAACCTGTTCCAAGAAAAAATAAGGGTGAGGGGGTGACACCAACACTAACAGAGGCTCAGACATTAGTCTTCACTTCTGAAAAGAGGAATCAGCCAGTAGCAATGTTTTTCTGTTGCAAGGACAGTACATACAAGAAACCAAATCAGAACCATTGCATCAATAGAGAACTCCTAACTAATCATCTAAGAAAAGGACCTGACAATCAAGGTGATTAGGAACAGCTACATTTCGCAGACAGTGAAGCTCATGCCATCTGGCAAAGAAGAGAACAGTTATTGACCTTTTGTAACTGTTGTTCTTTGAGATGTGTTGCTCATGTCTATTCCATATCAGACATATGCATGCCACATGCACTGGTGCTAGAGGTATTTTCCCCTCAGCAGTATCTGTAGGGCGGGCTCTATTGTTCTCTGGGGTCATACATACATGCATCAGTATAAGGGGCATAGCTGCTCCCCCCCCATTCTCAGTTCCATCTTGCCAGAACCCCAAAAGAGGAGGAGGAGGGTGAGTCATTGAATGGACATGAGCAACACATTTCAAAGAACAAGTTACAAAAGGTCAGTAATCACTCTTTTTTCAAGTGCTTGCTTGTAATCATTCCACGTTAGGTGACTCACAAGTAGGGCCTCTGGATGTGGGCCATGGGTTCACTGACATGTCGATTGCAATACTGCTCCGCCAAAGCCCACATCATCCATGGCCGGTTGAGTAAAGGTGTACTGGGATACAAAGACAGACACAGACAACCATGTCACAGCTCTACAGATGTCATGTATTGGAACCTGAACCAGGAAAGCTGCTGGTAACACCTGAGCTCTTGTAGAATGAGTCATCAACTAAGTCAAAGGCATGACCTTTCCCTGGTCATAGCACGCTCAAATGCAGGCAGTGATGCATGACTTCCTCTGAGATGATACCAGCAGTCCTTTCATCTCTTCACCAATCACAACAAACAGCAGTGTGGACATGCAGGCTTACTCAATATAGAATGCCAGAGCTCATCTGTCATTTAGTGTAAGACAACAGCTCCATCCACTAGAGTTGTGGAGTTTTACAAAGACGACTGGCAAGATAATAGCTAGGTTGACACGAAACTGCAATATCACCTTTGGAAGAAAGGCTTAATGAGGGCACAGCTGGAACTTATCTCTGTGGAACACCCGAGTAAAGTGGTTCTGAAGTCAGGGTCCTAATCTCCAAGACTTGCCTTGCTGAAGTGATTGTCACCAAGAAGGCAACTTCTCATGACAGGTATACAAGGAAAGCAAGACACCAGCAGTTCAAAGAAGGGCTCAGTGAGCCTTGACAGGACTTATTAAAATACTAAAGCAGGACTGGGTTGGGTTTTGAACTGGCAGGAAAAGCCTCCCCAGGCCACTGAGGAATATGGCTGTCATCTCACATGTGAAGATTGCTCTGCCCTGAATAGTGGGAATGAAACACCAATATGGCTGCCAGGTGTACCTTAATTGATGATAATGCCAGACTTTGTTGATTTAAGTGAAACAGATATTACAAACAGGTAACATAGCTGGGAAAAGGTTCCGTTCAGTTTCCCAAGCAGGTGAAAAGCTCCCACTTGGCCAGGCGCTGGTGGAAGGTTTTCTGCTTCCTAACAGGACTTGGTAGAGCAGGCCCCACAAGGCTTAGAAAAGCATCATCAATGCTGTCAGGTGGAGGGAGACTAGGTCAGATATAGCAGTCAACTGTCATCTTCTGAGATCAGATCTGGTGAGCTCAGGAGGAACCAAAAGTGGGGTGCGGGGCCAGGGCCATCCGTAGGTGGGTGCAGGGCCCTGGGCAAATCAGTCTCTGCGGGGCCCCCATTCACTCCCCCTGGGCACTGGGGGGTGGGGCTGGCTGGCCCAGGGGAGGGGCAGGCCCCTATGCTGTCCATCCCATGCCATGGACCAGTGGAAGTGGAGCGCAGGGTCTTGTTTCTCAGCTGCCCTTAAGCCAGTAGTTGTCAAATTCTTTTCCTCGGGGCCTAGCTCCACACCCCTCTGCCATGCGGCAACCATCCACCGAAAAAAGCGGCCGCCACCAGGACACTGAACAGTGACCATGGCTGCCGCGGGGGGGGGGATCCCTAATGGTTTTCATCCTCTGTCTTGAGGCTTCTATAACATCTCTGAAATCTACAGATCTAATTGGAGATCACCTACAAGTAACATGCAGAAGGTGATCCCACATGCCATACTCCTGTCTCAAATCAGGAAGTTTGTCAAGTTTCTAAAATTGCATGTAGTAGCCTGGAGTGTATGTGTGGGAGCTCCTTACAAATGAGTGGGGGGAGGGGGGATGACTGGGTGGAGAAATGAGATGGAAGTGCTGAGACAGCAGAAGGAGAAGAGAACTAATGCCAGGTTGGGAAAAAAGGTCCTGTAAGATCCTGCCTGCTACTGAGCCTTATCCAAGTCCCGCCAGGTCCTGGTCCCTTCTCCACTGCCCAATCCCAGGAACTAAAGCAGCCCCTCTGGGTTCCACTTTCACCTCTGCACTTCATCTGCTCCCTGAGTCTGCACGAGTTTTCATGAATGCACAATTGTCCACAATGTTGTGATTGGAGGGGTACTAGCCCTCTCTGCTTGGTCTAGTGACCCCTGACATTGTGCATAAGGCAACACCGCAATGGGGCTATCCACTCTCCCCTTCAGATCAGGGCCTTGTTATAACTTCTCCTTCCAGCAGATCCATCCCTGAGCTGGATTTTATTGTTACTTAGGCTTTCTAATTGTAGAAAAAATACCATACTTTGTAACAGAGGCTCCTACTAGAACAGTTTGCTTTTCTCTTCTCTTTTTAATTATCAGTCAAAAAAATCTCTAGAGTTTTTATTAAATCTACAAGTTATAACTTTTCTTGGAAGCAAGAGAATTCTCAATCCAATGAAAAAAGAGGCAAGTCCTAATTTTCAAAAAATAACTGCAATCCCCATATCCCAGAAATGGTAGAATAAGGTGGTGTTCACAGTTTTTATCATTGGGTCTATTGATAAAAAAACACAAAGGTTGCTTGCCAGTGAGCTCAGTCCTTTTCATATGAATGGGAGAACCCCAAAAAGATACTGACTCAGAGGGGAGGCACACAGGTTCTTTGAACAACAATTAGCAGCTCATTGTTAGTCCTAATGACTCACCTTTGTTGCAACCCTGATCTACTGTGTTACAATAGGCTACCTGAAGCAAGCCGGCCCTGTGAAATGGGCTGTCACTTTTGGCCATCTTGCCCAGTTCCTGGCATGGGGGGGGGGTCAGCATGCAGCCCCTGCAGGGCCCCCCAAAGTGTGGGTTCTTGGGCAGTTGCCCCTCTCACCCTACTCTAGGGACAGCCCTGGGGGGGTGCGCGCAGGGGAGGTCCCCCAATAGTGAATCTAGCAACATGCCAAACCAGTGCTGGTGAAACCATGCAGTAGCTATCAAGATGAATCATGCTCTATCCTTTTCACCTTTTTGAGGACTTTGTGAAGTGAATTGATGCAAAGCCATACATCAGATTCCCCCCAACCACAATCAGAAAAAAGCACCCGAAAGTTAGGCCCTTGTGGAGTCCTTGCAGGGAACAGAAAAAATGAAACTTTCTGTTCTATCTGATAGCAAAGAGGTCCTCTTGGGGAGTTCTCCACCTCTGCAAAATTATTTTAGCTATCTCTGGGTATATGGACCACCAGAGGTGAGAGCAGAATGACCTGCCAAGATAATCCGTCAACATGTTCCTGACGATACGAAGGTGGATAGCATAACAGATATAGAAGTCTTATAGCTGGTGGGACTGTTGGAAGAAGGCTGAGGACCTCACCTTCCTTTGCCTGTTGAGGTAATACACTGAAGCTGTACTGTTCCCGAAGAGCTGAAAAGGGACCATCTGGAAGCCCAGTCCAATTACCCTCAGCTCCTTGATGTTTAAATACAATGCAATAAGCTATTGGCTCAGAGGCCCTGGGTCCCACAGGTGCCAAAGTGGGGGCCCCCCACCCTAAATCTGAAGCTTCCAATACCAGGAAGAGGGTTGGCTGTGGGACCATGAAAGGGAACCATTTCAAACATGATGTGGGTTTGACCACCATGCTAGAGAGGTCAATAGTTAGAGCTCTGCAGTTCTGCAGGTATCCAGTGCAGATCCACAGGTAGCTGCATCCGCAGATGCGGGTGCAGATAACAACAGACCCATTGTTGTGGACTGACCCACAGATATGGATTCTATTTTTATCTGTCCACGGTGCAATCCATCACTGCAGCTGCTGCTATAATCTGTGTCAGCAGCACACAGTGGAACAAGGAAACACTCCAGCCAATCCTAGCTCAACTCTGATTGTGGTCTACCAGCCAATCAGTCTCAGTCACAGAAGGCTGGGGCTTGGAGAATCACCACTCATTGTTAGTCAGCCAGCATGCTGGCCTTTGACTGATTCATTCCCCATGACCTCCCTGCCCACTTTTTCCTTTTCTTGTTTGCAGTTCACATGCTACACTCTCAGAGACTTCATTGGTGCCAAGGAAATCTGATTGACAGCACAGCATGTGAACTGCAAACAAGAAAAGGAAAAAGTAGGTAGGACCCATATTGGGAATGAGCCAATCAAAGGCTAAAATGCTGACTGTAAATCCAACATTGGTTGAAAATGTGGTTACAAATATAGATAAAACATGACATACATATCATGGACTGGATAGATACTGTCACTGAGCAGATGTGGACTGGATGAGGATCCACATTCTTTTTATCCATACAGAGCTCTATAAATAGTAGTAGAGAGATAATTAGGCCCACATCCAAATGGTGACTGGCTAGGGAGTAAAGCAACAACAACCACATTTGCAGAGGTCTGAGCTGTAACCTCACATGCTCAATCACGTAGGTGCAAGCTGCCATGTGCCCTAACAGCCTGAACTATACCTATGCCTTGGTGTGGGGTAAGTTAAGACATGAGCTATAAGCTCAGATACAGTCAAGAATCTGACCTCAGGTAGGAGTGCTTTGCTTGGATGGAGTAAAGCATTGCCCCAATGAACTCTGCTGTCTGTACCAGTACAAATACTGATTTGTTTATCAACAGGCCCAGAGCTTCACAAGTGGTCCACACAACAACGATTCTATGTTGAACTTGAGTTCTTGAGTAGCCCTTGATGAGCCAATCATTGAAATAAGGGAAGACCTATGTGCACTGTCATCTGACGTAGGTCACGACTGCTGCCACACATTTTGTGAAACAAACAAGGAGTTCTGTGGCACTTTTAAAGACTAACACATTGTGTGAACACTCTTGGTGTTAACAAGCCAAAACGAAGTGCTGTGAACTGGTCGCACTTCTCCCTGACTATGAACCATAGAAATCTTCTGAGGCCCCAAAATACAGAAATACGGAGTACTCAACCAACTTGAAGCAGCATACTAGTCACCAGGATCCAAGGAGGTGATGATGAAGGCCAATGAAACCACATGCAACTTCAATATCTGGAACTACTTGTTGAGTCAGCACAGGTTCAGATGGGCTGCAAGTCCCCTTTGGGAGCAGAAAGCAGGGGAAGCAGAACCCTTTTCCTCTCCACTTTCAGAGAACTTCCTCTAGAGCACAGACTTGCAGGAGCCTTGAACCTCATGGGCAAGAATTTGCTCTTGACAATGGTCCATGAAGGAGGGCAGGGACAGGAGAGGTGGGAAGGTGGAAAAGTAAAATGAACAGGCAGGCGTACCTGACCATTATGCTGCTTAACACCAATTGATGTCATAACAGTCCAAGCCAGGAAAGATGCAAGACAGTCTGAAAATGAAGGGAAGGCTGAATTCGTGGTAAAGGCTAGGAGGTTGCCTCCAAGCACACCTTCAAAAGACCTGCCTACTGCCACAGGGGTAGCAGTCCAAGCCTGAGAGGTGGCAGCAGAAGCCTAACCTTGGCGTCCCTTATGACCCCTATTTTTCTCTCTCCCAGGCTTGCTCACGGACTGGCCCCCAAACCTCTGAGGCTGTTGGGGCTTCAAATGTCTCCTAGAGGTCAGTGGAGTGTAGACACCCTAAGAGCAGAGTGTTACTCTGTAGACCTTTAAATAAAGCATACAGCCTCATGTCTGTTTGTCCTGCAAACAGGGCTGCACATCGAAGGGGAGGCTCCAAATGGATTGCTGGAATTCCGAGGACAGGTCAGATGACTGAAGCCATGTGGTTCTTCTTATCAAGACGGGCGACACCATTGCCCTACCTGCCGAATTAGCCCATCAAAGTTACCTAGAGGGGTTTGGCCCATCAAAGTTACCTAGGGGTTACCTAGAGGTTTGGGCTACTGTCTGGCCATCTTGCAGTGTAGCCTCAAATTCCTGTTAAGAGTCCTGAGGCACAATCTCCAAGAACTAGGCCATGAAGTACCAGATATTATCATCATGTCAGAGTTTGCTAATTCAATGTACATAGCTGTAGGCTTGAAGGTAAGTAGACTTTTCTGTTAAAAAGGTCTAGTCTTTTTGCTTCTATTACTGGAGAGTGAACGAACTTACCCCTTCTGTTTCTTTCATTGGCAACTTGTAGCACCGATGATCCTACAGAAGGATGCATGCACAAATATTTGAATCCCTTAGCAAGTACATAATATTTTGTCTCAGCCACAGGGCCTTGACTAACTTCATAATCCCTTCACAGACTAAGAAGGACCACCTTTGATGAGCCTGCTGATGTTAGGATGTCAAAAAGCTCATCAGAGAGCTTCTTCAGCTCCTCTGCCTCTAAACCCAGGTTTGAAGCTATCAACCTGAGCACTTTCTGGTGTGCTCTAAAGTCATCCTGTGGGACAGATGCAGAGGGCCCCAACACTGTTTCATCTGGTGAGAAGACAGACAGTGCTGGTAAGGGTAGAAGGGTAAGCTTTTCTACAGTAGATCCTGGAGTTGCCCAATGAGGAAAGAAGTCTCAGCATCTTAATCTGACTCTGCATCAGAGTCAGGTACTGGGTGAGTGGTTACTGTTGACCTCTTCCTTCTCCAAAGCGAACGCTGCATATATGAAGCCCTGGGGTGGGGGGTAACCCCATGGACTCCAAAACTGTCACTGTGTGGGCCACTGCCAAAGGTTGGGAACCACTGCTCTAAAGGGTTCAGAGCCTGCACGAAGAAAGAACAAGACATTAGACTAAGAGCACTTTAGATCAACCTCTGAGTCGGGCTGTTCAGCTTCAGAGCTAAGTACATCAGCATTAGTGCAGAGTGCTCCTACAACATGGAATTCCTCCTGGCCCAGATCACAGATTCTAATGCCTAAGTACAACCACAGGAAGATAGGAGAGAGCTCTCACTGACACCAAGGAGGGATGAAACACAGGAGATGAGGTGAGACAAGCTGGGCTGCTCAACTTCACTGGAACTTGGGTTGGGAGGAGCCTTACCCCTTATAGTTCCCAGCTTCTGTACCCGCCGCTGGCTCTTGGGAGCAGCAGCAGCTCTGGCTTTTATGGCAGTGGTTCCAAACCTTTTCTCTGCCATGGCACATCTTGAGACCTTCAATTTTTTTGAGGCGCACCACCATTACAAAGAACATGAATATTCAAATTAACTTAAATTACCTTATGAATATTCATGAACCATGGCACCGTCTTTCGGAAATGCTGTTATGTGAAGTGGTAGGAGTAGCAGAGCAGGGGTGGCAAAACAAGGGGGTCAGGAGTTGTGTGCAGTGGCAGGAGTGAGTCTGAAGAGCAGAGCAGGGGTAACAAAAGAGGACAAGGACAGCCATGGGAGGAACAGCACCAGGGTGACAAGAGAGGAGAAAGGAAGGGAGAACAAGAGTGGCTTTGTGGGGGAGCAGGGGGAACCTGAGGAGAGGGAAGGTAGGGCAGGGGAGCACGGTGCAGCACCCACTTCCCCCTTCTTCACAATGGCTCCCTGCCCCCCAGGGCAAATCCTCACCCCACTGCTGCTCCATGCCACCTCAGTGAGTCCCGTCCTCCCCTCGCCCAGCCCCCTGCCGCTTGTGATGCACCCTACCATCACTGCAGGGGCCAGAACTAGGCCTCCAGCCCCCAGCTACACCCCCCACAGCCACCCCCAACCCCCAGCTACACACCCCCCACCCAAACAGCCACCCCACAACCCCTACTACACACCCTCTGCTACACATCCATTCCCACCCACCTCTGCTACACACACCCAGACACCTGCCGCACAGCCCCCAGCAGCCCTCCCCCCACAAAGCCCTTACCTGGGCTGTTTGCAGGCTGGCTGACACAAGCTGCTCCGCCCTGCAGGGGGAGATTCACACACACACAGCCTCCTGCAGCTCTCTGCTGACTGGGCCTGAGGTGGAGCCACCAGAACTCTGCATTCAGGCTGCTCCTGCTACTTCTAGGGGGACCCCTGGAACTCCCTGTTCTTGTGCTCTATTCTTAGGGGGACCAGAAGGCTGCCTGCCTAAAAACAGGGGCCTCAGAACTGTGTTCCAGTGCCTTCCCCCATACTTTAACCCCTACCTTTTCCCAGCCATGCACAGCCCAGGTGGTTGGGCTGAACAGGAACAAAACTTGAACTCCAGCTCTTGGGCATGCTCACGGCACACTTTGGGTGTTCCCGCAGCACACCAGTGTGCCCCGGCACACTGGTTGGGAACCACTGTTTTAGAGACATTGCACTCATGTTGCACTTGCGCCTCTCCTGTGCACTTCAGGCAGCTCTGGTGTGGGTCATTTACTGGCACAGCTTTCTTGCATTGCAGACAAGGTTTGAGACTCAGGGACTGGGCACACTCCACCACTGGAGTTGTAGCTACAGTATAGTAAACTAAGAGTTAAATTAACTGTTAATTATGTATACCAGTGGTTCCCAGCCTGTGTTCTGTGGACCCCTGAGGGGCCACGGAGTTACTGCAAGGGGTTCACAGAAATGCTAGGAGCTGGGGCCAGACTCTACCGGGGTCTCAGGTTGTCATGTAGGCCAGCTAACCACCTCCTCCCTGCCCTCCTCCCAAAATTCACTGTAAGCTGCAGGCAACACTCCCTGCCGCGCATGGCCGGCAGCTGCGGCCCCTACCCGGCCAGAACACACAGTCTTCCAGCTGGCAGGGACCTGTGCCAGCTGGGAGTTTTTAAAACTTCTGCCCTGAGCATGCTCAGATGTTTGCTCAGGGAGAGCAGCCTGTGGCAGGGCCAGGTGCAGCGGCTCCAATGGCCAGGTAAAGGGGGAGAAAAGGGGCCCTGGGTGGGGGTCAGGGAGGGAACCAGGCTGGTAGGGGAGACTCTGGGGGGCTGGGGTCAGAGAATGGGACAGCAGGCAGGGAAGACTTCAGCGGGGAGGGGGAGGGGGCAGGGGCAGGGGGAGACAGCGGTGGTGGCTCCACTCCCCAGCAGAGGCAGGGGGCCACGGCCACAGCGGCTCCGCTCCCCAGCCAGTCCCAACAGTGGTGCCAGAGCAGTGGTGGCTGGATTCTGCTGGCAGGGGCTGGATTCCAACTGCAGTTGGGGGCTGCAAAGTTTTTGACAGTTAAAAGGGAGTCTCCGCCTTTGAAAAGTTTGAGAACCACTGATGTATACTATTACTACAAGAACCAATGACTGGGCTTGAAGAGCTTGCCAAAGCAAAAGATGTTCCAGCACTGTCACAGGCAGTAAAGAAGGAACTGAGAGGGAGGCAGGGCCAGTGGCACCCCTTATACCAGCACATGTTTACATGATCCCAGAGAACACTAGAACCAGCTCTATGAATACTTCTTAGGGTAAAAATCTCTGGCACTGGCACATGTGGCAAACACACCTGATATGAAATGGCATGAGCAAGCACTTGAAGTACAATTTAATGCCACAGTTTTAGCTCTGAAGAACTATTAAGTTTACTGCATGCATGTAACCAGTATTTTTTATTTTAAGTATTCTAAGGTATAAGTATGTATTTAATATGAAATTAATGCCTCCTCAGCCTACCTCTTTGTTTTAGATTGTTAAAGGACATTCCAGAATCCAGACTATAATTCTTCTAAAAGGACCACTATAAAATCCCTGAGTAATGTCTTCTGCCTCTGTATTTCAAATGTCCCAACCTGCTTCCTGGTTCCTATCCTTAAAAGGTCACTCCATTAAATTAGGTCTATATAAATACTATGTATGTTTACACGTTTGAAAAAAACATATACTTCAGTAGAACAAAGTTATACTGGTAAGTCCTTTAAAAAACCACATGTAATCACTGGTTTAGAATACTGAACTACTATCCCAATTACCTTGAATAAAATGGTAGTGCTAACTTCTGCCAGTGCTTTAAGTCAGACTAAGAAACTGGTAAACTGAGTATTTTAGGAACTATTCAAATCTGTTTTAAGATTCATTTAAAATAGTCTCTAGATTTAAGTACTGAAAAGGCTTTCAAACCATTTCCAGCACATTATCATATGTCTATCTCTCAAACTCAAAGAAACACCATTTAAGTTTATCTCATTAGCCTACATACATTGAACATGTTTTAATAATTTGCAATCTTAACTAGCTTTTTATCACAAAGTCTAGTACAGTAGATAAGAAAGAGATCAACTTTTACCTCATCCTGTATCCCACTCGTGGTAGTTAATTTACTCCCATCAGTAACTGTTATAATTATTGCTGGCTCCAGAAAAAAAGGGTTTCTTCCCTAGAAGAAAGTGTAGTTACATTAGAAATGCTACATTCAAATTTTTAAGGTCTTGCTTAAACACACAGTGAAACACCAATGGCTCAATTCAATCTCCACAGAAATCCACCTTCAAGTAGAGGATCTAGATTTAGTGCTCCATCCAGGCATGTGTTAACTTTATACCAGGCAACTATAATTCACTGTATCTAGGGTTGAAGATGGAATTCTGTGACTGAGCAACAGCATATCTCCCTGTTTTCTCTTTTGTCCAATGGCTTCCAGTCTGCTTCTACTGACACATTTGAGGCATCATTGGCAAGGTCTCCACTTAAAATGTAACATTTTAGGTCAGGGTTTCTTAACCTTTTAGCGGCCCCACACCCCCTACAGCAACACACGATAACCCTGCACCCCCACCAAAAGAAATTAATCTGCCATGATGGTGTCACATCTGAAGGACACTGGGTGAACATTCTATGTTTAAATTATACATTACTCCCGCACCCCTAGGATTCCCTTCCCACACCCCCAGGGGGTGCAGGCACCCCAGGTTAAGAACCCCTGCTTTAAGTACAGTAGCAATTGGAGTGCTTCACCCATCACTGTAGGTAATAAACCTCCCTGAAAGGTGGTAGCCAGATTGACCAAAAAAAATTGGATTTTTTGCACCCCTGAGAAACAGTTAAGTTGAGGTAACTTTTCAGTGCAGACCTGCCCTTTAAAAGCCACAACTAGACCAGGACACAAGCTGTATCAGTGACTACATCTTCATTCATAATCCACCAAATCAGCTGTGCTCTTTCAGACAAAATAATTTACAAAACATAGATCAAAACACAAGAGAAAGCACTCTTAGTTCAGTGGTCTGGCTATGGGCAGTGAGCTTTCAAATATTAGACATTTTGTAATCTGACCACTTAAAGCATGTTGCAACATCCTCTTCAATAAATCCTTCCTGGCATAACCAGTATATTATAAAACAAACCCTATGATAGGAAGGCAAAATGATTCATTGAAACCACTCTGGATATCATCATACAGATGTAGTTTACCTGACAAGTGCTTAGATATAATGTGGATAAAGCCCTAACTTTTTTTTTCTTTTTTTTTTTTTTTTAAGTCTGTTTACTACAAAGGACCATTTACATGTTAGTGCTGTGCACAGAATGAAAAATACCATAAATATAAAAGTTTAATTACTGTTTGCAAATTAACTGATTTAAATGACACCCACTACACAATGATCTGTTATAAACTATGTTATTTACTATGAGTAACAGGACAGAAAATATATTGAAGTTATTAATTCAATGAACATTTTATATTTTTAAACAAAAATTTAAAGGCTCCATATTAATGCTCAAAATATATTTCCTAAGCATGTAACATATTGAGAATTACAAAATTCAGAATTGTATTGCTACAGACGACCTCAAACACTCAAGAATGGAAATTAAACGCTGAAGACCAATTTTTCTTTCCTGAGAAAGAAGTCAGTTTATAAACTACTTTAGACAGTTACTTAAAACAGTTTCTGAACATTAATGTACACACATTTATTACAAGTTGCCAAGATCATGCATCCTGTTTTTAAGTTCTACAAACAGTGGTGTGCTATTCTATCAATTAGTAGCTTATTGCAACTGTAAAGCAACAACTGAAAGTTAGTCATGCTGCAGTGCATTTAATTTAATTTCATATTTACAGGAGGAGCTATGAATCCCTAGTAAAAAGCATTTATATTCCACTTGATGAAAGAACAGTGTCAATTTATAAAGCAAAGGGACAAAAATATCTTGACCTATTCTGTGTCATGAATGACATTAACAAAAAAAAAGAACAATCATCTCAATCTTTTTCATTACTTTAGACGTGGAAAATGACAAACAAAAGCCCTTCCAGATTAGCAATCCTGGGTAATTTATCATTCAGATTATTATACTACAAACATTTCTTTCAAAAGGCACATATCAGTGAAGCCCAATTTTTCAAAGCTTCCCCATCTTCAGTGCTTTTATGTACCTCAACAGACTAAGTGTTTTTTCCTAGTCTTATACAAGCTTTGGTGCCCCTAAACCCTAGTTCAAGGGCATCAAACTCATTTGCTGGGGCAGCCCATATTTGGCTTAACTAAACCTCAAGTGTGCCATGCACACCATAAATCAAAATAGCAGGGTACTTTCGCAGCATTAAGGAGTGTGGTGTATGTGAGACTGCACTCTGATACCATATTCTCCCTCTCAGGGACACAGAGTGGTCTCACAAAGCACAATCTTGCACACCCAGTGCTCTGATGTCAAGACCTGATACTCTGATGGCTTCGCAGAGCACTGAATATGCGAGACGTACATACATACATACATACGTACATGTGTGTGTGTGTGTGGAGAGAGGGAGAGAGAGAAGGGGGGGAGAGAATGGTCCCACAGAACACAATCACGGGGGCCAGATAGAAGAGGCTCACAGGCTGCATGTTTGACATCTGTGCTCTACTTAAATCAAGGCATGTGTGTGATAACTTTGGGCCCAACCCTGAAGATATTCAAGCAAATTTCCCACTTGTTCTTTTTTTCAAACTGAATGAGGGGGACTTCAGTCTTAAAACTTTCTTTCTTGCCTTTTAATTTCAGAAACATTTTAGCTATAAGACAGCTGATTACTAAGATGCTTATTCAAGAACTTAAATGTTATTATTACAGCTATTTACCTAAAAACCAGAAATCTATTGCACACTCGCAGAATATGTAAACTTACACACACACACACACACACACACACACACACACACACACACACACAGAAAAAGAGGTTGCTGGTTTTGTACAGCTTTACAGAGATGAACAGAACTGCCAGATCAGAAGTCTATCTCCTGGTAGGGTTGATGACATTGCACTGGTGTACAAGCTTGACTAGCAAACTATAATTTAGAAGCTAGATATATTTCTTGGTAATCATAAATATTGTACTTTATTTTGCCACAGCTACCCTTCAATTGTATAGGAGACCACAGAATTAGGTAAAAAAATGAGCTAGGTTCAGGACCCCATGTATCTAATGCAACAGCTGGTATGTGATGAACACACTGCCTTTAACAGACCAAACGATAATATACTAGGTACACTGTCATGATCAATAAAGGTGAATATACATACCATATCTCTAGAGCCTTAAACATTAATTTGCTATATTTAATGCTGTATATAAGGTTGGAGTTTGCTGTTCATTGGCTCTACCAAGTCAGCCCGCAGTAAACTCAAGACATTTACTTAGTTCTTATCTAAATAGCCTTGCTCATGGACAAGTTCCTTACGGAAGAATTATTGATGATTCTAAGTTGATGAATTCAGAGTGGCAACTGGCTCCTGTAGGGACTTCAATTGATTGTGTCAAATAGACAACTAATTAGCTCAGCTGGCATTTTTCGACTCAATAGCTTTTAATACTCAGTAACTAGTAGAGTTCTTATCCTGCTGCAACTTCTTCGAATAATTTTCTTCCTACTCTAGAGTCCTCTTGAGGTGAGGAAGAGTACCCAAGACTAAGGAAGAAGCATCTGATGGCTGACTGATTTACTACTTCTCTTCATTTAGCAGAAATTATCCAGGAAGTGGTATGAGAAGTCTAAATTTCTCACCCTCAATCACACCCTGCACCATCAAGCGCAGATGTGAACTGAACAGAAAAGCTCAAGACAGCAAGTTAGCTTAGGATACCAAGTTTTGGAGAAAAATTTATTTAAAGTTGGCATAAATAGCAGGGCAAAACTGAAATCTGTTAGACTAATAAGGGATATACTGGGAAATGAGGGACTCAAACACTTAGAACAAAAATACCACTAAAACAGAGCGTCTCAAACATATCATCGCAACACATCACAAAAAATTATTTAGCCAAGGAGACTAACGGCAGATTGGGCTGCACTAGGAGCACTGCCAGCAGATCCAGGGAAGTGATTATTTCCCTCTATTCAGCATTGGTGAGGCCACATTTGCAGTATTGTGTCCAGTTTTAGACCCTCTTCCCCCATTACAGGAAGGATGGGAATAAACTTAGGGGGCTGGAGCACATGACTGATAAGAAGAGGCTGAGGGAGATAGGCTTTAGTTTGCAGAAGAGAAAAGTGAAGGGGACTCTGACAGTGACCTTCAGCTACCTGAAGAGGGTTCCAGGGAGGATGGTGGCAGATGACTGAACAAGGAGCAATGGTCTCAAGTTGCAGAGGAGATCTCTAGATTAGATATTAGGAAAAGCTTTTTCACTGGAAGCATGAGGGAACATTGGAATGAATTAGCTAGGGAGATGATGGAATCACATCCCTTAGAGGCTTTTAAGGCCTGCCTTGACAAAGCCCTGACTCAGATGATTTACTTGGGGTTGACCTTGCTTTGAGCAGCAGGATGGACAAGACGGGCACCTAAGATCCCTCCTAACCCTAATATTATATAAGTATGATAATATGAAGTTAAATATTATTTTTGCCTCACATCATTAGGCAATTAAATCATGATATTAGTTACCATTTTACTAAATCAGAATATGTAGTCCACTGATCCCAAAGCTCCTTGGCAAGCAGAGGCTGGAAACTCTTTGCAGCGTCATAAGTAATTCCCGCTAGCAATCCCAAGGAGTTGTCTCTAGCCCACTTTGGCCACGACACAATACCTTCTGAAAGGAACCCTGAACTGTCCCTTGAAAGACTCTAATAAAAATAAAGTTACTGTTAGAATGTCGTGATTTTACAGTGTAACAAAGTGCCTCACCATTACGTGAAAATAATTTTAAACATCAATGAAAATATACCCAAATGCACCTAAATAGATAAGGGTTTAAAATGTTTAAATGTAAAGATCCAAAGGGGCAGCTTATTAGTCTAGTTCAGTAAAACAAACAAACGAGGAGTCCTGTGGCACTTAATGACTAACAAATATATTTATTGCATGAGCTTGTGTGGGAGAAAAATCCTATTTTTCTCCCACACAAGCTCATGTAATAAATATATTTGTTAGTCTTTAAGTGCCACAGGATTCCTTGTTTCTTTGCTTTATTAAGTGAACAAGAAACTCTGCATATTCAGCCTTCCAAGATAAGTAGTATTCTCACTGTCAAATTATCAAAAGACAAGTGCCTAAACTCTACTACAAAATCCATTTGGAAGTCAAAAAGTACCTACCGATATGCAGGTCCTGCCATATAACCTGAGGAGCCTGATATGAGACCAGAAAAGGAACTAGTCTATTAAGCAAAACAAGCAAGAAGTCCCGTAGCACTTAATAACCAATTTATAAATAAATCTGTTAGCCTTTAAGTGTCACAGGACTCCTTGTCCTTGCCGATTTTGCTGAACTAGACTAATACGACTACCTCTTTAGTTTAATAAGGTAAATTAAAAGTTTTGTGGCGGTAAAGGCCACTCTTCTGAGGTCAGAAATGATTCAGTCTGTTGTTCAATTTGAGAATTTTATCCAAATTCCTATGCAACAGAGATCTTGTCTGAGAACAACCTGATTGCTCTGGATCCCTCCATTCATTTCCACATGAAATAGCTCCATCACATATGGCTGATAAACAAAGCAAGCATCAAACAGGTCCTGTCAGGGTTCTAGTCCCGTTTCTGAGTTTTAGGAATTCACTTTCAGCCTCTTCCATTTCCAAACAGAGGAATTTCCTTAACTAAGATCCCCAGCTCTGAAGGTCTATAGAACACCATTTCAACTGGTCTTGAAATTTGTGGTATATAATTAAATGAGATGACCATTCTTTCATATTTCTCCCTCAGTGCTTGCTATCAACCAGTAGCTGAAGGCACACAAAGGGCTGGAGGCCAGGGCAGGTCCTACCAGAGGGGACCTCGGCAGTTGCCTAGGGCACCAAACACTAGAGGGTGCCACCTTGCAACACACAAGCGCATACCCCACTGTGCAGCAAGGCAAGAAGCTTTTTTGGCTGGCTCTGCTCCCCACTGAAGAAAAGGTAAGTGCGGGGGAGGGGGAGCTAGAGACAGGATTGGGGGACAGAGCTAGGAGTGGATGGGAGGGAGGAGGCAGGAGTCCCTCTGCCGGCATACGGCTCAGCCAGCTTTGGGTCAATCCAGCCCACTGCTCACACAAAGCGACTTGCCATACTAGCTGACCCATCGGGGGGTGGGGAGCCAAAATCACAGGCACCTGCGGTACCAAAAAACCTTGGGCTGGCCCTGCTGGAGGCAAAAATAAATACAAAAGCCTCAGGAGATTAAAGGATTTAGGAGTAACAAGTCCAGAGGACTACCCCATCTAATTTGGTTTATTGTGACTATGAATATGGTATCTTGTCTTGTTTTTGTTTCATGCCAACTGTCAAACCTATAGATGTGGTTTGGGATCTTTCTGCTCATTATTGAGAGGAAAAAGATACTGAAAATGTAAGGCATCTTTTCTTCCAGCTGTTTGTAAGGTGTCTGCATCAAACAGTCAACAAGAAAAAAAAGTCCAAACAAACATAATATCCCCTCAATTAATAAACATGCTTCACTTCCTTAGTAATGTGTACTAAGTTTACTAGTACTTTACTATCTAGCAAATTTGTTTCCAGGAGAGGATAGAGACTTAAGTATCTAATGTACAGCAGCATTTACTTTTTCTTCAGGCCTTCATTTTGTACAAAAAAGTACAAACCCAGTTTTACTTTGGTCTACAAGTCATATTTATGAAAATTCAACTAAATTGAAAATGGAAAATCTATATTTATTGGACATAAAGAATGTATATTTAAATGCAAAAAGAAAAGGAAATTCAAAGTTAAGATTCTTATACAATTTGATATTAACCTTTCCATATTTGCCACTATTGCAATTACTAACTAGGCTACTGGATGTAAAGCTATGGACTACTGTTTGTGTGATATGGGTGAACTACTGTCTCCAAGTACCTTACTTTTCGTTTGCTCTAACCCTACCGCAAGCCTCAACAAATGTGCTGCACATGTAGGCACCAGCCCCAAAACGGAGGCACCTACATGTGTGGCAATTTTGAGGGGCACCCCTCCACCAAAAAGCCAGCACCAACAGCAGCAGTGGTGATATAGGGTAAAGAGGCACCCTATTGTCAAAAAAAAAAAAAAAAAAAAAAAAAAAAAACAGCATTGCTGAAGGTGCCAGTCGCTTTGGGGTTTGGGGGAGAGGGTTTGGGGGGGTGACAGGGGCCATTCTGCTAGGCTCCATGGTACAATTCCCAGGTGCCATGGCAAACCATCTCCTGGGGTTTGTCAAGGCCTGCCTTACTGCATTAACTAATTTAGCAATTTTAGCTATACTGGGAACACAAAGCACACCCTTACTATGCTTCAATAGGTTTTTCTGCATTGTGACTTTCAAAACAAAGACACAACCTACTGCACTGCCATCACTGGTCAATACAGAACAGTGAGCCAAAGAGTGACTATTATTCTGAGGCACCAATAAACTGTTTTTTGAAATATGTTACTGTCTACATCTATCATTTCTTGGATCAGATCAGCATCATAAGGTCATAATCTACTAGTACAAGTCTCAACAATTTAACAGAAAACCATACAGAGAAGTTAAGATAGTCCTTATGACTTTTATGTCCTGTACTTGTTACAGTAGGCTTATTAAAATCAGTGACTTCTGTAAATTAAGAGTAACTATTACAGTACTGGCCCACTAAAAAAAAAAACTTCTGAAGGCATTATGTAGTGAGTCACCTGAAAATGTCTCTTTAAGACCAATCATTGATTTAAAAATATACCACCATTAGAACTGCATATGATTCCACACGTGCTTTGTAATTGCACAGCTAGCCACGACACGGAGCACAAATTAACAACTATATCCCCAAAGTTAGCAGTCAGTCTTTAAAAGTGCCATCAGACTTTTTGTCTATATCCCCAAATTCGTGCCAACCATCATATGACTGAACAAGAAACTAAATTAATCCAGGACATATTTTGCATGCATACAGCTCTCTTCACACACAGATCTCAAAACACACATAACCAAGGAAAGTAAGCATTGATTTGGCAATGCTTTACCATAAATAAAAAGATTAAATGACTTTTCTAAGGTCAGAATGATGCAGCAGTCATCAGGAACAGAAGCTTGGTCTCCTCAGTTGTAAGTACTTCATTCAATCCTTAGATCACAAGATAGCCATTCACAAATATTGCAGGACCATTAGTCTTCTTGTCATCACCATATTATCTTTAGCTAATTACATATTCCACCCACTAGTTTGCTTACTTCCGTAGAGAACTGCTGGGTGTTTCATATGGTTGTCATCTTGTACCCTAGAAGTAGCTGCAGTTCAGTAATACACTAAATTATCTATGCATATGAAGTGTGTACAGACATTCCATAACGCAACTTAGAATCTTTGCACAACGATATGCTAGAAACATGAATGGATACTGGTATGCAAATAAAAAGTGACACACAATATGAAATAAAGTCACCAAGTGGCAGCAGATAGCAGAGCACACTTAGTGTGAGACTTCTGATAAACCTAGTTCAAACCAAAGTCAGACTCATAACTGAAATACATCACTCAAAGAAGCTGCATTTATTACCCTGGTTTTTTATGCTTAGAAACAGGCAGGTTCATCAAAAGGTTGTTATATTCACTACTTAAGACATCTGACAACTTTTCAAAGAGAAATTCAAACTGTCAAAAAATGAACCAGCATCTAAAGAAAAAAAAGACTCTTTCCCCTTCTTCCTCCAGCCCACAGGTTTGAGAATTGGCAAGTCACACAGCAACAAAATGCACCCCCAATAGAGAGTTCACAGTTGAATGTTTTGATCCCTGTGCCCCAGTACATTAACAGGTTCAATAAACTTATTAAATTAAATGAGAATTAGAGGGACATTATCAAGGTCTGTAAGAACCCAAGATAGATGATTTCTTCTTTCTGACCAGATTACCGTTACCTTAAAAACCAGTGAAAGCATGCAGCGATAAATGTCATGAGATTGAAAATGGGGTGGGAGGAATTTGTATTTTTAGTATCAAAACTTTATTTTGAACAAAAATGTAGTAATAGCTAATTAATATTTGGGAGAGAAGAGCTATCTTTAAGATTTAATATACATACAGACTTCAATTAATTGAGGAAGGCTCAAAACACATCTTTTGAGACTCTTTTTTGTTCCCGTCAAGAAGTCCTCCAGCAAAAACAGGGAAAAATCAAACAACATATCTGATCATATATATTTTTTAAAAACACCCAAAAAGTCTCACACATTCTTTATGTACCATAAAGCAGCAAAAAGTCCTCAAAGCCAGTTTTCAAAAATCCCTCTCCAAGTCACTTAATACAATTCCAAAGGGGCAGCTGTGTTAGTCTAGTTCAGTAAAAAACAAACAAGGAGTCCTGTGGCACTTAAAGTCTAACAAATTTATTTATTGAATGAGCTTTCGCAGGAGAAAATCCCACTCTGTCGGACACCTTGGGGGGGTTCTCCCACAAAAGCTCATTTTAATACAGTGTACATTTCTTTAGCTCTGCCTGAGCTTGTAAATTTCTGAAATCAAATAGCCATACAATTACCATTACCATCACATCTATCTTGAATTGTGAAACTAGCTGCTCAGCACATTTTACTGAGCATGCTTAATGCAACATTTTTGGAAGCTCATAACTTTAATTCAAAAGCTACTTGTTTCAGAGTTGTGTTAGGAGCATGTTAAAATATTTGTATAGAGATGAGGAAAGAGGAGTCTGAATCAAAATAGAAGCACGTCTCATTGAAACCATATGGGACTTGCATTCCTCAAGTGATACAGGCCCTTTTAAAAGTCATTTTGCCATTAAAAACCAAAACGGATCAGAGAGATGAGGAAAACTACATACGAGTTAATTTTAGCAAGTTCTACGTTAAGGATTATACATGTATGATTTGAACCTTTTTGATAGTAATCTTTAAAGTACTGTAAGTTAAACTACTTCTGTGATAAATTTTGAAAAATAATGAATCCTTAGCAATTTATGATAATCAGATTTTTAAAAGGTATTTAAGTATCTGATGGAATTTTCAAAAGGATTGAGGCTCCTAAAATTCATTAATTTCAATGAATGTTAGGAGCCTAGATGCTTTTAAAAATATCAACTGATGCCGAAATAGCTTGAAAATTTTGACCAAATAGCATATGGTGGGTCATTGTCAAGTAAAGGCAAGAGTTTTGAGCTAAGTACACCTAAGGAAGACCAGAAAATAAGAATAGTTATTAAATGATTCTGTTTTACTCAGTTTGCATCACTTCTGATCGAAATCTAGAATTTACAACAAAACGAATTTATTGCCAAGATGTTTAACATTGGGTTGTACTACCAAAAATTACTAAAAATCTGATTTTGCAAATAGAAATTAAGACTGTCAACTTAACTGAAAATATTTTAAGTAGACACCTACTGAACCATCTTTAATCTGCCTTTTTTTAATACAATGGTAATAATTTGTGAGTAAATACACTGTAAAAACAGTACCCGTGTTCAATTCAAAACTCATCAACCAAATATAGTATTGAATCCTGCTTACTAAAATAAAAAAGAATGAAGTATGCATGGCCAGCTGCAGATTAATACAGAAGTCTTCCCACACACTAGTGTAAGGATTCTGACAGGATGATTCCTTGCCGCAGGTCTTCTCAGCGGCCTAGAGAATATACCTGTATTTAAATTCTAGACATTTTTTATTCTAACTGTTGTACTTGAAAAGGGACATTTTTAAACTGTGGGTTTAGATATCTGCTGGTTTACATTAAGTAAAAACACAATTATTCTCTTCCTTACAAAATTACTAGCTTTAACTTGAAGACCTATCTCAAGGAATTTGGATTCCCAAGCTGGTTTTAGCCTTGTCCTCTAAAGACATCTATAAAGAGTTTAATCCATATACAAAAATATTTGGTTTCACTGTGCTTTAGATCCAGTCCTTAATTGTTGCACTGAGTTAATATTTGCATACTTAAGACACTTTTTAAAAATATCATATGAAAGGCAGAAGGATTGAATAAGAATATACATTTTCAGCTCTTACCAATGCTCCTTAAATTCCACATGAAGAAAAAGGCTGGATGTCTCTCCTTTCATGTAGAACACAACAGAGATACCCTTTAATATTTTTTTTTTTAAAGACATGTAAAGCTAAGGTCTAATGGCACTGATAGAACACCAAAATAAAAATCACAATAAAAATAGTGCTAAACCCTTTCTATGAAAGGATAGCAAGGTGCAGGGCTAAACAACATATGAAAGATGATCTTATGGTTATGTAGAGGACTGAGTTAGGAGATCCAGGCTGTATTCCCAAGCAGGACCGAAGTCTCCTGTGTCACCCTGAGCTAGTGTATTGTGAGTTCAATTTGTTAATGTCTATAAGGCACTTTGAGATACTTAGGTAGAGGGGCAAGCGAAATGCAAAACATGTCCTTACTAGACTTGACAAGCAAGTGTGACTGGTTTCCAGGGAACCACTCCAGCAGCAGTGCCCAACAAAATATGGCCTGCATTGGCTTAGAAAAGGAAATGAGGATGCCCAGGCTAGAAATAACTGTATTTTGATTACTTATTTAGGCAGCTTTTTAGGAAGAATATAAAAAACAACCACTATGCTCATAATTCAGTACATTCTTAATCCCCAGCCTGTGTTTTTGTTTTTTAATTGTGTGTATACCACTTGTGTACTAAAGTGCTATTACAATTTAGTTACATAAAACTAATAGTAGTTCTCCACTGTAACACTGATTTTGAGCATCCTTCTTCCATCTGGAACCTTCGCTAGCTATAACAGGCTCATTACCCTAATGATTTAGGTCTGCTCCAAACATTCTAAAGAGCAGACACTAGGAAGATGTTCATATTTGGTATTCCAGTCCAAGTTCATTTAGATAGCAAATTCTTGACTTCCATGAGAAAAAAAAAGTTCAGTCTCTTAGATTTACCTCAACTGTTTCTGTTCTGGTAGAGTTCCACATAGCTCTTTGACTGAAAGGAATGGTTATTCACATAACATATAGGAAACTCAAGATGATTTATCCACAGGAATTATCATACCAGATTAGATCGCATACGCATCCTGCTTCTAGCAGCAGCTAGTAACTACTACCACAGAGAAAGGAAAACCCACAACAGATCAAGGCAATTGTGAGATAATGAAAATTGGAGATGCCTGGGGTGGACATAGGAAAAATACTTAACACTTGTAAGCAATTATTTTATGACCAGACACATGAACTGTTACAACACAGGTGAAAACATACAGTCCTCTCAATGTCAGGGCATTTAAGTATGTTTCAGTAGTTAATTACAATCAACATTTGCACTCTGATTTGTGTGTGTTTGGAATACAGATACATCTGAAATTATAGTACTAAATGGGACAAAATTCATGCGCCACATTTTCTACTAGCATAACAACTGAAAAAAGTCTCTCGACACTGAAGCCATGCAACTGTCCTAACTGTCAACATGTTCAGAAGATGTTTGTCAAGTATAACTCTGCCAAATCCATACCGGGCACCCATTTTAGAACCATGATAGCTAGAATAGTCATGACTTACAGTCTACATAGGACCAGTCTCACTACAGACTGTTTTCTTTTTATGAAATGTGAAAGGCCATCAGGGAAATCTTACCACTTCACATCCTAATGTAAGGACTCAAGTTATTCTTAACATTAGCCACTAAATACTAGTGACTTCCCATTTATTTATAATTATAATTCAATTTAGGGCACTAGTCCAGACCTTGAGAGTCCTGCATTGAAGTCCTGATCCACCACAGATTTCTCCTGTGCCTCTGAGCAAGTCACTTCATCTGTGTCTCAGCTCCCCATCTGTAAAAATGGTGATTATAGCACTGCCCTACCCCAAAGCAGTGATATGAGGATAAATAGACTGAAGATTTTGAGATGTTTGTGTACTTCAGTAATGAGGAATACATATGTACATACAGAGACAGCACTTTACAACAGATTTTTGAAGAGTTTAGCCCAGACAGGAGCCAAGGCCGGAGCAGAGAACTCATTAAACATTTCCCAATCTAATTTGAATACAATGTTTTGACCATTAGAAATCCAGAAGCCTAGACACTTTAAAGAAAAGTGGCCTATAGCAGAGGAAAATGACTTACACAGCCGTGATAAGATTATATAAAATTAGTCTACAGATATGCACATATCATTTAAAAATTGCAGAGAATAAACACATGGTGATTAAAAATAATGGAACAGTTACTGTCTTAAAATAAGATATCTGAGATATAGAAAGGATTTGCTCTAATTACATTTAGAAGGGTCATCTTCTGCTCAGCTCAACCTAAGAAAAACTGTGAAAGTTACAATTAGAGCAAGACCAACTTACCCTTTGAACTCAGAGAATTAAAATTAACTCCAGCACTCTCATGTCCATGTATACAGAATGTACAGCTTGATATGGTCCTGGACCATCCAGTTACCAAAATAGCCATGCATACTGAATGTGGTCTCAGATTGATGAATAAATAACAGAACAATAGCTGGAAACAACTGAAAAAGTGCCCAGACAACAGAAGGCCCAAAGTCAACAGCTTGAATTGACTGGAAACGTGTTATGATACAGAAAATTTGTACAGAGATGAGAATACTATGTGAAAGGAGACACATGGTACAATTTCTCTTTCTACTAGTACTCAAATACATAGAATTTAATTTGACTTATTTCTAGCAAATGAGGAATGGAATGGGATCGAATGTTGGAATCAAGATTTCATAAGAGATAGTAGTGACTGTTTTAATTGAGTGGACAGGAAAGATCAGAAGTGTATGAAAGTAAAGGCTCTCCTCAGTCTCCAAGGAGAGAGGCAAAGAAAACACAATAGTGAACAGGATCTATCCAGATCACTGATCATCTGAGGTACATAATTTTTTTCTAACATCTCCCTAGTTATATTGGTTGCTTTTTTTTCATCTTGCTCTTACTTACCTGACACTTACTCAGAAAATAGTTCACTAACCTGGTGGTATAAAAATGCTCTGAATTGCAGCCTTACCAGTTAAGGCTCAAACAAAAATAAAAAGCTATTTTTCTTGTCTATTCACTTTCCTACAGTATATTCCTGTCATCCAGTTATAATGATCTCTGACGACTTGCAAATGGGTTACTGAAGGGCAAAAACTACTAGCACTTGACTGCTCTATGAAACATTGTGTAGAGAAGGAGCCAAAGCTATACGGAGGGTTAAGTTCTCCTTCACAAGCTACGTATTTCTTTTAATTAAAAAAGCACATTTCAGTGCCTCACAAATCAAGATGATCAAAGCTTCACTGGTATCTATACATCAGGAAATATCTGAAATAAAAAAATACCCGTTTTCCATTGATGGAACAGGATGAAAAGAATGCTTTATAGCTGTGAAAATAAGGTGAACTTCATGTAACGCTGTTTGCCAGGAAGAGTCTTACTTTTCAGAAGCTCTTTTAAAAATACGTTAAGTAGCATACAGCTAAACAAATAAGGCAAAGGATCACTTACTCCTCATCTACACATACCATAGTTTTTGGAAGCAGTCAAAGGGAGACATGCAAGTTACTTAAAATAAGTTGCCTGTCTCTTCAACTGCCTAATGCCCACTTACCACAGCACATCCACTGCATTGAGTCGAAGGGAAATGCCCTCCCTTCAACTCAGCACTACTCCACCTAAGGGGGTGGAGTTACTCAATCAACGGAACAGGTCTTCAGCGACTCCTCAGCCAAACTGGGAAATTCAAATTCACAGCAGGGAATCTGCTGCCATCACTGTAGACCTGCTTTTAGTGTCAGATCTCCAGGAGGAGTCTGAGTGCAACCCAGCAAGTGACCAGTTTTACTTTGGAATGAAGGAATGTCTAAAGTGGTGACTAGACTGTGAGTCATGTTCATGTATCCTTAACTTCTTTCTTGCAATGATCCCCGTGGTGTTTACTGCTAACTGATACTAAGAAACAAAACAAGTATCTGGAAATCTATACTATTCCAGGAAAGCAGGAGAAGGCATGGCATGCCTGGTGCAGCATTTCCCAACCAGTGTGCCACAGCACATAAGTGTGTCATCAGGTCTGAGCAGGTGTGCCACAAATTTCTTTGAAAAACCACTCAAAGAGCTCTGGATTGGTTCATTAACTCATGAATATTTACAACTTCATTCAGAAACTATATGGTGGGGTGCCCCAAATTAATTAAAAGTAGACAAGGTGTGCCAGAGCACAGAAAACATTGGGAACTACTGGCCTAGAGATCAGAATATGTAATTCCTTATGTCAAAAGGACATAATTGGAAGGCAAAATACTCAAGCTCAGTGCATACCATTCAACATGGAAATATGAAAAGGCAAAAGCTGTAAGCACTTTGTATCAAGGTCTTTACACAAGCTTAAATTCAGTTACTGATAGGAAATTCATGATGAGTTTACATTAAGACTATTCACAGCCTGTTCCAATTCCATTTAACAGCAAGAGTTTTAAGGACAGATAATCCTCCAGTGTACTCAACTCCTACCAATTAACCCCCTTCTTGTTTTTGCAACTTGTAGGCCCTAAAATTGCAGCTTGCCTCCTTCCCAATAAATGAAGTTCTCCCTGGACTGTGATCCAGAGCTGCTCTGAGAAGAAGAATTTTTTTTTTTATAAGTGGGGGGTAGGAGAGAAAAGGATGCAGTTACACTAAGCAGTGCAAGCATCTACCACCAACAAATAAAATAAAAAAATAAAAATAAAACAAAAAACAAAAAAAAAACAAAAAAAAAAAACAAAAAAAAAACCCCAACCCAACCCAAAACACCCCCCCCCATACCTGCCTTTGCCACAGTACCTGTCAGACAAGGCAGGAAATCTTAGTCTAAACTGGGGGTTCCAAAGTACATCCTACTTTCAGAGCACAGTTCATTTTAGTATAGGGGTCTCAAACACGCGGCTTGCGGGCCACATGCGGCCCCTAAAGCCATTTCCTGCAGCCCACAACGACGCTATTGTTACCGATATTTGCAATACCATGGTACGAAAAGGATTCATTGGTGCGGCCCTTAGGCTAACGAACTAGTCTTCATGCTGCCCTCGTGGTGATTTGAGTTTGAGACCGCTGTTTTAGTGCAATACTTTTGACCCTTGAATGCCAAGAGATTTATATTTGAAGCATATTGATTTTTTTTGAAAGCAAGAGATTGCAGGCAAGATGACCACGTTCTCTGCCCACGCCAAAGTAATCATGATCTCTAGGTCTCATGATGCACAAGCACAGAGCCCATTAAAGACACCTTCCATACTTTCAAACAGTGCAGTGGCCTTAAAGGACATCTAGTTAGAACCCATCTCTCCAAGCCAAAAACTACAAAATTTCTAACAAAAACATCAATAACTACAACTCTGCAATATCATATACTACTCTTTAAGTGACTACTTAAAGAAAAGCCACAATCAAACTAGAACATGAAAACTTGTGTAAAATGTAACACACGAAATTTAAGATGGCATAAGTGTGGCATTCCTTATGACACTTTGCTCAAGAGATGTTTTGACAAGGTGATATCATATAAATCTATACACGCCCCTTTATCAAAGCAAGCAATCTTGTGATTTTAAGCTCAATTATCACTTTTTATTAATTTACATTACTAAGTGACGCAGATATGAGAAGCCACAGATTGAGGTTATGACTATTCCAACAATCCGGACAAAACAAAGAAGTTTCTCCACAAGCATTAAGTAAGATGCATCTCCTACATGATCCATATGTACTAAAGATCAGTAATAGTTTAAATAATTAAGCCAAAAAATACTGATCCTCTGCAGATCAATGAAAAGTAGGCTTTATCGTGCAAATACCAGTGATCCGGATAAATAATTTCTGTTACTTCTACAAACAGCTTTCATTAAAAAAAAAAAAAAAGGTAAAAAAGGATTGAGTAGTGATCAATCTAAATAAGGCTACTTAAGAGAAGACTGGAAACTGGATAAAACCAGGATAATTGGTTGCTAAAAAAATTTCACTAGCTGTCCAAAACCTCTCAATTTACAGAATGATAAATCTCATTACAGCCCTTGGCTATTCCAAACCGGCTTGAGACAACCTTCATGTACTTAAGACTTACATTTGCTTTGAAGTTAATTTTTGTTCAAGGTTTCAGTGTATTTTAAGTGCTCAAAATTAGAGCTGGACAAAATTTTTCAGCCAGAACTTTTTTTCAGGAAAAAAACTGGATTCAATGACACCAAAACTCTGAGACTTTGTTTTGATTTTATCAAACTGTTTGGAGGTAGTAGGGATGGGAGGGCGCTTCCAAAAGAGCCAAAAGATTTTGTGTCAACATTTTCAGAATGAAACATTTTGATTTTCCTCTTTGAAACCACTTCGCATTTGAAAATTCTCAACAAGGTAATTTAAAAAAATCAGGTGTTTAAAATGGTCAAAACTGAAATTTCAATTTTGTTAAAACAAAACATTTTATGTAACTCTAAACAAATTTTTACAGACTTTTGTAAACTGCAAGCTAATCAAGAAATGACTATTTGCACAGGTCTACTTGAAATGCAGTGAGAATGAAACTGAGTGAAACTTTGCCAAGGACAGGGATGTTGGATGGTATTAGAACAATATTTTTCATATAATTTGTATTATATTCCAAGTAATATGGAAATCTGTGTGAAGAAGAATGAGTTTCTATTTCAAAGCAAATCCATTTTGATCACAGGAAAGTGTTCTTTCAGAAACTGATAACCTAGGATATGGTCTGTTACTTTAAATCTGCTCATCAATTTCATCTCACAACTCTAGGGTCAGTTTCACTGAAATCAGCCATATGCTGAAAAAACCTGATTAAAACCAACGTACATCTGTACAGATATTGTGCGGTGGCTGATAATTGAAGTTTTGATCCAAATCTCTAGACAAAATTTCACCCCGAAGAAAATTTGGAGAGAACATTCTATAAAAAATTCTTAGCTTGAAACATTACTGCCTTAGTACAAGGGTGTCAGACATGCAGCCCATAAACTTCTTCCATCTGGTCCATGACTGCACTCGGCGGAACTATCCCCTCCTTGAGTACTCAGCACTCTTCTCTCTAAGCTGTGCGCATGTGCGCGCGCGCACACAGGTCCTGAAACCTGCGCACACAACATAATGAGGTGCACACAAAAAAATTCAATAGTGCTAAAATTGGTGCTCACAAATGTTTTTGCACACACAAAGAAATTGTTTGCGCACACAGTCTACGAGTAATTAGGGGGAACATTGGTACTCAGTGCTTCGGAATGCCACGAGCCTCAGGTCTTGCGACATCATGGAGCACTAAGTAATGCGAGACTGCATTTTGAAACACCACACTTGCTCCTTGACAGACAGAATAGTATTGCAAAGCACAGTTTGGCATACACAGCGCTCCGCAATGCTGTCAGAGTGCCGTACTATTTTGATTTATGGGATACACGGCCCACTTGAAGTACATGCAAGTCAAACTGGCCTGCCATAGCAAATGAGTCTGACACCCTGCCTCAGTACTTTGTGAAAATACTTGTTTAAAAAAAGCACATTTTCTTTTAGCATGCACCTCATCCTTCATTGATTCTGCAGTAAGGAAGAGTGTGGTAATGGCAAGCAATCACCACAGAAATAACTGCAAGGCAAAGCATGCAAAGATGCACAGAATGAGTTTCAGTGTTTTAAAGAAGATCCATCAGATTAAATCTTGCAGTCCTATTCTACTTTTTGTTTCTATATATTAACGATTGCTACTTTGGTGGTTCACACCTACAGCTTCATTAGTTTATGGTTTCATTATCAAATTCAACAGTTTGCAGTTTGACAGAGTAGGTGATTGGAAGGTCCATCCATGCTGCTTACAATTCTTAGGTGTTTTTTTAAGAAGTTACAGATTTCTCATGTTTTCCATTTCAGCATTAACCACAACTTCAAGCAGCCCTAGCAGTCTTACCCCATCATCAGTAACAGCTGATTGGAGAAAAAATGTTATAAAAATGAGTCATTTAGCTAAGAGCATGCTAGGCTGGCAAAGTTATAAAGGCGTTGTGACAGGTAACAGATCTAGAAAATCAATGTATTTAAATGGGTTCTATTGTACATATCTTCATTTAAGTAGTCTTTTGTTACTGAAGTTTATCAAATAAAGATCCACAATAAGGTGCAGAGGACCAATATCTTTTTCTGGTGATACTACGAGCTAACACCTTCTTTAAAAAGTCTCGTAACTTCATCTATCAAAACCAGTGAGACAGTGAAGTACATGAATAAACCTAGTGCACTTTGTGGACTTTGCTAGAGCCCCACAACAACATGATTTAACATCAAATAGAAAGTGTTACATAAAGGGACAACTTTTTTTTTTTTTAAATCACATTTGTTTGAAAACTTAAAGTAGGTGTAATTTAACCCTTAGGTTATTATAACCTGTGTTAGGAAAAATACATTTCCTCTGGTCAGGTCCACTGTTCTGCTATATAGTAAGATGGTTTCTCCTTTCTTGGCCAGCCCCTTAAAAAACAATAGAGCACAAAAACTCTAAATACTTTAAAACAGTGTTTCTGAAATCAAGATATACATTAAAAGCTCCTCTGTTAGAAACTGGAAATTTTTCAACTTAGTTTTAAAAAGATCAGGTTAAGTGTCCATTTAAGATTTGACTGTGAAATCATGGGATCTTCTAACATATTTGTGCAAGTGGTAACTCAAACACTGTCATTAACGATATACGAGTTGATACCACTGCCTCAATACATATAACAATTTGATACATTTATTTTAAAGATCCAGACAGAGATGATGCTAGAAAAAAACATGCAGCAGGAGTTTTCTTTAATTTCTTCACAAACTTAAGCCACTAGGCACATCCAAGAAACCTGCTGATGGTGAACTCTCGCCAACTCCGAAAAGATGTCAGATATAACAGGTGGCCTAGCCATTTAGATAATTCAGAAGTAAGGGAAAGTCTTCTTACAGATGGATGGCTTAACCACACTGAATCTCATCAAGTTTGAGACATCATGTCACAAATACTCATAAAAGGAACACATTTGTTCTGTAACTCCACTACCAGAAATAAAAGTAACCTGAACAAATATTTTAGAAACTTGCACAGCTTGATGCAATTTCCCTAAAAATGCTACTTTTAAAATGTTTGCTTCATGTAATCTCTTTTCTAATTAACTGTTAAATCTTGTATTTTATTCATAAATCATTCTGCCTTTTCAGCCCAGGAAAGAGTAGTTCTTCACGCACCTCTAGCGGCTCTGTTTTTAGACAACCAAACTAGAGTGGTTGAGATAGTCAAGTCTCATCAGTGTAAATTTTTTTTCTAAGTGTTCTATTAAAAAAAAAAAAAAAAAAAAGTGAGCGTATGAAACCGCTTCCAATATTTCAATATGATTTGAGTACCCTACCACTTTTACCTTCCTGAATTATTTTCACATCTTTTGCATCATGTAAATTTTAGTACACTTATTTTCAGAAGAGCTGTTTACCAGTGACTCTTCCCACTGCTGACATCAGTTGACAGGATGGCAATATGCAAGGCTTATAGGACAATGTGAACTTGAAGGACCAGTTTCATTCCCTTAACAGCCCCGAGAGCAGATTCCAGTGCAGTTAAGTAATCCAAAATTTTAGTCTACTCTGTGCAGAAGTTCTTGTCTGACTAGGGGGACTACAGTGGGAAGTAGGGATTTCAGCAGCACAGGACCTAGCACAACAATCAATTTGCCATATAATCACCTATTTTTGTAAAGAAGACTGAAAAAGGTTAAGAAAAGATTGTTTAATCACGTGAGTGAATGTCTGCATGTACTAAAAACCACTCTCTTCTGCTAAGTCTACCTTATGTTTGGAAGTTATCAACTTATAATATCAAGAAAAGAGTGTTTTCTGAGATCAGAGAGGAGACCTTGAACCAAAGACATAAAAACATGACAGACCAGGTATAAATGGTAACAATGCAGATACTCAGGACAACAAAAAATGCTGATTCTTCATAGCATAACCAGCCAATGAAAGCCATGGCATCAACTCAATTGCCAATTGGAATTTTAAAAAAAAGGGAAGAAGAAAGTGAGCACAGCTAACTCACCCGGGGCATGTCATGTTTGATGGATGAGTATTATTGATGTATTAATTTGTCATCAAAAGCCATAGCAAAGGGTGGTTATGGGGAGTTTTTTGCACCTATGATGGTATGTGTTCATGAAAACTTTGCAAGGCTGACCTAACAAACAGGAATGAAGGGAAACAGAAAAACAGGTGAATACAGATAAATGTGTAAGAGCGTAACACATGGGAAGGGTTAAAAAATAAGTGTGTATGTAAAAAGTACATTTCAAAGGTTTGGGGGTTTTTTTACACTAAGAGTCCATTTAAAAACATATTTAAGGTGACGTGGTAGTCTAGTGCAACACACTGCAACACGTGAAATAAGAATTTCACTCCTACGCAAGCACATGATAGCGCAGAGGCAACATGTTCAGCCTCACTCAGAGTGTTTGGTTGAAGCAACTTATTTCACTCTCTTTTGAAACAAGCAGCAGCAGCCTTTCTTCCTCTCAGAAGACATTACATCACAGGAATAAATAAAAAGGGGAAATGTGAGGCTAACAGTGCAAAGAAGTGCAAAATATGTATTTAATAGTTTACTTGCTGGTAATGCTCTCCTCTACTACAGAAAACAAAATTAGGGCTTGATTCATAATCCCAAAATTTTTACTCTTCAGGCCAAGAGCAAGAAAGAGCATTCTCTTCCATGGCATGCATTCAACCTGATGGAAAGGTGTGAAGTGCCTCACTGTTCTACAGTGACCCATACTCTTGACTAAGGTAATGTCGACATGCTTCAAAAGAAGTCCTGTTCAAATCCTTCTGAGCCAACAGGATGGAAGCTCCAATACAGGGAGTCAGCAAAACCAAAGATTTTCAGGCTTTAATATGAGTGGAAAAGACTGGATGGTAAGGTGGTGTGCAAAGGTAGACAAGCCGTGGTCAAATGAACTGGTTAGTAAAACAAAATTTGACCTATGAAATCAAACTCTCTTCCATTTAACTTAACAGTCTGGTCCCCGCAGTGGCTTCAGAGAAAAGCTAAACCCCCTACTGATCGTGCATCACTATACATGGAAGGAATAGAAAAATCTTCATGACTCCTGCATGCCATCAGCTATTGCCCTGAAATATAAGGCTTCATTATTTTGATCATAATAAACGCACCAAGCAAGCACTGATCTATGTGCAAACTGCACGAAAACAAAAAATCAATGGCTAGATTTATGTTTTAAAAAAAAGCTGAAAGTTTTAAACCGATATCAAGTAAAAACTGATTTAAAGCCAGGTAAAAAACTAAAGCGGGCTCCAAATCGCTTAAGCACTATTTTTAAAGTGTTACGTTTTATGCTTCACGTTTCACGACTAGAGGTTACTTTGGTCAGCTAACTGCTTGTCGTCTCCGAAAGGAGGGGGCAGAGTTTTCTTGTTTTGAATGTTTCCCCCTGCTCGTATTCAACCTACCTGCCCATAGTTGTCTATGCCAGTTACTAATCTATTTAAGTTTAATAAATCAAAAGCTGTCCTTAGAGACTGGCCAAGAGTCGTAAGTCCTTCGGCCTGAAGGTTTTTCAGTTCATTCATAAACGTGGCGTGGTTTTCTTTCCAGCCAGCCTGCAAGAGAGAAAGGCAAGCACGCTGATCCTTCAGCTGGGAGCCGTGTACAAGGAGAGCCCTTTCTCTTACGCATCGCAAAAATGGTGTCTTCCTCCCCGTGGGCGTGCGGCTCCAAAACACCCCCTCCTGCCCCAAACTACGCCTCTGGCAAGTTACTCAGAGCCCCAGCTCCCGGCCCTCCCGCTCCCTCAGGAGCGGCGGCGGCGGCGGCAGCCTCCGGCCCCGGCCGCAGAGGGCGAGAGGTGCCAGGAGCGAGCCTGCCCTACAACTTCCTGCGGGTCACCGGACCAGCCCCCGCCCGAGGCGCCCCGTGGCGGCGGCGGGGCCGGGACCCCGCCGCCCCTTCCAGCCCAACTCGCCTCGGAGTTGCTGTCACTTCTCCCAACTTGCCCCGACATCCCCCACAGTCCATTGCTGCCGCCTCGCACACGCCGCACAGGAAAAATGTCGGCCATGTTGATGTCGGCGGCGCCCGTGTGAGCCTGTGCGGGGCGCGCTGCGCCGGGAGCGCGGGGGAGGGGCGGCCAGGCCGGCGGGGGTGCGGTGCCGTGCGGGGGGGGGGGAAGGAGGGCGATCCGCGGGGGTTACCTTGATGGCGTGGGGCGGCTCCTCGAAAGTGACCAGCATGTACCTGTCTCCTCGGCTGGCCGGGTCCCGGGCGCGGAGCTGCGGGCACAAAGCGCAGCGTTAGCCCGAGCCGGCGGCCGCAGCGCCCCGCATGCGAGCCCCCGCCCGGCCCCGCGCCCGCGCCCCCCCTCTCTCGCGGGCAGAGCCGGTACCTTCATGAAAGTCTCTACAGCGCCTTTGGCTATGTCCAGATAGGTGGTGCCCAGATGGGTGCGCTGGTTCATGGAGGCGGACGTGTCTATCAGGAAGAGTAAGATGGGCATAGTGCGGCGCGGCAGCAGCGGGGCCGGCGGCCCGGCGGCTACATGGACGGGGCGGTGGGCAGACACGGGGCACGGGCGGGCGGGCGGTGGGGGCTGTGAGTGCTCTGCTCGGCTCTGCACGGGGAGGGGCGCCTCCCCGCGGCCCCCCTCCGGGGGGCTGCCCTGCCCTGCCCGCCTTTGTGTGAGGGGCCCGCTCAGCCCAGCACGGGCTGGGTTATGAGGCGAAGGCGGGCGGGCGGACGGGGCTGCACCGCTCGGCCCCCCGGGGGATGTTACTCAGAAGTTTTAGGCCGAGCGGCCGCGACCCGCCTCCCGCCCCGGCACTTTCTCCCTCTGACTGAGGCGCTTCCTCGCTTGCAGCCCGCTTATAAGGCAGGCAGGGCAGGTCTCGGGCCGCCCCCGACAGGCCCGGCCCCGCGCCACGTGACCGCCTCCCTGCCCCGCCATAGGGCTCCCGGCGACCCTTCATTAGCATATTTAAATGACGGGGGGAAGAGGACCGAGGGGGCTCTGGCCGTTGAGGGAAAAGCGGTTGGCGAGCACGCGCTCGCGCTGCGCGCCTGCGCCCTGCGGCCCCTCTGCCTCAGCGCGCGGGCGGGGCCGGGGTTTGGGGCCATGATGACATAGTAGCCTGGGCCTCGGCGGTGGCTGGGCGCTGCGCGGGAGCGATGAGGGACAAACACTCTGGGGCGGGGCCCCGGTCTCCTCGCTCGGGCAAGGCCCGTGAGGAGCCGAGCGGCAGGCTGGGCTCGGGCGTGACCTGCAGGGGGGAGACCAAGGCCCAAGCGAGGGGACAGCGACACCTGCCCGTCTGCAGGCCCGGGGCGGGCGGGCGCGAGAACCGGATCTCCGGGGCGGGGAGCGGGACTGGCTCCGCGCCGCTCTGGCTTGGTCGGTCCCTGCCCGCGAATGAGTCACCGGGACTGGGCGGCTGCCGCCCCTGCTGGCCGCTCCCTTGCTACGCAGGCGCCCAGACCCTGCCGGCCGCTGGGAGCCGGAGGCCGACGGCAGCGCAGGGGCGGGCCCGGGGCGGAGCCGCGAGCTCGCCCCGTGAGGGGATCCCGGGGGCCGGGGGGGTTGCTGGAGGCCGACGCGCCCGCCGCAGGCAGGGGAGGCGCGGCGTGTGGCGCTGGAGGTGCGGGGGAGGCTGGAGGATGATCCGCGCTTAATTTTTGAGAGAGCCGAGTTGCTGGCCCCTAGGCTTGGCAGCTCGTAGCCCCGGCACCGCGGGGCTTGCCGCATGCATTAGGAAGAAAAGAAATTGCTTCAGCTCGACCACGGAATTGTGCACCGGGCCGGGACCGCTTTCATTGCAAATTAAGCCCTGGGGGCAATGATGAGAGGCTTGAGGATGGGCGGTGTGTGAGGTGTTCGTCCCTTGTAGCCAGGCTGTGAGAGAGAGGGTGATGAATTAGCCCGGGGTTCAATATTTAGGGTTATGTCAGGCCAAGGGAGGACATGGCCTCCTTTTTACCTTCATGTCCTCCATCCTTCAGGCCTTTTAAAAATATATGATTTTGTCTGGTTTATTACTCCCGGGGGTTAAAGTAAGCTGGAACACCTGGGCACGCCCAATTTTTAGGGCAAAGGGTTCCAGGGCCTCCTAAAAACAGAAGACTGTGACATCAATACTACATTTTCTCCAGGGGTGTCGCTGGCGTTGGGCATGCCGGGGCACGTGCCCCCGGTCCCAAAGCCAGTGCCCCAGATCTCCAGCACAATCGGGCCAGGGATCCGGGGCCCAGCTGGCCGCCTGGCAGGCTTCACCTCCTGGCCAGGGATAGGCCCGGGGAGGGCTGCGCTGCCGCAGGCGGCTAGGCTGCAGCCGGGCCAGACCAGAAGTGGTCGCAGGCGGCCGGGCCCCATGCCTGCGGGCGGCCAGGCCCCGATCCCCAGCTGGGGACGGGGCTGCCAGGGATCTGGGGCCTGGCATGCTGCCCGTGGCCATGGCGGTGCCATCCCCGGCCAGGGATTGGGGGCCTGGTCGTGGCAGCGCGGGCGCAGGCCCGCTGTGGCCTACTCACCTGTGGTGGCGCAGCCCCCCCCCCCGGGGCTATCCCTGGCTAGTGGGCAGGGCCAGCTGGCTGGGGGCCCCCATCCCCCATCCCTTGCCACCCCAGCACCGCCCCTGATTTTCTCCATGTGTCTTCCAATGTCCTCCTTTTCGTACTTCCCTGTCTTCCTTTCCGGGCTTTGGAGTCTGGTAACCCTATCAATATTACAGTCTCTGGCGGATTAGGCTGGGGCAGTACTGTGGCGTGTGTATGTCGGCAAGCAACTACACGTTCTGATTGTCACATCTTGAGACAGCCATATATGTAGAGCCTTGCAAATCCGCGGATATCCGCCTTATAGCCGCATCCGCAGATGCAACACGGATATCCACAGACCATTTCTTGCGGATGCAGATCGGGTACAGATCCACATATTTTTATATGCACAGAGCTAAAACCCTGCAGATATGCAGATGTCCGCGTTATATCTGCATCTGCAGATACAACATGGATATCCACAGACCATTTCTTGCAGATGCAGGTCGGATACAGATTCACTTATTTGTATCTGTGCAAGGCTCTACATATATACATGAACTAAGTTGTGGTTATGGCCTTAGACAAGCTGAGTTTTTCTAACGGTTATATGAAGGGGAGTGCTGAAACTGTAGCAGCACCCTGTCGTTTGAAGCAATAAAAATATCCAAATGGTTTCTGCTATCAGCACCTTCCCTGTAAAAAATGTTCTAGTTCCCCTAGTTGCATCTGAAATGTGACACTAACTTGTCCACTGAACTGCCACCCTTTTGAACCACCTGGGGCTCTCAGAGATCTTCAAATACTAACCAAATTTTTGCTCCTGTTTAATTTAAAGAAGCCAAGGCTATGCTATTTTTTCAGATTAGGAAGTAGGGGTCAAGATCTGAAGCCCTAAAGGCAAAGATACAGTGTCCTAGTTCTATCCTTTGTGTTCCTCGCACCTAGGGTTACCAGATGTCAGGCAAAAGGAGGACATGTCCTCTTTTTTACCTTCACATCCTCCGTCCAGCAGGCGGTTTAAAAATACATGATTTTGTCTGGCTTTTTACTTACCGGAGTTAAAGTATGCTGGAATGCCTCAGAACACCCTGTTTTTAGGGGGAAGCTTTCCAAGGCCCCCTAAAAACAGAAGAATATTACATTAATACTATGTTTTCTCCATGTGTCCTCCAGTGTCCTCCTTTTTGTACTTCTCTGTCCTCCTTTCCATGCTTTGGTAGCTGGTAACCCTACCCTTGCATCAAAAGTGGCACTCCCTTTCATGTAAGATGATGAACTAAACTAATGCATATACTAGGAGATTAAGGTACTTTTACAACTCAATCTACTTAAGGTTTCTAGTGTATGAACATTGCATGAGTAGTATGCAGACAGAATCACCTCAGTTGTAAACTCAGAGGGATCTAGGCTGTATGGCTAACAGTTTGCGTAGGAAAAGTGGTATTAAATAGGTTTTAAGTAACCCTAGTCTAAACTCTTCTGAACAATTCAAATCATAGGGCTGGAAGGGACCTCATGAGATCATCAAGTCCAACCCCCTGGGAATTGAACCCAGGACCTTCTACATGTTAAGCAGAGGTGCTAGCCACTACACTATTTGCAGGGCCTCAGTCAATGCTGAGGCAAACTAAACTTCCAGCAAATCAAATAAGGCTGGGGCTCTCTTCAATAAGTTAATGCAGTGTTCCTCACATTGTGCTGGGCCTCTCTGCTCTCAGCTCCTTCTCCAGCAACTGAGTCCTGTGTTGTTCCTTTCTATTCCCTTATCATTAAGGAAGCAAGCATAGAGACTTGTGCTTTCTTCATTTAGCAGCAGCTGTGGGGGCTGTTCTTCTCCTACCTTATCTTCCCTTCATGTGAAAAATGTGTGGACTCCAACTGATCTGATCCTCCTACCCCCCGCCCCCAAAGAACTGGAAGCTAAGGAGTTGGTATGCTCTTCCCTTTTTCTCTTCTCTCCAGAAAAGAAGCCATGAGCTCCTAGCCAAGGGGCCTGCAGCCTGGCACTGCAGAGCCCCAAGCTGCACTTTGGCTCCCCCCTTGTGGCTCACAGCACCACCACCCCCTCCAAAGGCTGTCTAAACATCCAGTGCCAGGCTCTAGGCTCCTCCTTGCCCCTTGAGGACCTTGCAGGGGGGGCAACTGCTGGTTCCACCCTCCTTCCTCCACCACAAAACTAAACATATTGCAGCTCTCAAAACACTTGGTTATTGAAGGAATTTAAAAAAAAAAGGGGGGGGGGGGTCTCTTCTTATCTTTTGGGTTGCTGACCTATGTCCTAGGCTCATTCAGCTCACTTTCCGAGGCCCATTTCAAGATAAAAAATGGCTGCCTACAGTACCTCTGGTTCTTTACGATGTCTTGTCTAATTAGATAACGCTATAGATGTACATGGACCTCATACATAAGAGCACAGTTAATTGGCCACCACTGTCGTGCATCTCTCCTGCATACCACTGCCTCCAGCTGTCCTGAAGACATAAGCAGGCCTGGAAGAGTGATGGGCAGCTGAATTGATAGATGTTTCGGTTCTCTGTACCAGAACTAATGTGCCCATGCTGGTGTTGACAGCATTAATGGGGCTGTCTCCTTACTTTTCCGAGGACTCTGGAAATTAATGGTGGTGATGGGAAGGCAGATATCAGATTTCTGTTCCGCTGTAACCAAAATTGAGCCTGGGTTTGTGCCTTGTTGGGATTAAACCATCACAGTTCTCCAAGATGGTGGCAGCAGTGTCTGTGGTTGGAACATCTTATTTTAGGAAGTGGTTCTTTGGAGGAGTAGGTGTGATCTAAATGTTAAACGTATGGTTATGGGATCTAAACATTATATATTAATGAGTCTGTTAAAGGATGGAGGCTTTGTGTCTGAAGATGGTCTCAATGAACGCCCCATCAGTTTCTGGAGGCACCCATTCCAAGAGTCACAATAGCAGATAGTGAAGTGGATAGGTTACATGGTCCTATTTTTCATGGGTCCTTCCACTGGAGAAGAGAGGAAAAGACTTTTGAGGAAACTAAAAAAATGCAGTAAGCCATGTGGCCCAACATCCTGAAATAGGGTTTCACCAAAGTCCTTGGTTGAATATTTAGATTTGAGAAGAGGTGAAGTGTTGTACAAAATCTGTCCTGTGGAAAATAAGCTCTTACTGACCCCAGCCTGAGAATTAATTCTGTAATTTGAGTGGGAATGAGTGGGTTTGTACTCATTAAATCTTGGGCCTACTGGGAAGAGGTGGCAAACCAGTTATATTGCATTGGTGACCTATTTTGGGGATATGCCTCAAATCAGCTAATTGCTTAGGTATGATTAAATATGGAGTCCTCAAAATCAACCAGGGACTTTGCAAAGGAACTGAAATGAATAAGGGGGAAGTTGGAAAACATACTTGTTGCTATGGAAAGACTCAACAGTAGCACTCTAAACTAATAATACATGTATGCTACCATTAAAGAGGCACTTTCTGTGAGCCACGTCAGTCGACTGATGGAAGCAAGCATTCTGTAAGTCAAGAATTCTTAACCAATCTTGCAGGATATAGGGAGGAAATTATGGCAGCTGGAGAGACCAACCGTGAACCTAAAGAGACTGATGAATATGTCAAGTCATCTGATTTCTAGAATGGAAACCATCTTCCTCTTTATAGATATAGATATAGATATGTAATGTGTGTGTGGACATAATAGGAGTAAAACCCTTTGTTGGGGGAGAAGGGGGCACCGTTTCCACTGCACAAAGCTATAAAAAAAAATCTACCTTTGCCTTAGTAGTATCTTGTGAGAGAGGTATCTGAAAAGGGACAGAAGTGGAGGAGTTGGCAAGGACTGCAATTGAACTGAATGACCCTTATGTAGTAGTAATTCCAGTCCAGGCAATCAAAAAAAAAAGGGGAGGGGGGAGATTGCCATATGGTTGAAGGAAATATCTTAGGTTCTTGTAGATTATTTCATGTTTTTTGATCATGGCATCAAACTTGCTACCTCGAGTCAAATGTTTTTCTTTTTCTTTTCTGTTACTGGGGTCTTTCCCTGGAGATTTCGAGGCCTTTTGCTTGTAATAAAATGGGAGAGTTGATCTTTGCTTGGAAAAGATTAGAGGTCTAACCTGCTTGCTTTTCTGTGCTGGAGTGTGCAGACCTAGAGATTAAAGTATTGCTCTAGAACAGTGGTTCTCAACCTTTTGCAACCCTAGAGGACACACCAGCCCCCCCCCTCCCCTCAGGTTGAATCCAGCCCCTGCCCTGGCTCTCTGATACACTTATGGGTGTGTCGCGACACCGTAATGTGTCCAGATGCAGTGGTTGAGAACTACTGCTTTAGAACTCATGGGTGGAGAAAGATAATTCTGTTTAGTGGAGGTTATTTAGTTGAGTGAGAGAGACAAGCTTTTGAGCTTGCACAGAGCTCTTCCTCAGGTCTGGGAAAGGCACTCAAAATGTCATAGCTAATAGGAGGAGGAACAGGTGGATTAGCATAAGCTGTTAGCATGTTGTATGAGACTATTGAGGTGAAGTGGGCAGTTAAACATTTTTTAGTCATAGGACAAAGAAGGGTTAGTGGGTTCAAGACAGTTGTAAAGTGTCTTTGCTGAGTTTTGATTTTTATTGAAGATGTTCTGGTTTCATTTAAGGTCAAGGATATGAGGCCAAGGTGGACGAATAGAAAGGTTACTCACCAGCAGGGGCATTGCTGGTGCCTAACACCGGGGGGCACGTGCCCTGAGTCCTGGAGCCAGTGCCTGGGGCGCCCCCTGCTTCTCCCCTTCCCATCCCCAGCCAGATACCCAGGGCCGGGTTGGGCTGGCTCTGGCGGTGCTTGGCTCTCCTGGCCTGGATCGCCCACAGCAGCCACTGCCTTGCCCATCCCCAGCCAGGGATCAGGAGCCAGGCTGGCAGTGGTAAGTGCCCAGGGCCCTGACTCCAGATGAGGGCTAAGGGGTGAGGCCCGGGCCTGGGCCCTGGGTCTCTTCCCAGGGCAATGACACGCCTGCTCAACAGGCACAGTAACTAGAGTTCTTTGAGAAGTGTGTCCCAGTGGGTGGTCACTCTGGGTTTTGCAGTGTGCCTGCATTACAACTCAGTTCTTGAAGCAGTGCTCATAGGGGCTGCGTGCACGGTCTGACAGTCTCACGCAGGCATTTGGTACCTTTTGAAGTGCATGCAGCCCACCTGCCTCAGTTCCTTCTCTTGCTGGAAGCCACATCATAACTCCAAAGTAGAAGGGGGAGGGGGAGGGACAATTGAGCACCTGCAGAGGCAAACGTCTCAAAGAACACCAGTTACTGCACCTGGTGAGTAACTGTTCTCCTTCGATTAGTGTCTCTGTGGGTGTTCCACTCTGGGTGACTCCTGAGCAGTGTCCTAATAGGGTGGCAGATCTTCAGAGTTTGGATTGTTAAGTGTAAAGAGGACTGACTGGCCAACTGATGTAGTTATTCCATCCAGAGTGTAATGTCTTATGAATGTATGGTGGGAGGACCGAGTGGCTACCTTTCAAATGTCAGAAATGTGGACGTTTTGAAGAAAGGCGGTAGTGGTGGGAACAGCCCTTGCGGAATGTGATTGGTTGCATTGTGGTGGCATAATAGGTAAGAGTTTATAGCTTTGATAAATGCAGCCTGAGGTTAATTTGGATAGCCTTTGGGTGGAAATGACATGAGTCTTCAATCTCCCTGCTATTGATACAAATAATCTGTTAGTTAACTTAAATTGTTTTGTATTTTCCAGGTAAAAAGCCAGTTCATGGCAGGCATCCAGTCTATGGAGTAGAGTGTGCTGAGGCTCATGGTATGGCTTTGGATAAAAAAACAGATAAGTTTATAGACTAGTTGATATGGAAGGTACAAGATATTTTAGGGATGAATTTTGGATGTGGTATTAAGGTAACCTTGTCCTGGTCGAGTACCGTAAATGGGGGATGGGCCATTAGGGTTCCTATTTCGCTTATGTGTCTGGCTGAAGTAATTGCAACTAGAAATGACACTTTCATAGACAAATAAGATAGAGAGCATGTAGCTAGGGGTTCAAAGGGTGGCTTACTCAAAGTTCGTAACATTAGGGTGAGGTCCCACGGTGGTGTGGGAGGCCAAATACCCAGATACAGGTTTTGTATTCCAGCTGTGAAACGCTTTACGATTGGTAGCGTAAATACCAATGTGTCTTTGAGGCCATTGTGGAGTGCAGAGATGGAGGCCAGATGCACTCGCAGGGAGCTGAGTGATAGGCCTGAGGTCTTCAACAGTAGAAAGTATTCAAGTATGTTGGGGGTAGGTGTGAATGTAGGTGTAAGTTTTTTAGTATTACACCAGTTAGCAAATCTGGTTCACTTTTGAAGGTAAGTTTGTCTTTTAGATGTTTTCCTGCTGTTCAGAAGAATGTCTTTCACGGGGTCAGAGCGTTCTAGCTCCTGTTGATGGAACCACAGTGGAACGAGGCTTTCAGATGTCAGCAAGGCCATAATTACAGCGGTGCACATGGGGCTTTGTCCCAGGGGCCCTGGAGTGGCTCAATAGAGCCGCTCTGTTAAAGGGAATGTTTCATGCCACCAGCCCCAGGCATTGCTAATTGCAAGGGGCATATTTCAATTGGAACACGCCCCAGGTGCTGATACAGAGTGTTACAGGGTCTAGGTGTAAGGACTGGAGGTTGGAGTGAAAAGTTCATTCTTGGTCCTGAGAGAGGAGATTGTGTATAAATGGGAGAGTGATTTTTTTCTTCAACGGACATCCATGATATTAGAGTGAACCAAGGTTCTCAGGGCCATGATGGTGCTATCATGATCACTGCTGCTGCTTCCTGTCATGTTTTTATTAGAATTCTGTGTATTAGCAGTATTGGGGGAAAGGCATAGAGTAGGTTTTGGTGCCAAGGTTGTAGAAAGTCATCACCTAGAGATCATTTCCTTAGGTCTGCTCTTGAACAGAACAATAGATTGAACAGAACAATTTCAGTGGATTGCAAAGAGGTTTGTCCTTGGGTAGCCCATGTCTGAAATACGTGTGTTAGGATTTTGGGGTTGAGTTCCCATTCATGATTACGAATGAAACATCTACTAAGTTGATTCGCTACGGTGTTGTGGATGCTGAGAAGGTTGGATGCAGAGATTGTGACATCGTGTTTTAAGCACCAGTTCCAAAGTTTCATAGCCTTGATGCAGAGTGAATGGGATCTTGCACCGCCCTGCCTTTTGATGTAAAACATACATGCTGTATTGTCTGTCATAATTCAAAAATGTCTGTGTACAATATGTTGGTGAAACTGTTGACAGGCATTGTGGACTGCATGGAGTTATAGTATGTTTATGTGAAGGGATGATTCTTGTATGGACCATTGTCCTTGAGCAATGAGGTCTTCTATGTGAACCCCCCACCCCATAAGGGATGCATCTGTTGTCATTATGATAGAAAAGTTTCTGTAAGGAAAGGCACTCCTGATAGAAGATTTTCTGGTAGTGTCCACCATATTAATGAGTTTTTTATGTCAGTTGACATAGAGAGAATTTTGTGAATTGGGTGCTTGTTGGGTGTGAGTACACTGGCAAACCAAAATTGTGGTGGTTGCTTATGGAGCCTGGCACTGCAAAGGTGGATCATAGGATCATAGAATATTGGAGTTGGAAGGGATCTCATGATTCGTCAAGTCTAGCCCCCTGCTAAAAACAGGGCTACTCCCACTAAATCACCCCAGCCAGGGTTTTATCCAACTGGGTCTTAAAAGTTGCCAAAGATGGAGACTCCACCACCTCTCTAGCAACCCATTCCTAGTGAGAAAGTTTTGCTGCACAACCCTCCTAGTGAGAAAGTTTTTCCTAATATCTGACCTAAACCTCCCCAACTGCAACCTGAAACCACTGCTCCTTGTTCTGTCCTCTGTCACTACTGAGAATAGCCTAGCTCCCTCGTCTTTGGAGCATCCCGTCAAGTAGTTGAAGGTTGCTATCAAATCCACCCCCCACCCCACCCCCCGTATTCTCTTCTGCAGACTAAATAAGCCTAGTTCCTTCAGTCTCTCCTAGTAAGTTGCACCCCATCCCTCTAATCTTTTTTGTTGCCCTCTGCTGGACTCTTTCTAATTTGTCCACATCCTGTCTGCAGTAGGGCGCCCAGAACTGGACACAGTATTCCAGATGCAGCCTTACCAGTGCCAAATAGAGGGAAATAATCACATCCCTTGATCTACTGGCAGTGCTCCTAGTGATGCAGCCTAATATGCGTTTGGCCTTTTTGGCAACAAGAGCACACTGCTGACTCATATCCGGCTTCCCATCCACCATAACCCCCAGGTCCTTTTCTACAGAGCTGCTACTTAACCAGTCAGTCCCCAGCCTGTAGCAGTACATGGGATTTTTCCATCCTACATGCAGGACTTTGCACTTGTCCTTGTTGAACCTCATGAGATTTTGTTTTGCCCAATGCTCTAATTTGTCCAGGTCTCCCTGACCCCCTATCCTTACCCTCTAGTGTATCTACCATTCCCCCCAACTTTCTGTCATCCACAAACCTACTGAGCATGCAATCTATCCCTTCATCTATAGTATTAATGAGAATGTTGAACAAAATCAGCCTCAAGACCGACCTCTGGGGCACTCCGCTCATTACTGGTTGCCAACTAGACAATGAGCCATTGATCACTAGCTGCCAAGCTTGATGATCTAGCCAGCTTTCTATCCACCTTACAGTCCATTCATCCAAACCATACTTTTTTAACTTGCTGACAAGAATTCTGTGCTTGAGTCCATATGACTGAGTAAGCAAAGAAATATCAGCACAGTAGTCATTGGAGACACGCGAAGTGATTGTATGAGTTGAGTAATGGTGTTGAATCTGTCTCTGGAAAGGTAAGCTCTTGCAGTTTGAGAGTCTAGGTATGCTCCAATGAATTCCAAAGTTTGGGTAGGTTGTAATGTTGATTTGGCTGTGCGTATAAGGAGCCCAAACTGTTGGAAGGAAGTCATCGTATGGGATAGGTGGTTTAAAGCCTGAGTTTGGATTTTTGATTTTAGTAGGCAATCATCTAAATATGGAAAGATAATGATGCCTTCCTTGCATAGATGTGCTGCAACTACTGCTAGAACTTTTGAGAATACTCTCAGGGCCATAGATGGGCCTAAAGGGAGTACAGTATACTGATAATGGTCTGATCTGATTATAAATTGGAAGAATTTCCTGTGGGCAGGATGAATGGTTATATGAAAATAAGTGTCCTGTAGGTTAAGGGCTACATACCAGTCACCTTCTTCTAGAGCTGGGATGATTGTAAAGAGTGTTAGCATCTTGAATCATTGTGGTTTTATATGCTTATTCAACCTACTGAGGTCAAGGATTGGTCTCCATCTGCCTGATTTCTTTTGTGTCAGGAAATAAGGGGAATAAAAGCCTTTTCCCTTGTATTTGTCAGATGCTTGCTCTATGGCTCCCAATTTTAAACAGTGTTAAGCTTCTTGGTGTGCAAATTGTTCGTAAGCAGTGTCCCTGAAAAGGGACAGAGAAGGGAAGTTGGAGGAAAGGTTTGACTCAAAGGAGATAGTATAGCCTGTTTTGATGATCTCTGGGACCCATTTTTCTGATGTTATGGTTGCCCAGTGGTTGCAAAAGGGGCCTAGTCTGTGATGGTAGATACAGTTTGTTTGTTGCTGTGGAGCCTCAGTGAGTTGTTGTAGCCCCTTGACCAAACCCTCAAAACTGTGGTTTGGGTGGTAGTGCTTAGGAGGTTGATGGTTGGTTACGTGATTGTCTGTGGCTTTGAGGGTGTTGTCTTCCATGTGACTGATACTGGTGTCTGTTGTTCTGGTGGTAAGGTTGTTGGAATTGATACCATGAGTTGTAGGCAGGGGTTAAAGTGTAATGGGGTCAGGCAGAACCCTCCTAAATTGGCGGGCCCCCCCACACACCCCAGCTACTGCCCCCAAAATACCTACCCTATCAGATCCCTTTCCCCATGTCCTTCATAGCCCTGATCCCCACTCCCTAAGCTCCCTGTCCCCATTCCGACCCTCCTAACCTCCTAGCCCACCATCCCGACCCCTTTTCCCCCCTCCCATGCACCCTCTGTGCCCCCATGCTTTTCCTGACAGATGCCTGACCACCCCAACCCCTCCAACCCCCTTACCTGGCCAAAGAGCTGGACGGAGGCAGCAGGTCATGTTGCTGGCCAGCCAGTCAGCAAGCAAGCAGGAGCCCAGGCTGGAGGCTGTGGCCTGGCCACACACACAGCCAGGCTCCAGCCAGAAGCGGCAGAGCCACACGGGCTCCAGGAAGGGAGGGAGGGGTGGCTGGGCTGGCCCCAGCCTGCAGCCCCTCCCTTCCGCCAGCTTAGAGGGGCAGGCCAGAACGCTGATTCCGGCACACCTTTCTATTTTTAGGGGGCCCCGGAACTCAGTGTTTTGGCACATCTCCCTATTTTTAGATGGTCCTGAACACTTGCTTCCTAAAAATAGGGGGCCCCAGAACAGCATTCTGGGGCATTCCCCCTTACTTTAACACCTGGTTATAGGGTTGGTATTTCTATTGTCATCACCTGGTACTAGGTGTATTTATACCAAAGGAAAGTAAAGTATCCCTAGAGTCTTTGGAGGTATGCATCAAATCATCTGTCTTCTTTGAGAATCATTTTTTCTTATCAAATGGCAGGTCTTCTATGACAGATTGAAGCTGCTTTGGCAGATCTGCAGAATGGAGCCAAGAGGATCGACACATTATGACTCCAGTCACTATCATCCAGGCAGTGGTATCTGCAATTTCTAGTGCTGCTTGTAAGGCGGTTCCGGAGATTAATTGACTCTCATGTACTGTTGCTGAAAATGGATGGTGTTTGTCATCTGGGATGTTGTCAATAAAGTCTGCAAATTTTAAATAATTGTCATGGTTGTAATTTGCCAAAAGGGTGGAATGATTGGCTACCCTCAGTTGTAAAGTAGAGGACGTATTGACCTTCCTTCCCAAGAGGTCCATTTTCTTGTTCTCTTTATTATGAGGGGTTAATCTGTTGTAAAACTGCTTGTTCCTGTGGTTTATTTAAACTACTATGAGTGAATTGGGGGGAAGGATGAGAGAAGAGGTGTTCAGATTCTTTGGCTGGTACATAATACTTCTTGTCAACCCTTCTGCACGTTGGTGGGCTAGTGGCAGGAGGTTGCCAGGTGGTTTCAGCAGGCTCAGGCAGTACTTCATTAATAGGAAGTGCTATCCTATCGGATGATGATGTCTCAAGAATGTGGAGCAATTTATGTTGTGACTCAGCCATCTCTTCTATGAGGATCTCTAGAGAGTCCACCACTCTTCTAAATAACTCTTGAAATTGCTTGAAATCTTCCGCAGTAGTAGATGGAAGAAGGTATGATTGCTTCACCTGGAGAAGATGAGGAATTATGTGAAGGAGAAGGGGAGGCTGGAGGTTCTGTTGCTGAGTTGTGGTGTTCTGTTTGTTTATCACTGGCCCTAGAATGGGGAATATGGGCCCTAGATGAAGATGGTTTACTGTATGGAATAGAGTAGGCGGAGCAGGGCTCTGATCTGCACCAGCGAGGTAGCAGGTATTCCCTACCAGTGTGGGTCATACCATGGATATGGTGGTAGGTCAGGATACATGTGAGATATGTGTCCCATTTTGAGAGGAGAGCATGACTGGATGAGAAAACTGCAGTATTTAGTTGTTCATCATCATCCTCTTCATTCGAAAATGGTATGGGAGAGACAGAACCTTGTGGAGGCGTTGTGCCAGATGAGGAGTCTGAACCATAGAATAGAGGCGGTGATGGAGAGGTCTTATGGTATTCCTTACTGGTGCCATGGTGTTTTTTCTTTTGAGTGTGCTTCTTCAGTGCTGTGTCAGTAGAGAGTTGTGGCAGAACCACTAGAGGGATCGGTTTGGTGGTGGAGGGTCCACATGGGTGGGTATTCGCGCCAGACCAGGAAACAGTTCATGGTCATAGTTTCGATATCAAGTGATGCTGAGCTATCTGTAATCTGTGGTGCCAGCACGGGTGAGTATGGCACCATGAAAACGGAACTGAAGGTGGTGGTGGTACCAGTGGTTTTGCTGGAACAGTGAAAGTGGTGGGTTTTGATGATTTAATGGATGGGGACTTAACGATGATCAGTTTTATGTCCGTGTTTGAACAGTGCCGTAGAAAGCCGTTTGTGGTGCCTGATAGTCTGCGTACCTGAGGAACCAAATGCCTCTTTGGTTCAAGCCATCTTGGGAGAAGAGGTAAGGGTCTTTGTCTCCTTCCCAAAGGAATGCAGAGGAGTTAAGTGTCTCTTTTGGGACTGAACATCAGTTGTTTTCTGCTGGTCTGGGTCAGAGGCCAGGTGGAGAAATTTTTCCATTTAAAATCAGTTTGAGATGGAGGTGTCTGTTGCATCTTGCCCATGCACTCAAGTTTTTACAGTGAGGGCACTTTTGAGATACGTGCCTTACCCCGAGACGCTTTATGCAGACTCCATGTCCATTGCAGGCAGGCATTATATCCTGGCAGGACTCGCAATGCTTAAAGCCCAGGGCACCCAGCATTTTGTGAGTGAAAAAATTATGCTTTTTGGGGGACAGGGTGGGGGGGAACAGGGAGAATTATGGTAAAGAAAGAACATAGTAAGAAAAAAGGGAGTGAAAAGGCGTGGCAAATTAGTCTGAGTATAGAGCACAGGAGAGAGGTGAAGCTCCATCTGTCACCATGGACTGTTAGAAGGAACTGAGATGATCGGGCACGTGCACTTCTAAAGGCACCAAAGTGCTGGCACGAGACTGTCGTGTCATGCGTGCGGCCCCTACAAGCACTGCTTAAACTCTGAGTTGTAATGCAGGGATGCGCCAAAACACAGAGCGAAGCAGCCACAGGGACACTACTCAAATAAGAACCAGGGAGTTTGTGTCTTGCTTGATTCATACCTCTTGCAATGAAAAGAACATCCTGATTCCACTTTCTCTGGGTCCCATTAATGAATTGACCCAGAGGAGTGAGTGGTAACTGTGGGAGAAAGACTTGATTGAAGATGATGTATCTGTTTCTGTGGATCTTGGCTAAAAAGCAGTGGGCCTAACCAGACACATCTGCCTGATTTTTAAAGGAGAATGTTTGGGAAACACGTTTGTTCTTTTCTAGTTTTCCATTAGAATAAATTTCCTTGGATTGAATATTCTGTTAAACAAGATGCTGCATTCTGCTTTCCTTTCCCTGCCATCACTTCCATTCTGAAACAGCCTATGTGCATGATTCATTTATCAAAAATTGTATGAGGGATTTCTCTGAAAAATTGTCTAAACATGCTGTTTCCAGGTTTATGTGAAACATATGGAGAAGTGGCAGCACTTCAAGTGTAGCAAAGAAGCTGGATCAGTAGCAGTGAAGCTTTCAGCAAGTCATAATAGTACCGTTGAGAGAAACTAGGATTACCTTATGGTTCATAATATTGTCAAGTTACTTTCTAAACTTACTTTACCATTTCTAGGGCATGAAGGGGGAAGGGAATCTAAATTGAAGGGAAATTCCATGAATGTTGTGATTCCTTTTCAAAGTATGATGAAACTTAAAAATGCAGGCAAGTTATTTTAATTACATAAGCCCTGAATTTCAAAATGAAGACTGCAGGTTTGGTTTGCAAATAAATTTTACTGGCAGTGAATAAGGCTGGGATGGTTGGTTGGTTTGCTGTAATTGCAGATGAGGTCGGGTTATTTAGGACAGTGGTTTTCATTTGGTATCAGATATTCAGAAAACCTAGAGATTAAAGGAAAGTTCCAGTGCTTCATCAATTGCTTGTCTTCCCAGAATGCAAATGGCATTTATGCTGCCATGGAGACAAATAAATGGCAGAATATGTAGATAGTTGCTCAGTCTCATGATGGTTCTTCTGTGATGTCAGGACATGTTGTTGGGGTTCAGCAGTGAATGAGAGAAAACCTTCCACTTGTGGTGTGTGTACTCTGCATGGCACAAACTCAATCTCATCCTCAAAGAGTAAACCATAGTGCGGTGGAATTTTGAAATACTTGATTGTATTCATTCTTTGCAGAGCCAACCAGTCATGAGACGTTTCTCAACACACAGACAGCTTTGGATTGTAAACGTCAAGAAATTGTGCAGCCCGGCAGTAGACATTGGGCATGTAAGTGGTGGAGTATGTTAACAGTAAAGACGCAATATGTTGCCATCACACAATGTGTGAAAGATCTGAGTGCACAAGGTGAAAAGTGATCTTGGAAGCAAATGACCTTTATCAGTACATGACTGGAGTTTCATTCGTTGTATTCCTGATTATCTTTCAGCACATTTTGAAAGTAGTTCATGTTGCTCACAAAAGACTTCAAGGCATTGATACCACACTTTCAAGAGCTTCATCTGTCATAGAGGAAATGAAAGTGTACTTTGAGAAGTGCAGAAGTGAAGAAGGCAGGAATGAAATGTGGGAAGAATTCACAGAATTCTGGCAAGAACAAAACATTGCAGTATCAGATGAAGACACAGTTCACTCCATGAAAAGAAAAGGAATAGTAAAAGCCTTGGTAGCTCCTGCAGACTTCGCTGTCCCAAAAACTTTGGGTATGTAGAAATTAACTGCACCTCAACAAAACAGGTGGCATCAGCAGGGCCGGATTTTGATGTTCATAGACCCTAGGCACTTTCACTCCAAAATGTGCAAAAAGGGGGGTAAATGCTGATTGAATTATGTCGATTGACGTGATGCACATTAAACTATTCTAATGCTAAATCATATGTTTTTCCTTATTTTTCCTTATTTTTTCTGTTTTTTTAATTTTTTCCCTCCTTCGTAGGCCTGAAATATTTCGTAGGCCCTAGGCACTGTGCCTACAGTGCCTAATGGGAAATCCGGCACTAGGCATCAGCAATTATGTCTTCCTGGTTTGGATGACATAACTGCAGAGTTAGAGAGTTCTCAAAAGAAACATTTGAAATTACTGACACATGGAACTCAGTGTTAAGATGTGACAAAAATGGCACTCACTCACTCTTGCAGAAATAGGCAGACTGACTGAACAGAAGTCCTCACCTGGCAGGTGAAGAAATGGACTTTTCTACCAATACAGAATCTCCTGTTACCTTTCAAAGACTTAAAGAAGAAATGTCTCTGATGATGAACTGAAGCTATTACAGACTCATGGAACTCTCACGTTACCATTTGGGATTACCCCATCAGAATAAAGCTTTTCAGCAGTGAGACCAATTAGAAGAGAGTTCTCAAACTCAGATCACCGTGACATGTTAGCCTGAGGGCCACACCACTGAAATGTTTTCATACAACAATATTGCAAATATTGGTAACAACAGTGTCATTGCAGGCCACAGGAAATAGCTTTAGGGGCTGCATGTGGCCCACAGGCCGTATATTTGAGACCCCTGGTTTAGAAAATGGTTGTGCTCAATTTTGGGAAAAGAGAGATTTTCTTTGCTGGCTGCTTTTCATATAGAAGCTGATTCAACTGTGGAGATGATTCCAGAGAACATTGTGGACTTCAACACTAATCAAAGGGAAAGACGATTGCACCTACATAGTATGTACAGAATTTCTATATTAAGACAATGTTTATGGAGCTGTAAAAGGCATATACAATATTTCTATGTTAAGTTAATGTTCATTTAACTCTAAAACCAAAGAGACATGATTTATGGTTACATAAAAGTGCTCAGTTCTGTTTAGTCAAGATTTTGTTTTTACGCTAATGTTGATTTTTAAGTGGTCACTGATAAACATGTTAAATAATTAAGTTAAAATTAAAAATTAAGGATGATTAGGATCTTAATCATGAAATCTGATAGAGGAACTCAGAAACAGCAGTACATAAACCTATATAATTTGTTTTCTGAGATGTAGATTGCTGGTGTCCAGTTAAAAAGAAAAATGACAATTAAAAAAAAAGATAGCCTACTTTGCAAATCTAGGGGTAACTTTAGAGACTCAGAGATGCCCCGGGGAGGCGGGGGGGGACATTATTTACTGTTAACTTGAAAATGTATACAGAGTAGTATTTTTGGTATCTGTTTTGTTGTTGAATAAATTTTACAATTCAATCCAGTTTCTCCTTTCGGTGCTGTATGAGTGTGATCATATTGCGATTTTATAAAAAGATCATAACAAAACAATGCAGATGAGAGCATATGCTGCCAGCTTCTATAGAAGATATGCTATTGTTTTCCCTTTGTTGTTGGGTAATGGTACTATATGGTCTTTGGTCTTCCTTTTGCTTCTAATATATTCAGAAAATGGTTTCCTGTTACTCTTTATGCCTTCAGCTAGTTTGGTCTTGGTTTGTGCTTTGGTCTTTCTGATTTTTCCCTTCCATAGTTATTTGTTTATAAGTCTTCCTTTGCAATTTGACCTAGTTTTCACTTTTTTAAAGACTTACTTTCTTTTTAGATTGTTGAAAATCTCCTGTTTAAGCCAGGGTGGTCTCTTGTCATACTTCATATCCTTCCCACTCAGTGGAGTAGTTTGCTCTTGTACCTTTGATAACGTCTCTTTGAAAAACTGCCAGCTGTCTTCAGTTGTTTTTCCTCTTAGACATGCTTCCCATGGCATCCTACTTACCAACTCCCTGAGTGTGCTAAAGTCTGCCGTTTTGAAATCTATTGTCTTTATTTTGGTGCTCTCTCTTCCCTACCATTCCTTAGAATCTTGAACTCTATCATTTCATGAACACTTTTACTGAAGTTACCTTCACCTAAGTTACCACATATCCTTTTAAGCCACTCTCAAACAATGCCAAATTATACTCTTTCAGTAGTTGTAGTTATCCTTGCCCTTTATTTCATCAAGATATATATATATAGTTGTTCTATTAATATTTCTTTATAAATCATTTTTTGTTCTCTAAACTCCCTGTAGCTTGTGATCTCTACATAGTCTATTTCATTGTTCACTTTTCCATTACTTTCCATTACTTTAGGGATTTATGTCCCCTAATTTTTTTTTTTTTTTTTTTTTTTTCAGTTCTTAACAAAGCCACATAATTTCCTTCTTATAACTCATGGTCACTTTGATGGCCATGTATATTAAACCTTCTACAGGGAGAGTAATTCCTGGAAAAGGTTAACTAGAAATTGACAGCCAAAATTACAACTGATTACTTTAAGGTTTGTTTTTTGTTTTTAAGTTGTGAGGAGCAACTGCATCACCCTCTTAACTTTGATGGAAGTTTCAGATACTTATCTCAAAAATTAGTTGTATTCACTAATTTCTGTCTTTCCAAGATCTTTGTGTGGGGAGGGGTTGTAGAGTGCAATTTAAAATGTGGTGGAATAGATCACACCTTGTCTCCATGGCCTACAGGGGTGGGTACAACTGAGATAACAACAGTCAGAGAACTGGCAAGCTGTTTTTTTTTTTTTGGTTTTTGTATTCTTCAGCTTTGTCCTAAAATGCTGACTTCTCACCAAGTTCCTGGCTTCTGCAGGGTACTGGCCAATTTCAGAGCTGTGTTTTATCTTCCGCAGCTGTAAGGGAAACTGTGGAAGACCAATGTATGGTTTAAAAAGTGGCACCCCCACTCTGACCTCTGTGTGCCCTGGCCATGAGCTCAGCACCTGAGGACATGTGTAGTCATTTGTTTATGTGACCTGTTCGTGCACTGAGTACTTGATAGCATGCACAGTTACTTGTTTATAGGCAAGGTTTGCCTTTTGACCTGCAAGTACTCATTTTTATGACAGCAAGGCTACGTGTATAGGTATGTGTATCCCAGTCACATAGTAGTCCCTCTCTCCCCCCTCCCCGTAGCTTATGCTGACCTATATATTCATAAGAATGTCCAATGGATGCTGGACTTCTCCAGTTGGACCATAAAAGCTGCAACCGGTGCCTTGGAAGCTATGCCAAGAAGCCTGTCCACTGGTGTAATGGAGTCCCTGGCTGCAGAAGGAACATAAGTACTGTAACCCTATAACAAACCGTCTAATTCTAAGCAAGTGTGGTAATGTTGTCACTGACCCAATTCATACCTAATTGCATAGTGCAACATCAACATTGGAGCACAGTAAAAATAAATGGCTTTCCAGAATGATGATGTGTAAAAGAACTGCACTCTTACTTTCCTTGGTTTGTCTTCATGGGCAGATAGCCTCATTTTCTTATGATAGGAAACCCAAAGTGTAGTCTTTGAAGCTCATGAGGGTCATCTTTAGTCTTCCAGAGCCTTTTCATTGTGCTCTGGGTGAAGAATATGAACCACTATGAAGAGTACAGTAGGAACGTGGGTGATAACTATGGGTTTGTCTACTCTGTGGGATAGTGCACAGTATGGGGTATGTAATTTCAGAGGTCAACTACTGTGATGCACATTAATTAGTCTGTGTAGACCCTGCTGTGCATACTAAACATTTGCTAGTATGCTTAAAATAGTATTGTTTCAAACAGCACTATAAAAAGGGCTTCAGCAGGGTCTATGTGGACCAGTTAATCATGGATACATAGAAGATTAGGGTTGCAAGGGACCTCAGAAGGTCATCTAGTCCAAACCCCTGCTCAAAACAGAACCAATGCCAACTGAATCATCACAGCCGGGACTTTGTCAATCCACACCTAAAAGCCTCTCGAGGTTAGAGATTCCACCATGTCTTTAGATAACCCATTCCAGTGCTTCACCGCCCTCCTAGTGAAGAAGTTTTTCATAATAACCCTAACCTAGACCACCCCACTGCTATCAAATATCGCCCACTCTCCTGTGAATTAAACAATTGTAGTTCCCTCAGTCTCTCCTCATAAGTCACGTGCTCTAGCTCCCTTATCATTGTTGTTGCCCTCTGCTGGACTTTCTCCAATTTGTCTACATCCTTTCTGTAGTGGGGGCCCCAAAACTGGATACAGTACTCCAAATGTGGCCTCACCAATGCTAAATAGAGGGGAATAATCACTTCCCTTGATCTGCAGGCAACACTCCTGTTAATGCAGCCCAATATACCATTAGTCTTTTTGGCAATAACATGTAGCATGTCAGTGAGTTATAGAAATTACCTCCCTACAGAAAGCTTTATCTAGAGAAATGCCATCATTTGTTTATCCAGGGATTTCCATACAGTGGAATTGGACAGCATTTTGATATAGTATAGTTTATTATCTGAATACTTACTATACATGGCTATTGAGATTCTGTTCATGGATTCATTATAAAATGCCTAGAGCTCTTTTAATGAAAAGTACTGTGGAGTCATTTTTAAACAAAATGTTTTAATTTTTTAATATCAAGCCTCACCTACGCAGCAACATGTATAAGAAATTAACTAATTAATGATGTGTAGCTTGAGCTCAAGACAAACAGATAGGGGACAGATGTCACTGATTTATTTTAATTGCAAATGTATATGAAAATTACATATGTTGATTGTAATCAAGGCCACCCTGTGACAGGCTGCTCCCCAGATCTGGTCTGGTGTGCTGCTATAACACCCCAATCCCCCACTCTTGAATCCCAATTCACCCTGGTTTGCTAAGGGACCACTCGCTCCTGAGTCAGTCCACTCTGGCCTCTGGAGTGCAACCAGTCCCAAGCAGTGGGTTTATGCCCTCTGGTTACCTAAGGATGGTCCCCAGGCAAGCACCCCCAGCCCCAATTATTTCATCAGAAGCCACTGTCTATAGAGATTGGAACCCAGTCCCAGTCACCATACCCTGAGAAGTCTGTCCGTTTAACAAAGGAATGAATTGTGCCCAGCCCTCTTTACACACACACTGTAAAGATCACATAGCTTTAGATAAAACAATTATAAGTTTATTGATCAGATTATAATTCTAAATGAGAATATGGCCAATCATGGCAGGATCACAATATAAATGAGTCAGGAGTGACCACAAGGAAATAAAAGGTAAAACATGCAGAGTACCCTAATATCTCATAAACAGACCTCATAGTCCAAGTTCCTGCTCAAAGTGTTCATCTGTCAGATGCTTGCACAGCCGGTCTTTGCCTGAGACCAGGCAGGGTCCACATCTTGCTTAGAGCTGTTTCAAGATGGAGAGTCCCATGAAATGAAAGCTTAATTTGAACTAGTAAGACCTCTGGTTAGTTCGAACTAAGCCATTAGTTCAAACTAAGGACAATGTAGAGAAGGATTAACCTGTAAAAACACTCTGCTTGGTCCCTTAGGCAGTAGCTCCTTTCTGCAGCCAGCAGGAAGAGAGCCATAGGCCACTTTGAAAACTCCTGCAGGCCAATTTAGGCTACCAGGTCACAGGGTTGGAACCAGTGCTTTAGAGTATCCTTTAATCATGACATGTTTTAAGCTGTAGATGAGGAAAATTGAATTTTTTTCATTTTGAAACAACTTGGTTTAAAAAGAATTATAAAACAAAAAAGCCTGAAAGTAAATGAAATGTTTGTTTACCAATTTTTTTTTCCAGAATCATTTCATGGATTTAAGAAACAAAAAATTCTGACTTTCTCACAATTTGGGGAAAAAATCTCAAAATTTGTCATGGGACAGAAAATTTATTTCTTCAGGTGCTGGTCCCTATGTCAATTTCAGACATGGGTACCCATATGCACAATGTGCCAGAGCAGGAACTGTTGAAAACAGTGCTTTGACGTCTCTGTATGTGTCTTGTGTCATCCATGAGCATCTCTGAGGTCTCCTGAGGCTGCATGGGTCAATGTCCCTTCAGTTTCTCTTACTGCCACATGACTAGAGTTGGACTGTTCCTCTTCCCTTCCTATACAGCTGCCTAGAAAATAAAGGGGGGGGGGAGAACAATAAAGAAAGTTTGATAGCACAGTTTATGATAATACAATTGTAGTTTGAATTAGTGTATTAAGAGAAGTAGTTCTTTTTCGAAGTTCCCCCTCTCTGTGGCATTCTACCCCATGAGAGGGATTATGCCTAAACAAGCCAGGCACAAGAACTGCATCATATGCCATTGATGATTCTCAAGGAGTGATGAGCACCAGTGCTGTCTCTGTTGTCTTAGTGAGACTCATATAATTGCACAGTGCTCTGTCTGTCACTCCTTTCCTTTGAGAATGCATGAGGTAAGAGATCTCTTCATCCTCCATCAGCTGTTTCTTGAGACATTGTATCCATATGTACACACTAAGGTTGCACTGAAGGACCTGTTGGAATGACCAGAGGGACTAAGGGTGATCAATATCCCCATCTATGACAGCAGCAGTACCAGCTGTGTCAAACAAGCTGCGGTCTTCCCCATAAGAGGCATGGTCATGGGCACAAAAGCCAGACCTTCCATTCAATAGCCAAAAGCTGTTCAGAGATAAAACAGATGAGAGCCTTTATTTGTTGAAAGACTCGAGAGCACTGTTCCCTCTAAGCTGTGCGTATGTGCGCGCGCACACAGGTCATGAAGCCTGTGCACACAACAAAATAAAGTGCGCACAAAAAAATTCAATAGTGCTAATAGTGGTGCTAACAAAGAAATGTTTTTACACACACAAAGAAATTGTTTGCGCACACAGCCTACAAGTGGTTAGAGGGAACATTGCTCGAGAGCCACACTTCAGCCTCTCTAAACCTGTACACTGCAGCCCCAACACCATCAGACACATAGAGCCTGATAATATCAACCCGTCTGCCAACCCTACCATCCTTACCCTCCACAACAACAGGAAGAGACTCACTGTTGTCAATGCTTCCAATATCCTCAACACTCTATTATCTACACCTCTGCTACTTCTACCTTCCAGCTGAGCTGTAACTAGGGTGAGGCTAATGGGGCAAAGAGCCGGGCAGGGAATTTTTAAGGGTGGCTGCCACACCCTGCCTGGCCTGGAAGAGGAATGTGCTTTAGGCACAGGGGGTTTCTCCTGCCCTGCCCCAATTATCCCTGGCCACTCTCGCCCAGTGGCAAGGGAAGCACCCCCTCCTGGGCCTCCGGCCGCTCTTACCCAGCAGCAGGGGAGGCACCTCCCCCCACCCCACTCGCGGTCAGGACAGATCAGGGCCGGGAGTGGAGCGCCTTTCTGGCTTCCTGACCTGGGGGCCAGAAGCCATAGTTATAGCTCTGCCTTCCAGCAATGCCCACAACAGCCTTTCTGACTATTTGTCAGAGAATTCAAACCCCTCCCCTTTCTATCCTCTACCCCGCAATCAGATTTAGTGGGGGAACATCTGCTTTCTTTGAAATCTGGAGCAAGATTACCACTGACTGATGGGTATCGAACATCATACACCAATGCCATCTAATAGAATTGCATGCCTTCCTGCCCCATCACTCACCCTGGAACAACCTTGTGAACCAAACCTTAAACTCCACTCCTACACAAAGAGACACACATGCTCTTCCAAAAAGGGGCCATAGAATGAGTTCTGCATTACTACTGGACCATGGTTTCGTCTTCCCCTACTTCCTGACCAAAAAAAAGGGGGGGGGGGGGAATCTTCACCCCATATTGGACCTTCAGCCCTGAACAAATTCATTTTAAAGTTCCGTTTTTGCACGTTGCATTGCCTTAAATCGTCCCTCTTCTCCAACCTGGGGGACTTGTGACTCTCGATATGAAGGATTCATACTTTCACATAGACATTCATCCTGCCCACTGCAAGTTCCTTTGCTTCAAAGTGGAACAGTTCCATTACCAGTTTCATGTCCTTCCCTTTGGGATAGCTACCATCCCTTCTTTGCTTACAAAAGTATTCATGGTCATTGCAGCATACATGCACTGCCGGGACCACTACATATTCCCATACCTGGATGACCGGCTCTTAGTAGCACCATCCCACAATGCTTATTTGTTACCATTCAGACCTTGCATGTGTCTCCTTGCCAATCTCGGTAACAAGGACAAGTCCATCCTCATACCCACCAAAGAACTCTCATTCATTGGTGCCAGATTAGACTCTCAAGCAGCCTGAATTTTTCTCCTGAAGGATTGGTTTACTACCTTCACAAACATTACTTCACAGCTACAATACTGTACGCATGTCTAACACTTTATTTTCCTCCTGAGACACATGGTAGCATCCACATCAATCACACTACATGCCCAGCTCAATATGAGATGCCTTAAGCACTGGCTGAGAACAGTGTACAACCCACAGGAGGACCACATCAGTAAATTAATCTCTCTCCTGCTGGCAGTGCTAATTTCTCTGTGGTGCTGGCACAACACATCCAGGGGTCTGACAGGTATTCCCTTTCACCAACCCATCCCAGATATCACCCTTAAAATGAATATCTCACTTGCAGGCTGATATGCCCACGCACCAACCACACGGCACAAAGACTGAGGTCCACTAGGGAAAAAAGGATGCATATCAACATCCTAAGGATGAGAGTGGTCCAGCGCACTTGTCATGCCCTCCTTTCACTCCTTCAAAAGAAATGTGCACATCTTCGCAGACAACATGACAATGATAACTTACATAAACAAGCAGGCTAGAGCCAGATCTCTATCCCTTTGCCAGGGCACAATGCAACTGTGGAACTGATACCTGCAACACATCACCAGCCTGCAGGCAACCCACTTATCTGTTACAGGCAACTGGGGGACACATTCAGTCGCTCCTTCTACCACAACCACAAGGGGGAACTCCACAACCCCATTCTTCACAACATCTTCCAGCAGTGGGCTACCCCCCAATGGGACTTCTTTGCCACACCAGAAAACAACACACCTTCTTTTCTGTTCCAGAGGAGCTCTCTGATTGGGATCAAAAGGAAATGCTTTCTCCTTCCATGACACTAGGCCTCTGTTACACCTCACCCATTCCATTTGTTCCTCGAGCACTTCACAAAATGAAACAGAAACAGGTAACGGTCATATTCTCAAAGCTCCTTCTTAGCCCTGCCAGCACTGATTTACAGAGTTTCCCCACCTACCATCCTACCTTCCAATTCTTCTTCCTCTCCTACTGAATTTACTCATTCAACATCAGGACCAGATCCAACATCCCAAGCCACAACACTCCATCTCATGGCCTGGTATTTGGATAGGGCTTGTGAATAGATAATGTGGATTCCACTCCTTTATGGCCTGTATTCCCACATAGTTGATGCCCCATGACTAGAGCCTGCTGTCCAGCCAAATAGATACAGTTTAGGAAATGGGCTGCCAATCACCACTGTGCTGCACCAAACATATCAAAACCAACTGTCCTGTATTATTTACTACACCTTAGACTCTCTGGCCTCATTCATTCATCCATAAGGGTACATCACTGCCTTCTTTTCACCAGTTGATGGGACTTCCATATTTAGCCACCTAACTTCTAGTAAATTCCTGTGAGGCTTACTGAACATATTCTTTCCCATTAGGGAACCCACCTTGGTCTGGAACCTCAACCAGGGCAGGGGGACATGGGGCATAGGCTCCACATGTATTGGGGAGTGCTCCAAGCTGCACCTGGGAGCTGGAGCCAGAGGGACCTTTTAAAATCTCCCACCCTCCTATTCTCCCAGCCACATGGCCCAGGGCAGAGCATGGTTGGAAAGCTAAAGATGAAGCACTTGGCCACCTGGGCTCCCCCTTGGGCTCCAGCAAAGGTAAGTGCTTGGGTGGGGGTGAGGCTTGGGAGCTGGGTTTGGGCTGGGGGCTTGGGAAGGTGCATGGGGGTAGGCAGGGGCCCAGGCTGACCAGAAGCAGCAGAGCCAGCAGCAGTGCAAGGTGCGGGGCCCCCGGGAACAGTAGGACCGGCTGCTTTGATTTCTTCCGTTGTTGGAAATGACTTTTAATTTCATGATTCTGCAGTTGGACTGGAGAGTCTTGACCAGAACTGGCACTGATCTTCACCTGTTCATAAACCGTTCCTTCAAGGCAATACACAGTTCAAAACTGTTTTGCACACATAGGTCCAAAATTTAAAGTTCAAGAACACAAATTAACACAACTCCCAGTCTCTGCCCCGGTAAATAACAATTCCACTTTTGGTACTGATTACTATATTTTATATATTGTTTCTGTGAGTAGCTTAACAGTTTCTTTTAGATGTTTCTAGTCTAAGCTAAATTCATATTTTTGTCTTTTTAGGGCCTGATACTGCCACACTACATGTGAGGAATACTTGTGACTCTGATGTAAAAGACAACATCCCTTATGTAAGGAAGTTCTCAACATGAAGTTGGCAAAATCAGCCTTTGAGCTTAAAAACCCATTTCATTCTCAATTATCTAAAATATATTGCTAAGTCCTTCATAATTTTATTTAACTCTGTTTTGTTTAGATAAGTTCTTTATCTATAGCATTACCTTTCCCTTTCAAGTACTTGTTATCTTCCCTATATTTCTCTTCAGAAAAAGTCTTTCTTTTTTCTTGTCATTTCCTGTCACATACACTTGATAGCTCCCTTCAGCTAGCTGAAGATCAAAAAGCCAGTATTTCTCCTGACAGGTCTCTTTATTGTATGCAGTGGTCTTGTAGCCATTTTGTTCCCAAGGTACTAGAGCGACAAGGTGGATGAAGTAATATCTTTTATTGGACTAGTTTCCATTGGTGAGAGAGACAAGATTTCAAGCTTTACAGAATTCTTCTTCAGAAAAGAATGCCCTCTAAGTCTGAGTTTTATATCTGATTGTTGACTATGCTGTCTGCCTCTCATCAGTAGTAGCCAATCAAGTTCCAGAGAAGTAGTGTTAATCTAGTTTAGCAAAACAAACAAGAAGTCTTTTGGCACTTTTAGGCTATGTCTACACTGGGAAAAGTTAGTATGAATTTGTTAATATGAACTAATAAGTTCAAGTTTAGTTCAAACTAAACTTGAACTTGTTCGAATTAACAAAGTGGACTAATTCAGCTTAACGTTGTCAAGTTAGTCCACTTCATTAATTCAAACTAACTGCCCTTAATTTGAATTTATTAAATTTGAACGAAGGGTTAATCCTGGTCTACACCATCCTTAGTTTGAACTACAGATCAAATTAAGGGCTTAGTTTTAACTAACTGGCAGGTTTTACTAATCTGAACTAAGCTTTCATTAGTTTGAATTAAGGAATTCCTTAATTCGAACTAATAGAAGTCTAGTATAGATAGGTACTAAGTTAGTTCGAATTAAGCCTTCTTAATTCAGACTAACTTGCAGGTGTAGATGTACCCTTAAAGACTAACAAAAGTTATCACATGATCCTTCGTGGGAGAGATCACACTTCTGAAGCTGTGGATGGCATTGTGTTCTGCATGGTTGAGGTTATGGTGCAAGGAATGTTTCTCCATTATTTCAGCCTGTGCATGGTGGCAGAAACAATCTATGTAGAAATTGAGACTGTTGTTCCAACCATCAGGAGGAATCCAAGTCGAATCTTTCTTCCTAAAGTATTGGGAGGAAAGTATCTATAGGTTATTGTGTTGTTTGGCAGTATGGTGGAAATATTTCTTGAGTTGGAGATGGCGAAAGTAGGCTTCCAGGTTACTGCAGAATTGTAGTCTATGTGTGGATGTGTTGAGGCAGAAAGAGAGTCTCTGAGATAGCACAGATACTTTTGCTGGATAAAGTACATAGTAGGAAAGATTAACAATATTGTGGGTGGGTTGAGGATGTCACTGCCGTTGCCCCTTATGGTATACAAGAGTTCAGATAGTTGTCCTTTTTCTTCTGTAGGGAAGCAAAGTGCGCTTTTCTCTTTTTTGTGAAGTCCAGTTACATAGGGGTATGTGTTGTAAGTAGGCTTTGTATGATCTCTCCTATGGAAGCTCAGATGATAAATAAATTTGTTAGACTTTAAAAGTATCCCATCAGTAATTCTTGATTGTGGGACAAGCTTTAGTATGCAAAGAATGAAATATGTCCCAGCTGTCACTTCAGGGTTAAGTGACATCTGTTTAGCCCAGTCATGGTCCAGTGCAGCAGATGTGGGACTTGATCACTGTCCTCTCCCTGACAGATATGAGGCAAGGGGAGTTGAGACATTACATAGGTCCGTTCATTTTTTCTTTTTAAAGGAATCCTGGTCTGTTGTGCCATGTTTATGCATTCTTTCGAACGCATTTATCCTTTTCCACATTCAGCCACATTCCTTCCATTGCTGCACCTGCTTACTGTCTCTTAATTTCCCAACATTTGCTTATTGAAATCTAGTGTGTTTTATAGTACTTTCTATTCAAAAATATACCGGTAGTTTTTATTTTTGCCTAATTAATATAATCACAGTATTTGAAAAAATAATATAGGAAAGCCTTCTTTAATGTTAATTACTTTCAGTTTGAAAGTGCACGAATTTTAATAGTGATTAGTCTCCAAGTCTTTTTGCATGTAGTGTTCATGTAGCCCATGGTCACTGGTACCAAACTTTCATATATCACTTTCATGTTGTAGTCAACCCCTCTGTACTAGCAGTAAGTCATGGATGGCCTTTTCTCTGTTTGGATAGGTTTTTCCTCTGTTTGAATTTTGTTTTCTGGATTGTGACGTTTTTCCCTGCATAATTTAAGACCAATTTCATGATGCATGTTTAGCAGCATTTGTTGCTGTTACCCAATAGATGTTGGGATAGTTAATGACATCTGGGAGCATAATCCTGTGGTTTCTTGCTCTTAAATAGGTAGTCTGGGAATTTTTCTCTCTTCTACAATCAATTAGAATTAATGTAGTGTGTGTCTACTTACCAAGATGCAAATATGCAATGGGCATAAAAATTTCCCTCAGGATAGTTATACATAGCCAGACTCCCCCAGTTTCTCCCACTCTCCAAATGTTATGGTCCTGGAAGCATGGATCCCACACTGGTAGTAGAAATTATTCTACAATTTTGTTAGCCATGTGTTAACCATGTTAAAAAGATTTTGTCCATAAGCTGTGTCTTCACTTGACTTTAAAAAAAAAAAAAAATCCTGCCTTTGCTAACACTGATGTACCTCACCAAATGAGCTACCAACAGCAGAAGTGTTAGTGTTAATGAAGACCAGTGTTTAATCATAATCTTGTTTAACACAGCTCAGAGCAGATCTAGATGACAGGATAATTGAAACTTCAGTGGTTTGCCTTGTCAACCTAAGGGTGCCCACTGGTGGTTCCTATGAATGATAGCAAAAGAGAGAAATGTTAAGAAAAGAAATCTACTGTGCAGACAAGGACCATTGTGTGAAGAGGTGCTTTGAGATTCAAAAGAAATTTTTAAAAATGTTTATAGTTAAATCAAGCAAAGATACATAGTTAACATTTTAGGACCTTCATATAGTTAGTTCGGTGTTTGCAAGAACTTCATTTATCTTATGAGATAGATTTTTGCATGCTGTTGTTTTCTTCTGCCTTCCAAATAGAAGATACATAGAATAGAATAGACTTATCAATGACATTCCCATCATAGTTATTTCTTCAGGAGCAGTTGGGAAAGGAGGATATAAAAACAATATGAAGTTTGCCAAGTCCTTAAATAAGGCCTGGAAAAGTTCAAGGGTAAAGAGCAGAGAAGATAAGAATACTGTAGGTTGGTAGAGAGAGCCACTACAAAAGTGAATGGAATTATTAACAAATATTCCTACAGAGGGCAAGGTTAGAGGCACAAAATTTGACCAAATAGGTGGAAGGAAGAGAGAGAAAACTGGAATAAGACTGCATACAGCCCAAGAACTGCTTATAAAGCAAAATGTGTGAGCCAGCAGTTGTTTGCAGCTCACACATGGACACAGCATCCCTCTTGTTTGTTCCCACATGTATGCAGTGTGTTAAAAGGCAACACCACTTGCATGGTTTAGTGTCTTGTTTTAGATGAGGTGCTGTATTCTGACATTAAAGCCAAGTATACTTTTAAAACTATTTTTCCCCATAATTTTTAACTGGATGCTCCAGCTGTACATTAGTTTCTACATATAATACAAACGTTTTGTGTTTTCCAAATTTATAAACACAACAAGCAAACACAGTGGAATATGGGAGAAAACTGAGGTATAAATCTCATTAAGAGCAAATGGAGGTTTATCATGAGAAAACATATCAGGCGATATTATTATGGCTATGTCTACACTGGCGAAGTTATATCAAAATAGTTATTTTGAAATAACTGTGCTGATATTAATTCAAAATTATTATTTCAAAATAGAATAGTGAGTCCTCACAAGACTCCTATTTTGAAATAAAGTAGGCATTAGTATTTTGAGTTAGAGAGTCTACATTAGACTCTCTAACTCGAGATGGATCCCTCGGCAGAATGGTTTCACCTCCAGGAGAGGGATTCCCCTGCGGGGCTCCCTTCCCTGCCAGGGGAGAGATTCCCCAGTGTGGCTGTGTTCCCCACTGGGGGAGGGAACCCCCAGTGTGCTGATTTTCCTGCTGTGGACAGGGAACCCCTGGTGGGCTGGTTTCCCTGCCAGGGACAGGGAACCCTCAGTGACTCATTTTCCTGCTGGGGGCAGGGAACTCCCAGTGGGGTTGCTTCCCCCCAACCAAGGCATGCCAATTTAATTAATTTGACCAGGCTCTGAGCTGCTTGTGGAGAGCTGCAAGTAGCTCAGAGCCTGATCTGGCACCTTGCCCTCCCCAGTGGTCCCCCCAGCCTGACAGAGGAGCTGGGGGGGGGGGCCAGATTGGCATGCCTGGGGAGGTGGGGGAAGCAGCCCCTGGCAGGGAAATGAAGTGCCAGGGGTTCCCTGTCCCTGGCAGGGAAACCAGCCTGCCGTGGTTTCCCTCCCCTGGCTCTAAGATATGTTTAGTGTAGTTTGCCAGCTCTGAAGTGACAGCTGTTCGCAAAAAATAAGACTCTTTGTCAAGAGGTCTCTGTGTTACACATGGTGATTGAAATGGTGAAGCTTCAAAATGCTGAAATTGGGCTCCATGTCAGCTAAGTACTCTGGAATTTGAGCATTGTCACACAAAGTGCAGTTTCTCTTCCACACCAGTCAGCATCTTGAAGAGTGAAAGGGACCGATAACAGATTACTTAATATCTTAAATATGCATGTGTTAAAGACTTTTTGCCCAAAAACTGATCAGCATAAAACATTCCTAAATTGGCAAGGGAATATTCTTATGATTCCAAATATCTTATAGTGAATTGAATTTTTATTGTTGAGCCCTTTTTAAAATGACCAATTTCTGTAAGCCTCTTCTAGTGTTGCCACTGTGTTTGTTAGATTGCCCCCCACTTTTATGAGGATGATCCCAAGACTGTCTGCGAATCCCACCACTGAGAGCTCCATCCAGCTCTTTCATAGAATCATAAAGTTGGAAGGGACCTCATTAGGTCATCTAGTCCAACCCCCTGCCAAAAAAGCAGGAGCACTCTCACTAAATCATCCCAGCCAGGGTTATGTCTAACCAGACCTTAAATATTTCCAAAGATGGAGATTTCCACCACTTCCCTAGGTAGCCCAGTCCAATGCTTCACCACCCTCCTAGTAAGAAAGTTTCTCCTAATATCCAACCTTGACCTTCCCAGCTGGAATTTGAAACCATTGCTCCTTGTTCTGTCCTCTGTTACTGCTGAGAACAGTCAAGTTCTGTCCTTCTTGGAGCATCCCTTCAAGTAGTTGAAGGTTGCTATCAAATCCCCCCTCAGTCTTCTCTTCTGCAGGCTAAATAAGCCTAGTTCCTTCAATATCTCTTTGTAAGTCTTGTGCTCTAGCCCCTTGATCATTTTTGCTGCCCTCGGCTGGTCTCTTTCTAATTTGTCCATGTCCTTTTTGTAGTGGGGAGCCCAAAACTGGACACAGTATTCCAGATGCAGCCTCACCAGTGCCAAACAGAGGGGAACAATCACATCCCTTCATCTGCTGGCAGCACTTTTGCTGATGCAGCCCAGTATGCCATTGGCCTTTTTGGCAGCAAGAGCACACTGTTGACTCATACCCAGTCTCCCATCCACCATGACCCCCAGGTCCTTTTCTACAGTGCTGCTACTTAGCTGATTGCTCCCCAGCCTGTAGCAGTGCATGCGATTTTTCTGTCCCAAGTGCAGGACTTTGCACTTGTCCTTGTTGAAGCTCATGAGATTTCTATTGGCCCACTGCTCCAATTTGTCTAGGTCTCCCTGAATCCATGTTGGAGCACTTACCATTCATCTTCCCATGCCATTTCTCTAATCCTTTCCGTTAGGGCTTCCTTGCCCTGCCTCCCTCAGTTCTGAGACACAGTTCACTGGAAAATAAATGTCCAATCTACAGGCACTCCATGAAGTGTTTAATGGGGGTTACACTGACAAGCTTAAAACTCTATTCATACCTCCAAGCCTTCATCTAAGTGAGACTTATTTCTCTGTATGCTGACAGTTTCTTCCTCCCATAGAACTCCCTTTGCCTGATGGTGGCTCCATTCACTGACAAAACCTCATCTCCCTCTTGTTCTTGATAGGCTTAATTATATCTATAGACCATCCCTGTACCACCCCTTTCAATATATGGTGATATTCTGCTCTGGAGGAGGGGGTCTGGGTCTAAGGGCTTTGGTCTACCCCCCTTTGTACCCCATGGGAGGGACAGAGAGTGGTGTGTCATCTTGCCCATTGTCAGTTTATGGCCCTATGTTTGTTTCCTTTTGACATGTCCCTTCACCTTCCTCACTTTCCCAGCAGCTTGCTAAGCTTGGCCTTGCCCTGGCATCTGTCTTGAAAAGAAGTCAGAACTTTCCATCACTTGTGCATTCCTATGTCACATCTTCATTGTGTCTTGATACGCTTTAATTGCACTCCTTATCTTTCCACAGTAATGAAGGAAAACCCATCTAATTACAGACAGGCAAAAGGAACACAATATTTTTACTTTTTGCTAATTTGTAGCTCAGTGACTTTAACTTTCAGGTTCCAAAGGGACAGCCATGTAAGAAGGGCTGTAATTAGGGCAGGGCAACCAGGGCAAAACCCCAGGTGCTGAATTTTAAAAGGTGTCACACCTGGCTCCAACGGCACATTCCTCCGGGTGTGAGGCTGGGGCTGTGGGAGTTTAAAATCTCCCATCCTGCCCCTGAACTCAGATGCATCGGGGGGGGAAGCAGCCAGTGCAGCTCTGGCCTGGGGACCACGCCGTGGCCAGGTAGGGAGCCCTTCTGGTGGCAGGAAGCCAGATCCATCCCCAGTTGCTGCTGGAAGGTGGCAGGGAGCCCCAGCCCCCAGCAGAAGGAGGCTGGGGCCGGATCCAGCTCCCCACTGCCCATCAGTGGTGGCTGGGTACAGATCGGGCCCCAGGCTGGGTTAGGGAAGGGCATGTTTGCGGCTGCTTGCCACAGGCACCAAAACTCCTAGTTCCGGCACTGTGTTTGTCTAGTTCAGGAAAACAAACAAGGAGTCCTGTGGCACTTAAAGACTAACAAATTTATTTATTGCATGAGCTTTCATGGGAGAAAATTCCCCCATCTTCAAAGTGTCTGACAAAGTGGGATTTTCTCCCATGAAAGTTCATGCAATAAATAAATTTGTTAGTCTTTAAGTGCCACAGAACTGCTTGTTTTTTTTAACTTCCAGGTGCACCCAGAGGTCCAGAATCCAATTTCAGGCAGACACACAGGCCTAAATGCTTATTTAAACTTGAATTATGTAGTTCTACCATAACACTCTCCTGCCTGCCTAAACTCTCAGGCTATGACAGGTGTGGCCAAACTGCGTCTGGGGAGCCGCATGTGGCTCTTGAATGAAAAACGTGGCTCATGGAAGAACATCGGCAAATCAGTTTAGTAGGTAAAAGTATATGGCTATATGCCTCAGTGCAACTCTTGAAGGTTTAATAATCAACTTGTGTGGCTCTTGAGTTCCATAAGTTTGGGCACTCCTGGGCTATGATCACCTGCTGATTACATCTACTTTTTAAACTGCAGATTCTTGCTGCACTATATTGTTCAAGAAGCCAGAAGATGGAGCCAGAGAGCAGTTTTGTAAGCAAAGTTCCAAAGGGGAAGCCCTGTTAGTTTCATAAAGCAAAAAAAAAACCAAGGAGTCTTGTAGCACTTAAAGACTAAAATTGATTTTTCTCCCACGAAAGCTCATGCAATAAATAAATCTGTTAGTCTTTAAGTGCTACAAGACTCCCTGCTTTTTTTTTGTAAACAAAGAAGTAATTTCTCTTTGCTGCAACCCAGGAGCATCCAGCAGGATGGTATATGACGATGAGGAATCAAAGTTTTGTTTTCTGGTACACTGTGGTGGTGTTAGCATGTGCAGCTTGGCTCAAATGCATGTTACCACCTTGGCCCAAGGCCACCGCTGACTCACAGAGCTGTGCTGACAATCAAATATGTGAATTCAAAGCCAGTACTATCACCAAAAAAAAAAAAAAAAATACAAAAAACACACCATGTTCATTTCACCCCCACTGATAAATAAACATAAGTACATCAAATAGGAAAGCTCATACTAGTAGAGAGAGGACGCTTTCTGGTTCTAAACAGCTACAGCAAAATAAAACTAAATATAAGAAGGACCATTGCTGACTAAAATATCCAATAGAAGACATTACGCATTTTGTCTCTCATTGCTGATTAACATAGATTAAATTACACTGGTGATACAAACCAAGGTTAATTTTTCAGAGCAATTTGTACTATTTTTCTATGAAATTTTGAATAGTAAGGAGCAATACTTTCTCTTTCTCTCTTTTGTATGTTCCAATAATATCATGCTTGTAATTGAGTTTCTGGATGTTTCAAGTTTCCAACAAAAATTACCCGTGGATATCAAGAGTTTTATTCTTTCCATTTGTCCTTTCAGAGATCATCTGCAAATAAATAAATACAACCTCCATGCTAGCTAGAGAAGCATGCAATGATTTTTCCAAGTCTCATATTTTTTAAGAATATGCACATCAAATATTAAGCAAATATATCATATTGCCCAGACTCAGATCCAGTATTCCCATTTTTTTTTTTCATCTCTCTGTGGTGCAGAAGCACTGTACTGATGTGGAAAACTGTTGCCTGGTGGTGACTGTGGATGAACCCAAATGTACAGCTGCAGCAGTGTCTTAAATCTGAAAAACACTACTGTAGAGAGGAACTGTGGCCAAGACAAGTTTCATGTGATTTTCAGAATTCTTATAATAGATGATGATAGTTTCACTATAACGACATTAGCCTTAAGAGTCAGTGTTTTTCACTAGATTTAACACAATGTTAATATAACTCTGGGGAAATTATTTGATCTTCTTGCACCTCAGTTAGCCCAGCAGGAAAGCTGAATAAAAAGTAGAAAGTTGTTGAAAATGACATTGTTGGGATTACGGGTGAGTTTCATTGGGGAACAATAACACACCATCCCCCATGAAAATATAATCAACTTCAAAAACATTCTATAATTAATCAGTGTTAATAGTACAGCAGTGTTCTTTCAAGTAATTTTACCTGGTGACCCTGTGTTTAATTCCACTCCATTGTGCAAAGTTTTTGAAAATCACTCAGATGCTGCTCTCTCTCACCTATGTCAATAAAATAACATTTGTTTGGTGCAGAAGAGTAATAGTACAAAAAGCATTTTAATATAAATATTCCTTTAATATGCACTGTTAGTTTAAAGTACAACCAACACTGACAAAGAATTCTGCTAGTCATTATTTCAAATGTACACTTTCAATCATAAAATATGGAGGACAAAATAATGTAAGCACACGGTGAACCTGGAAATATCTTCCTCCATTCTTTGCACTCCCTATCCTTTACAGAAATATACATTACTCTAGAAGCAGTTGCAAAATGGCTAGAAAAACAACTCAACAAGCCTCTCAGATCTGCTGAATTAGTAATTGCATTAGAAAGGAATAGGAGTAGATGTCTGTGAAGAAATGGGGCATACCTATCTTATTTCCCATGTGATAAATAAATGTCAGTTTTTACCAGTGCCCCAAGACTCCTTGTTTGTTTTGCTGGTTTCCCATTAGTTGCTGCAACAGGCTACAGTTTGCCAACTTGGAGGAACAGACATGCCAAAAGGTAAAAGGTCTCAAGATTTCTTTTGCCACAGGAACATAGGCTGATATTTCCTCAGTTTAAAACAGTCAGTTCTCCATCTTCAAGCATCTGACATAGTGAGATTTCTCCCATGAAAGCTTATGCAATTAATAAATTAGTTAGTCTTAAAAGTACCACAAGACTCCTTGGTTTTTGTGGTTTTTTTTTTTGTTTGTTTGTTTGTTTTGTTTTGTTTTTCTGCTGAACTAAGCTAACATGGCTACCCCTTTGGTACTTCAGGAATGCATCTCTATTTGGGGAGAGAGCTGAAGTACATTCTGAAATTAAAGAGTGTGCTTAAGTGCTTTCCTGCACTGGGAACCCAGTTCTGATAAAACTACAAAGAATACTGGAGAACACCAGCTGTTATTACTGGACTGCCTGCATCTTGTGATCCTGTGTGATTGAGACTCAGTATAGAATTAAGACAAAACTAGGTGGTCTGGTGACACTTTTAAAGACTAACATTTTATTGCATGAGCTTTCAGGGGAGAAAATCCCACTTCAGATGTTGAAGATGGGTAACATAAGAATTAAAAGACATCTACTACTGCTTTGAAACTTAGCTGAATTGCATCTGGTAAAGTGGGATTTTCTCTCATGAATGCTCATGCAATGAATAAATTTATTGATCTTCAAAAGTGCTACAAGACTCCTTCCAAAGGGGGTAGCAATGTTAATCTAGTTCAGCAAAACAAACAAGGAGTTCTGCAGCACTTTTAAAGGCTAACACTCTCTCTCTCATGCGATCAATAAATTTGTTAGTCTTTAAGAGCCACAAGACTCCTTGTTTGTTTCACTGAACTAGACTAACATGGCTACCCCCCCCCCTTTGGAACTTGGCATAAGGATGTATCTGAATCTATATATATATATAGTATATTTATATTAAGTCTTGTTAAAGAGTAGTTTTATATGGAAAGCTCATTGTTTACAGTTAAAAGATGACAGAAACTCTAATTATTTACCATTAACACTTGACATTCCCAGTATTTTGCAAGTGTATGGGGGACAGCTTGAGTCCTGCAGCTTTCTCCTTTCCCTTTGATCCCTTTCCCTGCCTTGCACCCTCCAGAACTACTTTGATGCCTAACCCCCAACCCAGGAGCACTTTTTAATGTCCATGTAAATTGCAGAGGAGTTCATTTCTCAGTATCATGTGATAAATAAATCTGCTATTCTTTAAAAGTGCCACGAGGCTTGTTTGTTTTGCTGAACTAGACTAACACAGTTCCCCTCTGAACTTGGCAGTGCACAGCAGGACATTCAAACACATGAAGAGGACAAAGTGTTCAGGAAAAGGGCTGACAATTTTGATGGACTGTGAGAATGTAATGCAATATTTATTTCAAAGAACTAGTTAATATATCAGTCAAGAACTGATGTCTCTGGCCTTGCCTCAATAGGTGAAGGACAAAGGTGAGCCTAAGTGGGCAGAGTGTGCCTGGCACAAAGGCTCTTGCCCCCAGACTGGTATTTGCCCCAGCACTTGAAATTGGGGGGGAATGTAAAGGGAGGTTTGTGGGGTGTTGGGGGAGCTAAATTGGTATAACACTGTTAATAGCTGACACCTGGGAGGGTGTTCGGAGCACAGAGGGTACTCACTAATTTGGTATAACATTGTTACTAGCTGACAACTGCAGGGTTGGGAAATTCAGGGGAGGTGGGGGGTGCTCACTAATGTGGTATAACGCTAGCTGACAACTGAGGGGTTCGGAAATTCGGGGGGGGTGCTGGGCGTGCTCACTAGTTTGAAATAACACTATTACTAGCTGACAAGTGGAGGAGTGCTGGAAGATTCAGGGGGTGCAGGGGTGCTCACTAATTTGGTTTAACACTGTTAATAGCTAACAACTGGGAGGGTGCTGGGAGATTCAGGGGGTGCTCACTAATTTGTTTTAACACTTAACAGCTGACAACTGGGGGGTGTTGGGAAATTTGGGGGTGCAGAGCAGGGCCAGTGCTGGGGATCATGGCACCCCCCCCCGGAGCAGAGCGATGCCAGTGCAGTGAGTGATGTCATCAGGGGAGCACCACAGCGCTGTCCCCTTTTGACACCCCTCAAAATGCCAGCACCCCCCTTTTAAGCAGGGGCTGCTTACCACCTAGTGCCGGTCCTGGTGCAGAGGTAGGTGTGTTGGGGCGCTCACTAATTTGGTATAACACTGCTACTAGCTGACAACTGGGGGGGGGGTTGGGAAATTCACGGGGTGCAGAGGGTGCTCCCTAATTTGATATAACACTGTTACTAGCTGGCAACTGAGAGGATGTTGAGGAATTCAGAGGGGTAAGGGGTGTTCTCTGATTTGGTACAACCCTGTTACTAGCTGACAACTGGGGGGACTGTGTTGGGAAACTGGGGGCTGTTAGGGAAATCCCTGCCCCCAACCCTCCCGCAGGCGGAGCCCGAATAGGGGTGCAGGGAACACAGCTGAACCGACTCAGTTATCAGCTGCTCCGAGGCCGAGGCTGGCAGACACACAGGCTCGGGACTGAGGAGCCGGGGAGCTGCTGGGCCCCGCAGGCTGAGACGAGAGGCGCGCCGGGAACCAGGCCCGGGGCTCCCCAGCGCTCGCCTCTCCTGCACGCCGCGCCACAGCGGCCACCCGCTCAGCAGGGCTCCCTCTGCGCACGCGCACCGCTTCGCAGCGCCCAGCCCGCTCGCGCTGCAGGGGGCTCGGGATGCGCGGGTCCTGACTGGACGCGAGCATGCGCGGCGGCCGAGCCGGGCGCCGCGCGGCGGGGGGGCGTGGCTTCCGGAAGTGCCGCCGCCCCATTGGCCGGGCGCGTGGGGCTGCGGGTTGCTGAGGGGAGGCGGCGGCGGCTCGGCGTTCGGAGGGTTCGGTTCCACGGGGCAGGCGCGAGCCGCGGCGCGGCCCCTCCTCCGCCTGCTGCCGCCCGTCCTCGGCGTTGCCCATGGCCGCTGAGATCCAGCCCAAGGCGCTGACCCGCAAGCCCCTCCTGCTCAGCAAGGTGGAGGGCTCCCAGGATGTGGTGAGCATGGCCGCGATCGTGCCCAAGGAGGACGGGGTCATCAGCGTCTCCGAGGACAGGTAGCGGCCGGCGGCGCGCGGGCGAGGGTCGGCGGCGGGCACGAGCCGCCTTGCAGCGGTGCAAGGGTGTGTGCCTGCAAAGGCTGGGCTGGAGCTTTGTGCCGCCTGCTTCAAACCTGCTCGCGGGAGAAAAGGGGCGACCCGCTGCAGCCGGGAGTCGCCACCGAGCAGCTCGGGCAGAGCCCACGCCGGGTGGGTTAAACATTGCTCGGGCCTGTGGTGTGTCAGCGCCGACTGGCGCGGAGCGGGTCGTGCGAGGCTGCTGCATCTGCCTGTGGCCAGCGTTCCGGCTCCACAGGCGCCAGCAAGGATGCCTTGAGTTTGGTGCCTGGTCCAAAGCGGTCTTTAATGGTCTTTTGTGTCAGGTCTTGAGAACTGAGGTGCATCTTTTCCCATAGCATATCCCTGTTACTGTACTCCAGAAGTGGTGTGCAATTAGGCATGAGTTTTCGCTTCGTAAAGTTGTAACCTTTCCTTGGGGGAGGATTTCACAGGCACTGCTTTTCAATTTCCAAAGCGATAGCTATGTTAGTCCAGTCCAGCGCGCCCCAAAAAAACCCCCAAAAACCCACCAAGGAGTCGTGTGGCACTTAAAGACTAACCAATTTGCTTTTTGTATGAGTTTTTGTGGGAGAAGATCCCACTTCATCAGATGCTTCGAAGATCACCCCCCTTCGAAGCATCTGACAAAGTGGGATTTTCTCCCATGAAAGCTCATGTGAAAAATAAATCGGTTAGTCTTTAAGTGCCACACGACTCCTTGTTATTTTTATTGCTTTTTCAGATCTCTTCATGTCACTGTATTTACAGAAGCTGAGTTAGATCGTTTTCCTTTCCCCCCCTGCCAGTCCAATGTTCAGCCAGTTTCCAAAGGGGCAGCCGTGTTAGTCTAGTAAAGCAAAAAAGACAAGGAGTCTTGTGGCACTTAAAGACTAACAGATTTATATATTGCATGAGATTTGGTGGAAGAAAATCACACTTCCTCAGACACTTTGAAGAGGGGGAACTTACAGAATGAGATGAAAATAAATGCAGGGGAATGTAAGGAATGGGATCAGGTCATACTACAACAGCAAATCAGAGCATTTGTAAGGATTCAGACTCGAGCAAACAGCACCCAGAGGGTTGTACTTCAGGCTTTTAGAAGTATAAGAGATGTTGCATGTGTTGATTGGGACCTGGCTAGATGGGAAACTGCCAGGGTTTGTAGCAAAATGTCATTCAGCTTACTGTGGCTTTATATTCAGTTTCTGTTTATATCATGGGCCTCACGCTCAAATCACCATGAGGGCCACATGAGGACTAGTATATTAGCCCAGGGGCTGTGCCACTGAAACCTTTTCAATATTGCAAGTATCAGTAACAATAGTGTCATTGTGGGCTGTGCGAAACAGCTTTAGGGGCCATGTGTTTGAGACCCCTGGTTTATATTATTGTTTTTAGAATCAGCATTCAGAAGATGTATCAGACTCAAGAACTGATAATGAGCTGCAGCAGTAGCACTGGATAGCCTCTTCTGCTTTTCATTCTTACATGTCTACTATTAAGTTAAACTGCTGCATTGTGGAATCAACAAAATGTTTATTCTTTCAGTATGGGTAATCTGCATTACCTGTTAATCGCTGTGTGTTTAAAATGTAATTTGTTAGACCAGTTTCATCACCTGGAGCTTTTTACAAATCCATGTGAGATTTGTTTTGACCCGGGACAGAAGACACTGATGATGTTAGCTGGAACAGCTTTTTCTCATTCTTGTCTAACAAAAACGTTTCCTGCCAGTAAAGTTCTTTTGAAAGTCTTGTCTAAAGCATAAAAAGCCAGTCCAACATCTAGAATTCTAAAGCTGCTGAAGTGCCTGGTATTTTTATAACTTTTAGTATTCTTATTCAGCAATATAAAAGTATGTCCTAAACCACACAGTGATTTTTGTGTGTGTGTGTGTATACACACACACTCATTCTCCTTCTCTGAAGAGTTCAGATTTATTTCATTTGGTGGCATTTCCCCTTACAGCTAGAATGGCTTCATTTTGTAAGCTCTATCAGAGTGATTTTCCTTAAAGTAAAAAATTGTCCTATGATCCTAATTGGAATCCATAAAATAACCACTCTAAATAGCAAAAACAAGAGGCCTGTGGAACTTTGACTAACAAATTTCTTTGGGCATAAGCTTTCGTGGGCTCCAGCACACTTCGTAACTCTAAATAGTAGTTTCAAATCATCATCAATCAAGCAAAAATTACTTCACTTATTTGCCCAAACAGGATGTTAAAACAAAAAAATAACTGTTGGTGCATAGGAATTCTATCTCTTGACAGAGGTTTGGGATTTTGTGTTTTGTGCTTCATTTCAGACTACATACAGTATTGTCATTAAAAAGACAGCTTTTTTCCTGGTGTACTAATATGGAAGGGAGGACCCTAAATCCTTTTGTAAGTTAGTTACTGATTATGTGTCAGATACATGAACTATGAAGAAGCTCATTAAAGTTAATCTGTGTCCTTGGCTACAGTAAGCTCCAGGTGTCTATAATGAAAAGAAAACACTTTAAGCTTCTTAGGGGCAGCTACACTGTGGAATTGATAGTGACTGAAAATGCGAAAGCCACTTCAAGTGAATGACATAGCCAAATTTTGCTTTTGTGAAATGCTGAGTAAAGCATGAGTATAGTGGGAGTTGGCCCAAAGTGAGATGCTGGAATGATGCAACTGATGTTCTGAGCTGCAAAGAAAATACTTTTTAGCTTTCTTTATCACAATAAAGTGAAATGTAGGTGATATTTTATCCCTTAGTGAAAGAGAATAAAATGTCCAATTGTTTCTTGCACTACTTTTTACAAGATATGAAAACCTCTCATTGTTAGGTGCCCCAGTAGCAGCCTGACACTGTAAAGTAATGTTTCAGTAATCTGTGGAAATTCTCTGTTGAACGGAACAAGGAGTCCTGTGGCACTTAAAGACTAACAGATTTATTTATTACATGAGCTTTTGTGGGATAAAATCCCACTTCGTCAGTTAGTCTTTAAGTGCCACAGGACTCCTTGTTTTTTCTTTTTTCCTGTTAAAAGGAGCCTTGCTCTGAATGCGCCAATTGTAAAGTCAAGATTTGGAGAGGGTTACTAAGGAACAAGGTTAAAAATTATTCTTTTGCTGCTTATTTGTAGATGTGTGGACTGTTGTTGATAGTATAAACTGGATCTAGGAAAACCAGAAGTGCCTTTTAAAAACAGTATGGAAACCTTCTTGACTTTTACATTTTTCCATTAACAACACTTGATTCATTTTTACTTCAGGTAGAAGTGGATTTGTCCAAGTGGATATTCATTTCTGGATTCACTGTGGAAGCAGTACTTTATTTCAGCAGTCACTACTTCTGTTGCATTCAGAGATCTGTGTTAAGCTTTGTTTGGAGGAGATTTCTTGGAAACAGACTTGTAGCCTTCATGTTCAGAGCATGGTAGGCGGATGCCTCAAGTGATGATATGCTTTTTTTCACTTCAGTGCTGTGCTGCCTCCTAGTCTGGTTCGCATTTAACCTTGACTCGCCTTCTGTGTTGGCTTTTATGCACTCCAGAGTTTCTTGGAGATACTTGGAATTATAAAGAACTTCAGTAATAAATGTGGACAGCTTATACTTGTTTCCTTGTTTCTTTAAAGTTGTGGAAAGAAGTGGTAGTGTTGGCTGAGGTGAGCACTATTATGTATTACAGTTATATGTGAGATGCTCTGAAACATATTAATCACCTTCAGATGGAATGGTTTGTATCCAATACTTGGCATTAGCAATTTTTTGTGAAGAGGACTCATCAACTGACTCTTCATTCCTAACACTGTCAGTCAAAACTGGGTACTAAGGTAGGTGTCAATATCGCATCATCTTGGTCTTCATTTTGTAAACTGTGTAGGATATAGGCCTTGGTGTCTTTCCATATTTTGTGCAGTACCCAGAGGCGGCTCTGGGTTCATTGCTTTTGTAAACTTTTAAGGATCATTTTCAACAATAACTAACAATACTTGATGGCTGATGCAATATGAGAACCTGAACAGAATGTGCTTTAGTGGATGCACATTGGAACAAATACTTGTCTATCTTTATTAAAACTTTTCTTTTTAGACGAAAGGCTGGTTTAGGCTGGTGAAAGTAAAAACTTATCTAAGAATGTGTTTTGTTTTAATCTGATGATGTGAAGTTCTTAGACTCAAATTACAGCCTTTCCTTTTCACTTCCCTGCCTGCTAACATGCTCTTGGAGCTGACAGGCCCTCAAGACCCAACATGTAGAATCCTGTAACATGCATGGCTGAATTTGAAAGTCTGCCAAAGCTTTTACAGTTAGGGCTAAATATTGAAATTTTCAAGGTTCTGGAACTAAAGGTCCTGTCATTTGTTGGACTTAGATTTCTAGAGGCCCTTGAGTTTAATGATGCGTATTGGCCAAATTCTCAGAGGTGCTGAGTATTCTTACTTCCCGTTGACTTGAGAGGAAATAAAGATGGATAAAATGTTTTAAAACTAAAATCTGTTTTTTGTTTAAATGCATTTAAAAAAAAAACTTGTTTGAAATTGGCTGTCAGTGTTGAATGTTAATAACCAAAGGCATAAACTTGATATGTTACAATGATTTAAATATTAAGCAGTATGTGTCAGCTGCTAACTTTTAAAGAAAGCCAAACCACTGAGCTGGGGGAAGCCACTGGTTAAGCACCTGGAGCTAGAATTTATTGAAGTGCTAAACCAACTTTTGACAGCACTAGCCTCTTTCACAGATGTGACAGAATATTTTCTTTTAAATGTATTTGACTAGTTCATAGTTTGTTCAAAGTTTAAGAAATCAGTGAGAATTGAAAAAGCAGAGAAGTTTGTTTTCCTCTTCTAATTTATGAGTAAAAAACATGTGAGAGAATGAGATCTGCTAATTCTAAAATTTGGAAGATTGTGGTGGCTAGGAACATTTTACTAAACATAGATACTTTCTTTGTTGAATAAATCAGTTAGTTTTAAATGCAGAGTATGTTTTGATAGACTTTCTAATACTCTTTTTCTTATGTATCCAGAGCTTTATTTAACTAATATTTTTGAATGCTGTTTGAATTTTTATCCAAGTAGTTTGACATAAATCACAAGTTTAAAAAAAAAAAAACTAATCACATAGTAAATAAGAGAGGAATTATTCATGGTTTTCTAAGAATAAATGTATTTAAAAAAACCTGAATAATAGTTGAGGTATATAATTGCTTAAATACGTGCGTAGATGCAGCATTTTCTCCCTACCCCTCCCAATTTTAAGAGAACTATAGATTAGCGCAAAAACTATATTTAGTTGCCAGTTAGCATGTTTTTATGGTTACTGGCCAGATCAACCTTCAGGAAAATAACTGAAAAGTACAAATATAAAACACAACTAATATCTATCTTGAATAAGGAGTTGCTGCTTTGATATTTGAATTATGATTAAAATCAGTCATTTAAGTCTTCAGTCTTTAAATCAAACCATGCTGGAGGAGGTTGTTGAGGGCATTTCTGAAATTTGTCATTAGCATGTCACAAGTTCAAGGCACTGTACAAGGCTTCACCATAGCATTGCAAGAGAGGTAACTAGCCTTATCTATCCATTGGAATACTAGGGGAGAAATGGATTGACTTACTGATATGTCAGTGGTGGTAGTTCATCCTTGTCTACATTGGCAAACTTCTGAAGCTACCATCTGTGCTGCTCCACTGGTGTTAGGGTTGCTGGTGCAATCTGGCTGCTAGTATTTCAACCACAGTGTCTGCTAAGCCTGCTCTGAGCAAAGTTGAATAATATCTGGTGCTAGTGGCTTCCATTGGTTAGTCTCTGCTTACAGCACTATCAGGAGAAGCATGGCAGGAGACTTAAAGGTATTTGTCAATGTGGAGTCTTCCAGACCCTGAACTAGTTTATCTGGAACATGTTTTTATTTCAGTGAACATCCCAGGCTTTAACTCCTGTTTAACTGATTTTGAAATCTTAGATGTTAAGGTCAAGCATTATATTTTCCCTGACTCTTGTGCTCCACTCTGATCCAATAGTGTAGTCTGGTGGTTCCCAATGTTTCCCAGGCTGGGGACCCCTTTTTAAAATGAAAAAACTTTGTGGCCCCCCTGGCTGCAGCTAGAATATAGTGCTGCCACCACTTTGCAGTGCTGCAGCCGGGAGGCAGAATGCGGAGCTGCTGTGGCCATGGGATCCCTCTGCCCCTGTCCCCCCAAGTCTTCCATGCCGATCAGCCCATTCTCCACCCCCCCCCAGTTCCTTATCTCTGAAGCCCCTTCCCCCCCTCTTGCCTGTTGGCACCTGGCCACCCCCCTGGCTAATCTCCCTGCGAAAGTTTTAAAAACTCCCTGCCTGGTGGAAGCTCCTTGCTGGCTGGAAGTCTGAGTCTCCGGCAACCAGAGACCCCGGTGCCCTCAGCCCCAGCTCCCATGCTGTCTGCAGACCCCAGGCTGGGAACCACTGGTGTAGTCCATAATGCAAGAATCATCAAAGCTCTTCATTTGATTTTTGTCATTTTCTAAAATGTAGTAGTTGTAGTAACCTAAAAGGAAATACCATTTAGAAGTAATTTAATGCTGTGAAAAAGTAATGTTAGAAGTGGACTATAAAAATAAACTTATACTGACCCCCCTCTATCCTGTTGAGTTGCTCAGCACCCAGAGGCCTCAACCTCATACTAGATGCTGTACAGACATAAATAGATGAAGTCCCCTGAGAGTTCATGGTCTGACTTCATATTGGTCTCTTTATTCACTCTACATCTAATGAACTGTAAAAAATATCATCCTGCTCATGCTGTCTTGCAGCTTGAGGTTTTGATCAGGCTTTTTAAATGTAGATAGACATAGTTTGTTTTATGTTCCACTTTAGTTCTCTTTTCTTTCTAACTCTTTCTTCAGTCTGTAATCAAATGAAATGGACTGGACTGGCTCTTAAAGCAGGAAGAAAAAAGGAAACTTTCAAATCTGCAGCACCAATTTTAACTGGGCTCTGCTGAAGCAAGAGTGATCACTGAATATTGGTTCAGTCAGGTTTCAGTTCTCTGCCTTCATTCTTTTCATTTTTTTAAAAAAATTAAAGTGGCAGGTTAAGCTCCTCTATAATTAATGTATTTTCTGGAGCTTATCCCCTTTCTCAGTTTTAGACATTTGTTTCAGGTCAGAGCTATACATCCCTGAGTGCTAGTTTTGCCAACCTTAACCCCCACTGTAGGCAGCGATGTAGTTATGCCAACTTTAGCCTCTGGTGTAGACAGTGCAATGAGCTTCTTCTGACATACCTACTGCGTTGGTGCACGGGACTTATTTAAAAAAAACAAAAAACAAAATCACAGCACTGTTAGGTTTATCATATCGCAATGACAAGGATAGCTTGTGTGCTGTTCTAGCTGATCAAAGATGGGTCCTATGCTGAAAAGTAGTCTGTCAGAACATCTACAGTTTGAAGTTTGGTTGTGTGTAATGAATCTATTTACACTTCCCATTGTGCTCAAATAGTCTGCATGTTTCTGAAGACACAAAGGAGATGTTACTCTTGCTGATTCAAGATCTTTCTTTTTAAAGAGCCAGAATTTTTCCAGTGGAACTCCAGGTTTTCATAGATCCCTTGTGTTAAAAATTTAGGAGTGATTTTTTTTTTTTTTTTTTTTTGGCTGAAGGGACTTTTACTGCCATTACTAGCTAAGAATCAGTGTCCTTCATTCTCTCCCGATGATTCTTTCAGGCTAGAGAAAAACTGAGAAACTCTTTGCTTAAGCAATCAACTCTGGTTGGGGGGTAAAAAGGCCATTGTAATTGCAGCAGTATGGTTCTATAAGGGGAAACAGTTGCCCAATCCAAGGACTGAGAGTTGTAGGGAAGTGAATCAGACTTTGTACATAATAAATCATGTTTCACTCTCTCTCTCTCTCTTTTACTATAAGTGTCAGTAAATGAATGGGAAATAACTGATTCATCTCTCCTGCTCTAAGATGATGCTCCCAGTCTGTAAATGAGTGGTTCCCAACCTTTTCAGTAAGGTGGTGCCTTTCAATGAGACAATCATGGCACACCCACCTTTGTCAGCTGAATTGATTGCTCATAAGCCTCACATTTACTATGGTTACAGTCTTACTAGCACAGTTTGCAACATAGTGCATACAGCAAGTTAACCAAGGATCAAATGCATTAATGTTTCAAACCCACTGGAAAAAATACACATCTCAGTTTTGCCCTTTGGCCACCTATGTTTAGAATGTTCACATTTTGGAATTGAAAAATTGATAATCTCACTTTTGATTTGCTGATTAATTTTCACAAGTTTTATGAGTTGTAATTTTGGTTGGATAGAATGTTGTTTAAGATGAAACAATGTTTGTTTTACACTGATTTTCATTACCTTTGTACAAAATTTCACAGCACACATAGACAGTTCTCATGACACACTAGTGTGCTGTGGCATGCCAGTTGGAAATCATTGCTGTAAATTGATCTTATTGGATTTTTGCAGGGATATTAACTCAGCCTTGTTTGACAATTTAACGTAATCCACCAGTTTCACCTTATAATTCAGGTTGGTTTCATCAGTAGGCAAAAAGTGGAAGCAATTCAAGACTTGGTTAGTTTGTCATAGTTGGGGTTCTGTGGCAGCTTGACACACTGACATTTTTTTAAAATGGTCAAGCAAACTGAGTCGGATCACTCAATCAGTTAAGGAGAGCTCCATTTAAGCACGTTACCTGTAGAGATTGTGCCCCAATCTGTACAGGTGCAAATGGCCCTCTATGTTGTCCAACAGGAAATAATATCTATAGGAGCCAGAGAAAACAGGAGGGAGAAACATTCGAGTATTAACCTGGATACATGTACAGCATAGTGTTTGGATTTTTAGTATTACCTTTTCTCCAGAACACTTAGTTTGCCACCCCGCACCCACCATACATTCCTTCTTCTGGCACTACTGTAGTTCCTCATTTGAGCCTTCTGTGGTCACTTGATGCTTTGGGCGTGCATGTGGTCCTCCAGTGGGCAGGAAATCTCTTGGTAGATTTCACCAACTTCCATATTCCAAAAGCTCTGAACTCGAGTGCATGTTAAAACTACAAAAACAGATCATTTTAAAAAAAATCTTCTTCCCAAACTAACTTAGTCCATTATTATTCCTCTGTTGCTGTGGTCCAGAATACTTACTGCCTCTCCTTGTAAAGGCTTGTAAGACTTCTAGCTATCTGCAAACACAACTCCAAATAAGTAGGGGTGTGTGTGTGTGTTTGTCTAAAGGAGTGGTAGAAGGTGTCTGAGTGGCCCTTTGGTAGTAAAACAGAATCTTCTTAACTATCAGGGGTGCTAGGGAAATGCTTTAAATTGCTTATTTTAGTTGGCCCACACCTCTGCCTGTGTTAGGCTTTGCTTCAAATCTGATATAATTTAAAGTAATTGAAAAAACAATGCACAATCATTCTTCCCCTTTCTAGATTTACATGAGACTCTTGAAACCTTATCTTTTTTAGGTCACAAGTTGGTTTTCAGTTAAAGTATAGAAAGAAAAAAGCATACATTTAAAGTACTAAATGATATAAGAGAAACGATTAACGCTTTGATAAAGATCTCTCTTGAAAATGTAAAAATTTTGATGCCAAGGGACAAATATTTAAATGATAGACTTGTATTTAAGTGCATTTTGGACATAGAAAGTTATCCAAAACTGTCTTCAGAAAGTGACAGTGTACATGTAAACAAACACCTAAAATTTGAAGGCAAGCCTTAGGGCAGGGATGAACAAAACTGGCTCACTGCTAGGCTCCAGCAATTTTTGTTTTGGTCACCAGAGGGTGCTTCTCCATTACATTTCTGCGGTGGAGCTAGGCAACAAGCTGCTAAAACTGGTTGCCATGGTGACCAGCAATGTATTATTTGTCCAGGCCTGCCTTAGAGAGAGGAGTGAGTTTTGTTTCCTGTGAGTGGAGACGGGTTCTTGCTAACACTGTGCTGGCCATTGTGGTATCTCTTGGGACCCTGAATTGATAGTTGAAAGATCATCCATCTGCTAATATTCATTGGTTTGCAGAGTGGTACCTTAAAGTGGCACAACATTACAAAGTAATGAAATAACAGCCTGAGGATTTTCTCTTGATTTTGATTGTCATTTTTTTCCCCCGAGTTCTGTAACTTGCAAACAAGTATCTTATTTAAGGCTTTTTTAGAATTAGTTCCGTAAAAATGCAACAGAACTCCTTGTTTGTTTTGCTGAACTAGACTAACATGGCTCCCCTGCAGGAACTTGAGTATTAAAAAAAAATATATATCTTTGGAGAAAGTGAGTCAAGAAAGTAGTGTTCTGGGGAGTAAAATTACACAGTGAAATAATACAAAAAGTGTATTAAATTACAGTACTTGAATTCATATATAGAATTGAAGGTCTTCAGTTCTTTAGACTGTTAGTGTGTGATTTTAATGTAAAGATTGCCTGCATGGCATTTGGTTGAAAGGAAAAACTGAAAAATGAAAGACTAGAGACTAATTCTTTTAGGTGAAGGGTATTCAATTAGGTCTTGTTGTGCCAGTGCCAAGTGCAAACTTTTGTTGTTCAGGGGTGTAGAAAAAACACCCCCTTAAGCAACATAAGTTTTGCCACCATAAGTGCTAATGTGCACAGTACAGTACTATGTTGGTGGGAGACATGCTCTTGTTTAGGTTGTTTTATGATGTCAGTGGGAGAGATCTCTTCTGTAGACATAATGCAGCTACACAAGTGGTTTTACAGTTGCATACTTGTATTGGTATAGCAGTGCTGCTGTAAGGTTTAAGTGTAGGCTACCCTTGAGAGGACAAGCAGCAAAATGAATCTGTGACCCTCCTGGCTGGTGAAAGCTAGCTAAATCATATTCCCATTACTAATGAAAACAGTGCATCCTTCAGAGAAGCAAAGTTCTTGAAAAATGCTCTAGTAGTCTATTCAATCTGGGGAGGGGGAAGGTGGCAGCAGGGAATTCACCATGATACCCTCTCCACCTCCTATCCCATCTGCAATCTCTCTTTTCTTGGCAAGATCCAAAGGGGCAGCCGCGTTAGTCCAGTTTAGTGAAACAAACAAACAAGGAGTCCTGTGGCACTTAGACTAACAGATTTATTTATTGCATGAGCTTTCATGGGAGAAGATCCTGTTTCATCAGACACTTTGAAAATGGGGGAACTTGCCTTAAAAGCATCTGACAAAGCGGGATCTTCTCCCACGAATGCTTATGCAATAAATATATTTGTTAGTCTTTAAATGCCACAAGACTACCTGTTTGCGTTTCTGGGCAGCATAACTGAGAAAGTACCAAGCTCCAACATAAGACAACATTCTGTGTGCCTCTGATTCAGGGATCAGACTGCCTCACAGAGATGTCTCTAGTGGCACTAAAAGACTAGTCTGTTGTTGTCACAGGATGCAGATCTGTGCACCCACGGCTATGATCTATATAATTTTCATGTTTACTTATATTCTGTGAATGTATGATTTGTTGCCAATTACACTGTGCAGTGTTTCTTTATGGATGCTCATAACCTAGTCTATGTGATTAGTATATCGTGTTTCCTGCAACTTCATGCATGTGCACAGACATGTAGCATATTTAGCATGGCTCAGAGCGGGGATGGGAGACGGACAAGCAGGCACCTGGAGGTGACAAAAGATATGCTAATTTAGGTTCACTGGCTGGAAAGAGACAAAGGGATCTTCTCTGCCTGCAAGGGGAGGGGTGAGAGGGATGGGAAACAAAGAGACACCTGGAAGATTTTAGGGGCTTTTCTCTGAGACTCTCCATCTTGAAACAATTCCAAGCAAGATCTGGGCCCTGCTTGGTCATAGGCAGGGGCTGGCTGTATGAATACCTGACAGCCAAACACATTGAGCATGAACTTGAACTATGAGGTCAGTTTAAGTAGAGATATTAGGGTAGTATGTATGTTTTACCTTTTATTTTCTCATGGTCTCTCCTGACTCATTTATGTTGTGATTCTGCCATGATTGGCCATATTCTCACTTAAAATTATAATCTGATCAATAAACTTGTAGTTGTTTTATCTAAAGCTGTGTGATCTTTAGAGGGCATGAGTGAAAAAGGATGGGCACAATCCATTTCTTTGTTAAATGGATGGACTTGTATGAATGATGGCTCAGGGTGGGTCCCAGTCTCTGTAGACAATGGCTCCCACGTTGGTGTCTGGGGCCAGGAGTGCTTGCTGAGGAACCGTCCTCAAGTAGTCAGAGGGCATATACCCACTGCTTGGGACCAGTTGCACACCAGAGGGCAGAGTGGATTGACTCAGGAGCAAGTGGTCACTTAGCAAGGTAGGGGGAATCAAGATTCAGGAGTGGGAATTTGGGAGTCTCAGTGGCACATCAGACTGGATCTAGGGAGCAGCCTGTCACAGTTGGAGCTGAGGAAACAGTAAGAACTCCATGGTCATGCTGCTTGACTGCTTCTGTCTTCATCACTACAGGTCACATGTTATTACTAATAAACCTATATGATACATTAGGAGTAGTGGCTTCATTCATTCCTTAACAGCAGAACACAAGGAGTGGTGATGGGCAACTCTTCTCCAAAGGTCCTCACTTGTGGGATTCCACAGGTATCTGTGTTGTATATGTGAGACCACCAGGGAGAAGCTGTAGGTTCAGCTGCCAATTGTATGTGGCCAATGCTCAGTTATAAATCTCATTCTCAACTAATGCAACCACCATCACTGCAAAGGGGTCAGAATGCCTTCAAGAAATCAGCTCTTGAACAGAGAGCAGCTGGCTTAAGCTAAACGCGTAGAGGACCAAGGTGATGCTCTTGAAGAACTAGCCAAGATGTTTCCATCTTCTCTTGGAAGCATAACAAACAAGGAGTCCTGTAGCACTTTTAAAAACTAACAAATTGATTTATGGTATGAGCTCTTGTGTGAGAAAATGCCACTTTGCTTGAAGATGGGGAACTTCAAGAGTCTGACACAGTGGGATATTCTCTTCCCCCTCTCCCCCCCCCCCCAAAAGCTCATGCAATAAATAAATGTTAGTCTTTAAAAGTGCCATAGGACTCCTTGTTTGTTTTGCTGAACAAGACTAACACAGCTATCCCTTTGGATCTTGGAGGCATATAACTCATTTGTCAATGTGCAAAGTTTCAGGGTCCTGCCTGACTCCTCGTTATGCTACCCAAGCTTCAGTTTCCAAAAACACCTCCTTTCACTTCCAACTTGTTAAGAAACTTCATCCCTTCCTCTGGGCCGAAGACCTGGCTGCAGTGGAATATTCATGCATTTGTCACCTTTAAGCAGATTAGTGGAACTAATTTTATCTCAACCTGAAAGTGCAAGCAAGACACTAGCTCCTGCTGTTAAAGGTTGCAGCTATCCTCTTCTCTTCTGTTTTAGGCCATCTTGAGGATAGTGTGCCCTTGCTCAAATCCCTCCTCTGGCTACCAATCAGCTTCTAATGCCAGTTAAAGGCTTTAGTCCTCATCTTCAAAGCAATTAATGGATCAAGCCCCAGCTGCATTAAAGACTGAATATCAATCTATGAACCACAGAGATAGTTGTGCTCTTCTGGGACAAAGCAAATTATAAATCTGTGGGATGAACTGCTGAAGGCAAAGAGTTTGTGGTCAAGGTGATCTGGATATGGAATAAGCTGTCAGAGAAAATCAGATGAATCTAGGTCGGTCTTAAGGAGATGCTGCAAAGTTTTCCACTTCAAAAAGGTTTTTCTACCATGGGATGGGACTCATAAAACTGTCACACACACACACCCCCCCAAAACCCAAACCACCTGCCAACCCACAAAAATCTGAAACAAATCTACCTGAGGCAAAAATCCTCAAAACTTCCAATACAAACTCTTCTATTCCAGCATGAGAGAATTCTAGAAGCTCCATGAAGCCTACTAGAGACTTCAGGGTTGTAGTTTTTGTGTGTAAGGCCCTCTGATACTGTGGTGGATAGCAGTGGAGAACTCAAAGGATATGTCTGCACTTACAGGTGTCATGCAAAGTATACACACCACATGTTTAATTATATACTGCAGTGAAAGTCAGGCTGAGTACTCCCTTGTCATTGTGGTGATTATCTTCATGCCGCAATGAAAGGCTACAGCAGCTCTGCTGCACTGCTGGGGCCTTTCAGTGTGGTGAAGAAAGGCTCTGGCAGTGGGACACTACACTAAAACTAGCTGCAGGAGGCACTGCTTGAGTGTATGGAGACCTCGTGGGGGTTGGGATGGGGGTGGGGGGCTGATGGTTCAGGCACATAGGGTACTCTGTTGTATTTGCCTGGGCTGTGTCTTGCTGTCTACACTGCTGTTTGTAGCTATGCTGGCTGGGCATGGGTTGTCTACTCTAGTTTACCCTGAGATAGATGGTTTCACAGGACAGCACTGGCCCCATAATAGAGAGAGACAAGTGCAGCTGTGACTGGCCAGCTGACCCCAGTTAGGTTTGAGAGGGTACTTGGGCCCTAGAGAGGGGGAGACTGGGTGAATCAGGCTTGAAGGTCAGTCTGGTAAGGTGCACAGAGCAGTTGTGGGGCTTTGACTGCCTTAGGGAAACTCTGGAGAGCATGAAGTTCTGCAGCCCTCCCTGGGAATAGGAAGATAGGCTAGAATGGGCTTTTCATTTAGTGTGATTTTATTTCTTTGGATTTTCAAAATTACCTAGCATGAGTTTTAAACTTTAGTTACAATAGAAGGGTATTTTCATTTCTATTTAAAAAAGGCTAGGTGCTACAATAGTCAGGAGGCCTGGGTAGTGGGAGGAAGTGTGTTTCTGGGGTGAAAGGGGAAGGCCAAGGCTTTCCACACAAGGCTTAGGAACGTGGGAAGGACCCAAGAAGGATGTGAGGCGTCTATTAAGCCTAGGTCAGGCGGACATTGTTTGCATTACTGTTTTTTGTTTGAGCCTTTGAACTTTAGGAATAAAATCTGTAGGTGAGCCTGCAAGCCAGTTAGTCTGAAGAACGGCTGAGAAAGATGAGGGCCCTGCAGTCTCACCAGGCAAGAGCCTGAACGTTTTGGAATTTTTGTGATTTCAGTTTATTAATTACCTTATGACATGGGAGTCATAAGCCTAAAACTGTGTTGGAGAAGTGTTTTTGAGGAACCATGAGAAGGGACACAGAAGGTGCACCAAGATGGCAATCCTGTGACGCATAGATGGTAGAGGAACTTCCTTTCCTTTGAAACAGGCATTATTAGAGTGGAACTGAGAAAGGGAAGTATGCTGGGTCGAGCGTCAGTACCTGAAAAGACTTCAGTTAACTTGATTTCTTTATTTTCCTGCACCCTCAGGTACAGAGAGGGTCCACCAGTTTCCTGCATGTATTTTGGTCTAGTGGTGGTGTCAGGCTTCAGAGTGTCCTGTTGATGGGCTTGGCCTTTTTTCTGTTGTTCTGCCTAAGATTTGCCTAGGTCATCCTCTTTCTTTTTGCATGACTTGCCCTGGAAGTCATATTGGGGGCATCCTTAAAACGTGTCCTAAATACGTCCATTATCGTCATCTTACCATATTTGGTGTTTTAGGTTGGCTTGCACTAGTTAAATGAATTTGTAATGTGTCAAGAAGCCTCTTTCCAAGAGGCTCTTGATTTTTCCACAGGCATTTACTCTGGATTCAATGAGTTGATTTCTTTATCTATTTAGAATGCAGATTTCTGTGGCTCTGCTCCAGTATATGAATTTTTTTTTCTTTTTGATATTCATTGCTTGACATCTAGCATGATGTCACTATCATTACACATATCACTCCCTAGATTGGGAAGGCGAATGGCTTCTTTCAGTGTTCTTTCATCCACTCTGATTGCTTTTGGGTTACTGGTAGCCATGTATTTTGTCTTCCTTTTGTTAATGAACAAACCAACTTGTTTCACTATATCTACCAAATTAGGGTCTTTTTCTGCCTTTTGAACTAAGCAGGACATTGTCATCAGCAAAACTGTGAGGCTGTCCAATTCTACTTGTTTATAAAATTTCTCTGTTCTCTTCTGCATTTATTTTGACATTGTTAACTTAAGGCTGAATATAGACTGTGTCGTCCCCCCCACCACCACCATTTGCTGTACTTGACTGTTTAAATCCAAACATCTGCTTTGGTTTGCTATAACGGTCTGACCTGAGCATATGACTTACACGCTCCTACATTTATTTTGCTCCTGTTCTGTAAGTTCCCTATCTTAAAGCATCTGATGAAGTGGGATTTTTCTCCCACAAAAACTCATACAATAAATAAATTTGTTAGTTTCTGTCACCCGACGACTCCTTTGTTTTCCTGAAGTGTACAACTAATCCTGATTGTACATAATTAAGTAGAATTGTCATCTTTTTGGAATTATAAAAACATTCAACAATAAAAGTTGCTTATACTGTGTTTAGTGTACCAGTCTCATTACACCCATCTAGACTACATGGAATCTGAAATATTTTGGTAACTTCTGTGTTGTTAGGGGCACCTGGTAATTTTTAATTATCCTTAAGCAAAATAAATGCAACTTTAATTCCATATACCTTGCATCTTTTCAGGACTATTCCATGTTTTGGCATCTTAATGTGTTTGTTTCAGCCTAGCATTCTTCTGTGCCATTTTGAGTATAAGCAGTTAACAATATATGTAAGTAAGATGAATTAAAGAGGACTTTGAAATGCTTTTTTTTTATTTTATTTTATTTTCAGAGTAACATTCACTGGGAGAAGTAGAAGTAAGTTGTTTTCTGGCTTGGTTTAGTTTTATTTAAGGCTTGATTATACTGTGAAAAGTCTGGTCCTGGTTCATGTGCTGAGTATTCTGCTTTTGACCTCTTGGAGCAAACTCAGATATGCTGTTCTGAAATGAATTGCTTTTAAACTTGAGCTGTACTGTAATAGTTCTCTTAGGCTTGTGTATCAAGATACATAGCAAGAAGTGGAAGGGTGCCTGTGGCAGAGGTAGGAAGATAAAAATGCTCAATATTGGCATAAATCTGCTTCTAATGTGTCATGCACTGAATTGCTACTTAGGCCCATGTAGGCAAAGCCATTCTGCAAAAATCCTTGCTTTCTATAGCATCTACCTGTTTTCAGTAAGAAAACGGAGATGCTATAGATGTTCTGCCAAAAGCATCCCTGATTTAACGCCATCAACTTCAGTAGGTTTATGATGTCCTTTCTTAGAACAGATATTTAGAGTATTTGGAAATGCGACAAGACATTTCCTAAGAATTGTGTACACTTTGAAGTATTGTTGGAGAAGCAACTCTTCTCAGCTTACTAACATTTTTGTATAAAAATGATTCTGCAGAATATTTTCATATTATTCCTAGGTCAGTGGCATTCCTCCAGGAATTATGTTTTTATGTTGCATTTGTCTGTGGTTCAGTATTTCTCTTTTCTCTCAATCACTACCCAGGTTAAACTCTTGATTTCATTAGATTTGCATGCAATGGAGGCAGAGCACAATTTCAGTTTGCATAAGAATTGAGACAGAAGGAGAACCTTGTAGCACAGCATGAAAAGCAGGTTTCATGTGAAAATGTCAAATTGAAATGTTCTCACGCAAAGTAATGCTCTCCCAAACATAATATGCCCAAGATAGGAATCTCTTAGCCAAAGAGCACGTCAACAGAAGAACTTTAGACAGTGTTGTGAATCTTGCAAATAACATTGTAGGTAAACTGGAGAGTTAAGTGTTTTAGTTTTGATAACATTACTTAAAAACAAATCTGCCTTAATTTTGGCAGCATATTGTACCTCTTGGATCTTGAGTGAGTTTTGGAAACTTTAGGTTTTGAATGCTCAACCATTGGCAACTGCATGAAGGAATTGTGTGCCTAAAATATTTAGACCAATTTAACATTATCCAATCTACCTTTCTGCAACCATTTTAAAAATAACGTACTTCTCTTTAACCCTGTTTTTGGAGAAAAATGATTGCCATTTAAAGAACAGGTTGTGGCTCAGAAACCTTGAGTTCAGCTTGAAGCCAGTGTGACGCTTTGTATCTCAGAGTATATAACTGATAGGTTTCGTCAAAGTACATCTTATAAGGTACGTTTGAGAAGTCATGACCTAGATCTGTCCTGTTGAATGATGTGTGTTACCATAACGACTGGATTAAGGCAGGGGCTATAAGGGCTGTTGCCCTAGGCCCAGCCTAAAGGGGGCCCTGTGTCCCCTCCAAAAATCCAGTCCTGGCTGACTTTTGCTGCCTTTGGCCTGCCCATCCAGTCCCTGGGCTGGGTGGTCTGTGCTCTTCCCAGCTCTCTGTTGCAGCACTGGTCTGTGGTCCCTGCCCCCCCCCCCCCAACGGCCTCTTCACAGGAGCACCAGTGGGGCAAGAAAAAACTGCTTGATTCAAATATTGCTTAGAGCAGTGGTTCCCAACCTGTCTTCTGAGGGCCACTGGACTTTCAGAGTGGCCTTGACTTCGCTCCTGCTGACTGCAGAATAATGTCACTGCCTAAGGACCCAGCCGAAGTGCATTTCTGCAAAGCTAAAAGACTGATGCAGGCACCTTGCTAATCTCCTATCCTTTTGGCTGCAGCCTGGTCTATACTGGCGGCAGTAGCTGATGAGAGATGGAGATACTTATGTAACATAACATAGTTTGTGCTTTTTGAGGGGAAGACTTACATAAAGGTAAGGAAAACATCCTCCTAACAACTAAGATTTTATCTTATTTTAGATGCTGTGAAATTCCATTTCTCCCAGAAGACTGAACTGCTTGAGTGCTGAATGGGCGAGCATTCCAGGGAAAGCAACACTTGTTCTGGTCTTTGAATATCAGTAACAACAACAGCAGTTTTTTGGTGTGTTTTTTTTTTTTTTTTAAATCTGACCCTCTGAGACGTGTCATTTCAGTCTTTATAAATGTAGTGATCTCATTCCAAAACTGTATCCTTCATTAATATTTAACTCTGATGCAGTGCTAGTGAGAACCGAGAATGTGCTACCATGTATTCTGTATATTGAGCATTTTAAACAAGTGGTTACACAATGTTTGCTATCAGAAAGTTGAAATTGGCATCAGACTCATTAACTCTTGCATGTGTCTGTATTGCATTTGCTGTCCAAACTTGGGTATAGTAGAAAATTACTTTAAGAATTGTGAACATAGATTGATAGAGCAGTATCCTGGTGCTCTCTGGTAATTTAACAGATGGTGAAGCGAAGGCATCACTTTATGCACCACTGAAATGCAGCTGTCTCTGGAATATAACATAAAAATTATTTGCACTTGAATTAACAATTTTAACAAAGTGAAAATTGAAGACAGGAAGTCAAGTTCACTGGGACTAGTTAAAATGGAGTGGGAAGGACTCATGGAATATCAGCCTCTGACAGCATTTTTAGGTGATTGAGGTATTTCAGGATATTGCAAGAGGTATGTGTTGTAGAAACAAATCTGTTTTGCTGTAGAGCTTGCTAAGCTACTGATGAGAAGAATAAGCATTTAAAAACTGATTTTCTTGTCCTTTAGGGAATTGGTTCTCAACCACTGTATTGGGACACGTTACTGTGTCACCACACAGCGATAAGTGTGTATTAGAGAGCTGGGGAGATGGCTGGATTTGACCTGGAGAGAATGGGCTAGATTGTGCTCAGCATGTCGTGACCCACAAAAGGTTGAGAATCAGTGCTTTAGTGCTCAGATTTTAAATACTTTTTATTTGGTGGGAAATCAAATAAAAACTGGAATCACGGCTTTGAACTCCAGGGATCACTAGCTTGTTGATGTCCTTCACAGTGAGAATCAGTGCCATTCTGGCAAGTTGGAGATATGAGCGCTTGCTGGCAGCCAGCCTCTATACTGGGGAAATTTGACAGCAAGAAACTGGATCATTGTACACTGCTATTTTGACAATGGTATGTGATTGCAAACATTAAGTATTTTTCATGATTTATTAATTTGGAGTTAAGCTGGCACAGGAAATGGGGGGTGGGAAGCATGTGCAAAAATGCTCTTGTTTGTTTATGACCATTCTTGTGTTCTTTTCTTGAAATGTGAAGATGGATGGTATTAGGCAAATTTTCAAGTGTGCAAGTAACGGGAAAAGTCAGTGAAAGTTAAGCCCCTAAGTCATTTAGGTACTTCTGAACACTCTTGTTCAGGCCTATTGCCTATGTCTTGAAAATACTGTGATGCTATCTGGATTTAGGGGACCATTTGTGATACTATTTCATATCAATATTTCACAATTATAATAATCCATATGGTTGGTGCCAACAGAAAGGTTATGATTTTCTAGGAATGATTATATGGTTTATATGTAGATGTCATATCTGTATTAGAAGTTAGGATTTATATTTGTTATATCTGTGTTTCAACTTATCTGATTCTGGGAAACTCCCCAGACTGGATGTCTACAACCATTGTCTCCTTAATAGCCTGTTAAGGAAGCTCCCAGGAATAGGATTACCAGATACCAAAGAACGGAAAGGAGGACAGGGAAATACAAAAAGGAGGCCATCGGAGGATACATGGAGAAAATGTAGTGTTAATATAACTGTCATTACGATATTATGTCATGGAAAATGGGTAATGATTAATGAAAGCAGTGTTGAAACTGCACAGTCGTGTTCTTTAAATTATTTTAAAATAAAAAAATCAATGTTTTTCTTTTACTGAAAACTGGATTTTTTTCAGTAAATGAAAGTGTTTCGTGACACTTTAATGAAAGTTCATGAGACAAAAAGTTAAACTAAATTAGCAAATATTAATTTGAAAAGCACCTTAAAAAGTAAAATGTAAAAAAAAAAAAAAAAAAACCAAAAAAACGGGCGGTTAACTTACCTCTTGTTTTTCATTTTGCACAGCAGCCCATTTTACAATTTAAAAAAATTTGTCCTAAATTATTTCTAGCCAGTTAGAATGTGCACCTTTATTTGTTTTACTTAATTGGTCCATGTTAGTAATTTTATTCACTGTACTTTTATTTTCCTTCATTTTATTAGTGTTCACTATCCACCCCCCCCCCCAATTTAGCCCTTCTTTGGGAGCAACAGACCAAAAATCAGAGCACCTGACACAGGGCTCAAACCCATGACCCTGAGATTAAAGGTCTGCTTTTCTACCAACTGAGGTGTGGAGTCTCCTGTTATAAAACCCACTAGCAATAAGGGAAACTGCATGCTCCACTCCCCATTGATTTTTCTGCAGGCTGCTCTTTGTTCCTGTGTGTGCAGCAGACTCTTAACCTCTGGGTAATGGGTTCGAGCCCAGTATTGGGCACCTTTTTTTTTTCCCTACATTCTACTCATCAGAAGTAAAAACCAGACAAAATCACTTATTTTTAGAATGTCTGTCAGATGGAGGACATGAAGGTAAAAAGGAGGATGTGTCCTCATTTTGACGGACATTTGGTAGCCCTACCCAGGAAGAAACTTGAGTCACTTAGAGTTGCCCATGTGACTCAACTCCATTTTGATTTGTAAAAACTCCAGATAGCTTGGGGAAGGCAGAGGTGATGAAAGTCAGGAGCTCCAAATCAATTTTGTCTTCAATCTCCAACCAGCATCCATCTCTGAAACTATTCTTCTGTGACTGGACAAAGGACTGAGGTCTACCCAGTTGCTGGACATCTACCAGAGGAGCTGGGCAAACCTGCAAACTCCAAATTGTTTGAAGGGCATGCTTTACGTGGTCTCTTAATCATTTGTATGTATGGGATTCACTTTGACCTTTTAATGTCTCTCATATTTTGTTTTGTTTCATTTTACATTAAACCTCTAGTTTTAGTTACTAAAGGACTGGTTGGCAGCCTGGTATTTTGGGTAAGATCCAAACCTATGTTGTTCTGGGTAATGTGATTTGCCCTTTGGAGTCAGGAGAACTGATTTCTTTGAAAGGACTTGTGGCCAGGTGGGAGCCAGAGGCTTGGGTTTTTTGTTGTCAGGGTTATGCTTCGTGATAGCTGGTGTGGGGAGTCAGAAGCAGGATTTATGACTGATTGGGAGACTGGTTTAAGTATAACCCATTGGTGTTTGGAGAGTTTTTGGCTCTCATTTCTGCAGCTTGCCCTGATTTTTTCATATTAAGGTGTTTGTACCATGAGGCCCCAGTCACAAATATATATAAAAATCCTCTGTTTTTGTTTATTATGCTACATACATCTTTTTAGAAGAACTTGGCTTCTTTTCCTTATTTTGAACAACCTTGGAAAAGTTTTGTTCGTGAGACTCAAAAGTTGCTGTGTGAGCCAAGTTAAGAGGAGTGAAAAGGTTCCAGCAAGTTTACTGTACAGACAAGTGAATTTGGGTTAATGGGGTATTGCCCTAATGATACGAATGATTGAAACTTGATTTGGTTTTGCACCCATTACACAGAGCAAACACTCTCATTCACTCCTTATCACTGCAAAACACTTCTATAATCAATACAGTAAAAATCTGTTGCTAATTGAAAAAGCGAAATGCAGAGTACATTTTTTTGTTACTTTAAAAAAAATGTGCCACTGTAGATCTTGGAGTGCACCAGAGAGTTCATTTTGATATTCTTAGGCTATATGCGGTTTCTTATTTATTGCTCTTATTATTTTATGTTGATGGATAATATGAGAGCCCTCACATGGCTGATAATGCCAGTAATGTCCTGTACATTTTAGCCTAAACTTATGTAGCCTAATGTCTTCAGAGTATGCACTGGTGCTGGAAAAGCTTGCCTAAGCTAGATAAGAAGGTAAATGTAGCTCCTCATATCTGCACATCTAACATACTTCTTTGTATCTAAAGTAGGAAGTACCTTGAATATTGAAAATATTTAGGGTAGCTAATGGCAAATAGTTAGAGAGAGGTTGGGTGAGGTAATACCTTTTACTGAACCAGTTTCTCTTGGTGAGATAGACTTCTTGAGCCACACATCCAGTTCTTCTTCAGGTCTGGAAAAGGAGGTCTCAGCAGCAGAAAGCAATGGAGTGGATTTTTGCACTGGTGGATTTTCAAGTCCTTGGTCTTGGCAGTAGCATAAGTAGCACACATTGCAAGAGACTATTCAAGGTAGAGTGGCCTGTTAACACTTCTGCCATCATAGGAAAAGAGTGAATTTGATGATTGTAATAAGCTATAAATCTAGTGTGTCTGTTCTGTCTATATTTTGGTGCCTCTGAAAATTTTCATTCAGTTATCCAAGGCAAGTTGGAAGATTGCTTTCTACCACCATCAAAGGCACAGTGTTCAAATTCTGGAAAGGATTTTTTTTTAAAGTATCTTGAGGCATGGTGAATATCTCCAGACTCTTTATAATATTTAAGAGCTTGTTCATACTCATTTTAAGTACTGGCGAAGTGGAAGAAGTTACTGGAGGGGTGGGGTGGGGTGGATCTGTTCATTTCTTTACCTCAAATATTGATGTAAGTATTACTGTCTAAAGTCAGTGCTGTATTATTTATAATACACTTCAAGTAGATACTGAGACTACAGAGCACTGCAGTCATTACCCATTAAACAATTGCAGTAACAAAGAAACGTGAGTTTATTTTTTTGCCCTGACTTTACATTTTTAAAATTCACCCCCCTTTCCCACCTTACTGTTCCACTATTCCTTTTCTGCTTAGTGCTGTGCTGTATTAGCAGTTTAAAATAAATACAGAGACTGGCTGATCGTTTCCTTCCTCCACCCTAGTATGCATGATCTCTCAGAGCAGACTGACTGCCTGACATGCTTACTGACACAGGGTGCCATTAGCTATAGATCTCCAGTGGTGAATTAATACAAAGCAATAAAGAAGAATGAAGACCATCTTAGAATGAAAATTCTTTAGGATCAGAACATAGTTTTTGTAAGGCACCTTGTACATCTTTGGTATTACAATATGTAAATCATCAAAATTTACTGGTATCTGGCAAACATTGCCTTCATGAAATTGAAAAATATTACTGCCTGCTTATCCTATTTCCTAGCAATATTTTTGTTCTACAACTTTCTGCTATCCATTCATAGACATAATCAGTTAGAATTGGTCTCTTCTGTTCAAACAAAATAACAGTTTTGGATAATAAAGACATAATGTACGTGTGTGTGTGTGTGTGTGTGTGCGCGCGCGCGCGTATTTTAGGCAGATAAGCCAAATAGAACTATCTGCACAGTAGATGACATCAAACACAACAGATCTCTTCATTCCCGCAGACTGAAATGATGGGGAATGGGTTGAAGGAGGCTGCTCTTCTGTTGCCTCATCACTTTGAAGTGATCTTTCTGAACCTGTCAGTTTTTGATGGGTAAGGAAAGGGGCCAGAAGAGGGTCAGAGGAATCCAGTTAATTGGGGACACTCAGGATTACTGAAAATGCAAGCTGCTGCAAGGAAAAAAGTAGACTTGCTGTGTGATAGCTACTAGCAAACACCACTGAAAAGAGAGGTTTAGGTGGGTTCTTTCTTCAGCCTGGATTTTTGTTCTTGTATCTTACGCATGCGATCATACTTAAGAGTGTGGCAGGGGGATTGGGTTATTAGTCAAACAGGGATTGTTGGTAATTTGAGTGTTGGAGCCAAAGCCTGGGAAGAGAAGTAGCCTGTCCAATGCATGTTATAGAGCAGAGGAGCCAGAAAAAGGAATGTCATTCTTAGAGGCAGTGACAAAGGGAGCTGCTATGGCTACAGAGGGTCTTGTCAAGAGATTTGCAGATTGTGGATTCTGCTGTTGAGGCTCTCTAGGGCTATGGTGAACAAAGCTTTTATATTAAAAGTTCTTATGTTTTAGATATGACTGTTACTCAACCAGTTAGGATTGAGACTCCAGGATTCAGTGATTTCTGTTTAACCTTTTGTCACAGTTAGAGCAGCAAAGGGGAAGCCATGTTAGTCTATTCAGTGGTTCTCAACCTTTTCGAGTTGGGACAGGTTGGTGGTATGTTGTGACCCTGCAGAACATACTAGCTCACTCTCCTCATGCCATATTGAGCCATCTCCCCTTTCCACAGCACATTTAACTTACCGCTGTGCAACAACACAGTAATGTGTTCCGACAGAGTGGCTAAGAACCACTGGTCTAGTTCAGCAGAACCAACAAGGAGTCCTGTGACACTTAGACTAGCAACTTTATTTATTGCATGAGCTCTTGTGAGAAAATCCTACTCCCTCAGATGCTTTGAAGATAGGGTTCTTCCACGAAAGCTTTAAAAGTGTCACAGGACTTCTTGTTGTTTATAGCATTATATATTATGCACTTCATACCCCACCATACAAGTGTCTTCATCCAAGACATTCCAAGCAGACTTTAATCGATCAATACATCTGCTACCCCAGCCTGCCCAAAAATAGTGTTTCTGACACAGCAAAACCAGTTGGGAAATGCAAGATCCTAGTCCGTTTTAAAAACGAGATTGACCTACCTGTGTTGCTGAAGTGTATAAAAACTTTCAGACCTTGAGCAGTGTAGCTAGGTTTACACAAGAATTCTTTGGTCACCCTAGCCACTACCTCTGAGAGGTGGATTAACAGCATTGGTGGGAAAAGTGTCTGTTCTACAGTGGTGTATTCAGCTCTTCATTCAGTTGTTCCATAAGTTAAGGGCACATTTTCCTCTCCTTGTGTGTGCCTTTAAGGAGACATTTTATGGAATGGTTGGATTGATATGTTCCCAAGCCCCTCAACTGGCTCATAGCAATCTGAATTCAGGATCATAATGTCTCTTTTTGCCATGTCTGTAATTCCTGTTACCTTTCATAATCAACTTGTCACACAAATTCAGTTTGCTTAATGAAGTTTTTGATAGCTGTTGGTCAAGGCCATATGCCCATCAACAGACTTCACATTCACTTATACATTAGGCATAATTTGCTCCATTAGTAATTATTAGAGCTGGAAGAGACTTACTGATTCTAGTCTTTCTCCTTTTAGTTCTTGTAGTAAGTGTTTCTCTGCCTTAAACTCTAGTACAGATGACTAAATAATACAGCAGAATATGATATGTTAAACAAAAGAAACTGATACTTCTAGCCTGTGGGAGCAAATCTCTTGACCCTGGGTAATCAGATGTGTTGTCACAGCCTTTTCCATCGTGACTTAACTCTTTGTTCCCCTTCTTCACTCTTTCCTTGTCCCTTCCCTCCCAAAAAAATATGTAAGTAGTAATTCTGGCTCAACTGCCACGGGCCATGTAGACTTCAGTTCAGTACTTTCCAAAGGATCAATTCAAGAGGCAGCTGAAACATAAAGCCGCCCCCTTATTCCCTCATTACCAGCCTCCCATCCCCCATTTCATCTCCTCTCATTTCTTGGTGGACGCTGGGAGATGACTTCATGCTAATAACATGAAGATAATAAGATGACTAATAACAGAAGGAGTTACAACTCCAGAAAGTGGTTTCTGACTGTACTGTACCTTGAATGAGTGTTTAATATCTGATGTCAGCTGGGGCTGGCATTTGTTACAATCTTTTACTTTGTTGTTTAGCCATCATGGCACTTTTTTGGTCTCTTACTATGTCTTTTAATTGGGGGATACATTTTAATCAACCCTCTGTTATGGAATCTTTAAAAAGTTTCCATCCAGTTTGTATGGATTTCACTTTTAACAGTGTACCTTTTCATTTCTCCTTAACTAACTCCCTTGTGTAGCTCCCCTTTCTGAAATGAAATGCTTCCAAGGTGGGCTGCTTTGGTGTGTGTGTGTCTCTCTCTCCCCCATGGATGTTAAATTTTATTATGTTATAGTCACTAATACTGAGCGATTCAGCTATATTCACCTTTTGGTCCAGATCCTGCCCTCCACTTACGACTAAATCAAGAATCACTTCTCCTCTTGTGAGTTCCAGGATCCCTCAAGGAGAAGCAATTTGTGGTTTAGTCCAAGCAGCAGTCATTTAAGGTGTCAAGAAACTTTTATCTCTGCATCCTGTCCTGAGGTGACATGTACCATTCAATATGGGGAGGGTTGAAATGCTCCATTATTACCAGTAAGTCTTTTTATTTTCGTAGTCTCTAATCTTTCTGAGCGCTTTCCAGGCACTGTCACCATCTTGGTCAGGTGGTTAATAATATATCCTTATTGTTATGCTATATCAGGCATGGCCAAACTGTGGCTCGGGAGCAGCATGTGGCTCTTGAATAAAAAAGGTATGGCTCGCTGAAGAGCATCAGCACATCAATTTAGTAGATAAAAGTATATGGCTATATGCTTCACTGCAGCTGTTAAAGGTTTAAAAATCAACTTGTGTGGCTCTTGAGTTCCATAAGTTTGGCCACCCCGTCCTATATTATATGTATTATATCATCAGTTCCCAACCATTTCCTTTATGTGGACCACTAAGCTGTCCTCGAAAGCTTTTGTGGACCACTATGTAAGCAAGCCATTTTAAACTTTTTAAAATTAGCCTATAGCTGACGGAAGTCAAACTTGTACCGTATATACTTGGGTATAAGCCGATCTGAGCACAAGCCAACCCCCCAATTCTGAACCCAAAAAAGAGGCAAAAATGGGTGACCCAATGTATAAGCTGAGGTCCCCTTTTGGACTTGGTCTATAACCCCCTCACCAGGTGCTTCTGGCTTCCCCTGGAGTTCCTGGCACCATCCCTGACCCCCAAACTCCTGTTGCTGCTTTTTCCCTGTCTCCCTGCTCTGTCCATTTCTCATTCCTGCCCCCCTGCTCCTCACTGCTGCTCCCTACCGGCTGCCTCCTTCTTAGTTCCCTGCTGTTGTCCCCCTGTTCCCCAACACTGTTTTCATCCCTTTCCCCTTCCCCCAATCCCCGGGCCCTGCTGCCGCTTCCCTGGCCTCCCTGAACACCCAGCCCACCCCCTTCCCAGGGCCACATTACTTGGCTACTCCAGCCGCCGGGGTCCCCTCCTTACTCCAGCCCCAGCCCAGGGAGGCTGCCCAAGATGGTGGCTCCGGCAACATTGGGGATCCAGCCTGTAGCATGGTCAGGGAAAGTGCTGGGCTGGGGCTGTTCACCATATTCACCCATGTATAAGCCAAGTGTCTGTTTTGAAGCCAATTTTCAGGCACAAAAATCTTGGCTTGTACATGATTATATACAGAATATAAAGGGGTATTAAAAATGCAGCTATTTCTAGTAATTTACTATGCTCACTCATAAATGTATTACATAATCACAGTACATTTACCTGAAGTATCTTTACCTGCAGTGCCCTCATGGACCATCACTGGTCCACAGACCGCAGGTTGGAAACCACTGTATTATATTATACATACTATATGTTATTCAAGCATGGAATTATTATTCACAGAGATTCTGTGGTTCAGTTTAGTTTAAGTTTTAGTAAAATTATCAGAAATAGGTGAAAATATGTTGGAGAAAAGTCAACACAGGTTTTATGAGGGGAAATCGTGCTTCACAAGTGTAATATTAATTCTTTGAGGGACTCAACGGGCATGTGGACAAGGGTTATCTAGTTGGTATACCATACTTAGACTTTCAGAAAGCCCTTGACAAGATCCCACACCAAGGACTTTTAAGCAAACTTAAGCAGTACTAAAATAAGAGGGAAGGTTCTCTCATGGGTCAATACCTGGTTAAAAGACAGGAAAAAAAACAACAAGGAGCTGTGTGGCACTTTAAGACTAACAGATTTATTTTTTGCATGAGCTTTCGTGGGAGAAGATCCCACTTCCTCAGATGCTTCGAAGATGGGTGTGAACTTACAGAAAGGAATGAAACTACAGCTAGTCCTCACTTAGTGACCTACTCGTTTAGTGACCCCTCGGAGTTATGACCAGCTCTCTGACGAGTTGGTATTATGGCGATGTACGAGAACTCGCATCAACTCTCTCAGATTCATCTCGTTCCCGCAGTCAGAACTAGCATTTTTCGTCTATGTATTTTTACTTTATTGTGCACCCCAAAGTACAAGATGTCGGCGAAAAGGAAGAGCATGATTTCACCCGGAGAAAGCGCCAAGAAACAAAGGAAGGCTATCGATCTTGAGACAAAAATGAAGATAATAAATGAATATGAAGCTGGTAAGAAAGCTAAAGCGATAGCACGTGACTTGGAGCTGGCGCATTCAACAGTATCAACGATCTTGAAGGATAAAGATCGAGTGAAAGAAGCAGTGAAATCATCAAAAGGATATAAAGCCATAATAACTAGGCAGCAGAAAGGCCTCATTCACGAAATGGAAAAATTACTGGCGATATGGTTTGATGACCAGATACAAAAAAGAATGCCAATGAGCCTTTTAATAATTCAAGCAAAGGCACGCAGTATCTTTGAAACGTTGAAAGCGCGCGAAAATGAAGAGTCAACGGAAACATTTACGGCAAGTCATGGATGGTTTCAACGTTTTCGTCGGAGATTCAGCCTTCATAATCGAAGTATCAGTGGTGAGGCAGCAAGCGTGGACATAGAAGCATCAGAAAGATTTGTGGATGAATTTGACGAAATGATCGAGAGAGGCGGGTATCGTCCGGAACAGATCTTTAATGCAGACGAAACCGGACTATTTTGGAAAAAATACCCGAAAGATCCTACATACACAAAGAAGCTAAAGCAATGCCCGGTCTCAAGGCTTTTAAGGACAGGGTCACGTCGTTGTTGGGAGGAAATGTCGCTGGATTTCAGTTAAAACCTTTTCTCATCTATCGTTCTGCAAACCCACGTGCACTGAAGCAGGTTAGTAAGCACACGCTGCCCGTTTACTATCGTTCAAATAACAAAGCATGGATGACGCAATCTTTATTTGAGGACTGGTTCATGAACTGCTTCATACCCTCGGTCAAGCATTACTGTCTGGAAAACGGTGTTCCCTTTAAAATTATCCTCCTACTTGATAATGCCCCAGGCCACCCCCAGCATCTTGATGATCTACACCCTGATGTAAAGGTCGTGTATCTGCCTAAAAACACAACAGCTGTGTTACAACCAATGGACCAGGGGGCTATCTCTACGTTTAAAGCGCTATTTTTGTGCGCAACGTTTTCCAAAGCGGTAGCAGCAACAGAAAATGGTGAAGTAACCCTGTGTGATTTTTGGAAATCGTATATTTTACACTGCATAAAGAACATTGAATAAGCTTGGGCGGGAGTGACAGAAAAGTGCATGCAAGGCATATGGAAAAAATGCCTGAAACGTTTTGTAAATAATTTCGAAGGGTTTGAGAGAGACAAACATATTGATGTCATAAATAAAAAAAATTGTGGAACTTGCTAATGTGCTTAATTTAGATGTTGAAGTGGAAGATATTGAAGAATTCGTGGAATATGTCGAGGGAGAGCTAACTAATGAAGATTTAATAGAGTTGGAAGCGCAGCAGCACTTAAAAGAGGAGGAAGAGGAAAGAGTGGAAGAAGTACAAAAGAAGTTCACTGTAAAGGGGTTAGCTGATGTCTTCTCCAAAGTGAATGCAGTGATGTTAGAACTAGAGAGTATGGACCCGAATGTTGAATGGTTCACAAAAGTGGAACGACAAATGAATGAAATTTTACGATGCTATCGTGAAATTTATGAAGAAAAAAAGAAAATTACAACGCAGACCACACTAACGAGATACTTCTCTAAAGTTCCATCCAGGACCCCTACCCTTACAAGTCCTTCCATTTCCTTGCCATCATCTCCCTTACCAGGGCCTTCTACAGCTCCTGATAACCCTGCTGATCTTTCTGACAATGACATTGATGACCCCCTGCTGCTGAACCACACTTTGAAGGATTTGATGAGTAAAAATGGCAACGTAATCTGAATGTTTATTTTCATATTTCTTTGGTACATCATTTTTATTATTTTTGCTGATTGCATTTTTATGTTCTGTAATACAGTATGTAAGGAGTTATGCCAATAAAACAAAGTTATCATGATGGAGTTTATTTTAGGCCTTTTCTTTACAGTACTATTCAGAATATTAAAAACAATTACCTGTATTTACAGTACACTATGCAAACTAAGTTCAGTACATTAGAGCTTAAAACATTTAAAATATATATTAAAAATGTTATAAATGATGCAAAGGTGACATTAAAACTATCTACAGATGGTTGAAAAACTCATTACCAGTAAAGTACATTATGCCTGAAATACCGGTAAGGGCTGCTCCTCGTTTAGCGACCAATTCGTTTATCAACTGGGTTTCAGGAACGGAACCTGGTCACTAAGTGAGGACTACCTGTAATACATCTGTTAGTCTTAAAGTGCCACACAACTCCTTGCTGTTTTTTTACTGGACTAGACTAACACGGCTATCCCTTTTGAAATTAAAAGACAGGAGACAAAGGATAGGAATAAAAGGTCAGTTTTCCCAATGAAGAGAGGTAAATGGCATGGGCTCATAAGAATCTGTTCTTGGATTATTGTTATTCAACATATTCATAAATGGTCTGGGGAAAAAAAAGGGTGAGCAGTGAGGTGACAAAGTTTGCAGATGATACAAAATTACTCAGATAGTTGAGTCAACCGATTGCAAAGACTTGCAAAGAGATCTCAGAAGTGGGTGACAGGGCAAAAAAGAATGGCGGATGAAATTCAGTGTTGGCAGATGCAAACTTATGAGCATTGGGACGTGATCCCAGCTATACATACAGAATGATTGGGTCTAAATTAGCTGTTGGCACTTAGTGACTTCCAAAACCTTTCTTATGGATAGTTCTCTGAAAATATCTGCCTGGGGTGCATGAGCACTCCAAAAACTTAACAATGTTATAACCATTTAGAAAGGGATAAATAGTAAGACAGAAAATATGATAGTACTGTGTAAATCTATGGTGTGCCCATTCTTGATTACTGCATACCGTTCTTGTCACCCTACTTCAAAAAGATAGGTAGCAGAAATGGGCAATGCAAATACTTAAGGGTTATGGAACAGTTTCCATGAGTGGAGAGATTTAAAAAACAAAATTCTGGAAATGGCCAGTTCAGAAAAGAGGATAATTAAGGTGAGATATAACAGAGATCTATAAAAGCATGAATGGTTTAGAGAAAGTAAATTAAGCAAGCAGCAGTTACCCTTTCAAAACACAAGAACAGGGGGTCACCTGGTGAAATTAATAGATAATGGACTTAACAAACAGAAGGAAATACTTCACCTTATGCTCAGTCAAACTCTGGAACTCATTGCAAGTGGGTGATATCAGGGCCTAAAGTAGAATAGGATTCAGAGAAGTTCGCGGAGAAGTCCATCAGTGATTCTTGGGACACAGCCTTATGCTGCGGTTGTCCCTAAATTGTTGACTACCAGAGGCTGGGACTGGATAACCAGATGGTTTCCTGGATAATTGCCCTATTCTCTTCATTCCTTCTGAAGCATCTGTCGCTGGCTGCTGTCAGAAGATGGGATATTGGGCTAGATAGATTCTTGGTCTGATCCTTTATGACCACTCTCACACTCCAGATATTTTTCTAAATGATATCTAAGATTTATAGGAAGCATGTTCTGTGGCCTCTGTTATGCAGCACAGTGGTCTCTTCTGGCCTTGGAATGTATGAAAAATGAAAAACTTCTTGTTAGTATAATTGATGATTTTTAAATTTAGTGGTCTTTCCATGCCTTTTTATAATTGCCCTGTAGTAATAAATACGCAAGCCTGCACAACCTGTACTGACAATCAAGTGGTGATATGTGCATTGCACAGTGAGTTGGTTCTCACCAAAGTCCTCAGGAAACTCTCTCAGCCTGCAAGGAGCAAATACTTGCCCAGCTTTCCCACTGAAGGTAAATGGTGAATTTCTTGGAGAACAGAGCGTAAAAAGGACTGAGAGATATTTTGTTTACCTCCCCTGCAAAAGACCTGAAACATCAAGGAACAAATGACACAGAAATACTACCCTAAGAAAGGCTTTAATGACAGATAATGGATTCACCAAGGCATTAAAGCGCTGCATAATCACAGGATATCTCTTTCATACAGCATGATGGGTACAAAACACAACTGGAGCTGAGACAGGTATTGCTACTGAGGCTGTTGATTTGATAGTTGAGCAATGTCCCTCTTGGCTGGCTTTCTGTCAAATCACAGTTACCAGAAGTCTGTTACTGTACTAAGTTGTATATCGTAGGATATTCTCACACGGTTAATATACTTAAAGTAATTCATCACTTTGGAATGTGAAGGAAACTTTTAATTTTGTATTTCTCTACAATGACTTTTTTTTTGTATTTACCAGATAGGAGGAAAATTTTGTATGTAGTGCAGATTTTATTATAATCCTTGTGCATGGTCTTGCTATTGCCATCTACTTCTGTTTATGGTTGGAATTTTTTTTATGGACACTTCAATACATTAATTCCAGGGTTTCTTTTGTCTGTGCTGAGTGAAACTTGTGTTCTTTCTTCCCACTGTCAAATTCTGAGACCATCTCCTGCTCCAAATTTGTCAATAATCTGATGTAAATTAATCAAATCTAGCGATGATAGAGGAGGTGCAGAAGAACCAAGCTAGATTAATGAACACCACCTTGGCAGGCTGAACTCCACATTGATAAATTAAAAGTAATGCACATTAGAGGGAACAATTGATTTGCTCATGTACCTTATAGAATTCTGAATTAACTTATATCTACTCAGGAAGAGGAATTGTGGACTGATCAATGTGAAGCTGAGATTATAGCTGGACCCCTGGTTGGGGCTGGATCCCAGGGTCGGCAGGACTGCTCTCTGCCCACAGCAGGACTCCCAGCAGGGGCTGGATCCCACCTGTGGCCAGATTGCAGCTCTGGCCACCCGCAGCCAGATCGCTGCTCCCTGGCTGGGTCTGGACCCTCGCCTGAGGCTGGACCCTGGTGGTGGTGGTGGTGGTGGTGGTGCTTCCCACCTGTGGCCCAGGGTGAGCAAAGTAACGTGGCCTAGAGTGCCAAAAAAACTTGGGCTGGCCCTGTCAGAGAATGCTTTGCTTCATACCTCCTCTTGCTGTCTTTTTTTTTAAAGAAGCAATGGTATTTAGGCGGCTGTTCTCATTTCTTCTCTCCCCTTGAGAGATGATGCTAGTACAGGGGTGGCAACATATTTGGCCTAAGGGCCACATGCCATCTGTGGCCACTCAAAGCGGGTCATAGGTGGGAGCGGGGTAGGGGGCATGGCTTGGAAGGGGCATGGCCAGCTCCGCATCCCCAGAACAAAGGGTGGAGCGGGGCTCCACTCCTCCCTTCCCAGCTTCATCTGGAGCTAGGAGGGAGAAGAAGTGGCTGTGCTCTGGCTCTAGCATGAGCTGCTGTTGCTGCCTCTTTCTGGTCCAGTCGGGCCAGAGTACAGCCGCTGCTACTTCTCCCTCCTAGCTCCAGCTGAAGTGGAAGGGAAAAGGAGCAGTGGTAGCGCTCTGGCCGCAGAGTGAGCTGCTGCTGCTCTCCCGTTCCCTCCCAGGTCCAGCAGTGGCTTGCACTGGTCCCGAGCAGCTACTGAACCTGGGAGGGGAAGGCAAGGGAGAGTGGCAGCTTGCTCCATGACCCTTTCCTCCTAGGTTTAGTGGTGGCTGCCTTGGGATCAGAGTGCTACTGCTTGTCCGTCTCTCCCAGCCCCAGCAGCTGGGAGAGGTACGGAGTGGTGGCAGTGCTCTGGACTTGCGTGAGCTGCCACTCCCCTAAGTCCAGCTGTGGCTCAGGACCAGTGCAAGTAACTGATAGGTCTGGGACAGGGAGGGAGAGCAGCAGTGGCAGCTCATACTGGTGCAGAGTGCTGCTGCTGATCATCTCTCTCCTAGCTTCAGGTGGAGCTGGAAGGGGGTGGAAGTGACAGCAGCGCTCTGGCCATGATTCAAGCCCTCAATGGAGCTGGCGGTCGGGTGGAGAGGAACAGCAACTGGTGGACCGGAACACAGGTGCTCACGGGCTGTATCCAGCCAACGGGCCGTGGTTTGCATACTTCTGTGCTAAAAAAACAACAAGCAGTTGTGTGGCACTTTAAGACTAACAGATTTATTTTTTGCATGAGCTTTTGTGGGAGAAGATCCCACTTCCTCAGATGCTTCGAAGTAGCTCCCCAGCTTGTCAGCCTGTTCTGTAGCAATTTTGCTTTGACAATACTTGCTGTGAGTGAATGGGTTTTCCTGAGTCTTTCTGTTGAGTTTCATTTCATGGAGGGAGAAGGGTCTGCCCAAGAGCAGTGAAGTTTACTACTTATCTGTCATGCACAAATGATGTTGAAGATAAGACTAAGTCATGTCAGATCCTTCTTGAAATGAATACGAGCAGGAAAAGCCAAAGGAATTCCTTCTGCTCCAGCCTATTCACCATTTCAGTTCAACAGCCAGCCTGATGGACTAGAAATGGAACTGTTCTCCAAAAAGCCCTGGAGCACTACCCTTTTAGCTAGAAAAGCAAAACTTTAAGGATAGATTGGTGTGGCTCGTAAACCAGGTATGTCTGTCCCAAAAAGTCATCTTCAGTTCCAGCCATAATCTTAAACGGGGTCAGAGCTATAGTTCTTAGTATTCTAAAAAGATTGGAACATAGACCCTACAATGTGACTAGAGCATGTTAAGGGTGGGATTAAAGGGAAAAAAAACCAACCCAGCTTCAGGGATTTACATTAGGAGAATAAGAAACGAATGCAAGACTACTTTGGAAAATTTGTAGGTGACCGTTAGAGAAATTACTTTTTTGCACACAGCTGTTTCCATAAGTATCCAACTTCAACAGCCTCCTTATAAGGACTTTAAATATTCTTTTCTGGTATCTAACTGTTTTCCTGCACCTATAAAACAATCAGAAGAAACAGACCATTAGTTACAACAATGTATTGCATTAAATATCAGTATTAGTATGTGAAGCAAGAGAGGTAACCAGTTGTATTCATTTATATTATGAGATTAAAAGCAAATAAACAGGCTGTTTATCCTGCCTTGCAAGTGTATTTAGGCTCTGATTTTTTTTACTCATTTTTTTCATAACTTCCTCGTTTCGGAACTATAGAAATACATAAAAATGGTTTTCCCTTCAATTTTTAATTTTTATGCCTTTTGTATACATAGATTGTTTTCTACGTATAATGCAAACCCATATGATATAATTTTAGAATTTAACCAAATGTGCATGATCCTTTTTTGTTTGCTAATAGCATTACATTTCCATAAAGGTGCTCTTTTCTTAATACAATAGTCACTGTATTGCAGTGGTTTTCAAACTTTTTTTCCCCTCAGGCCCCAGTTGAAAAAAATAATATATGCCTGCGGCTGGCCAGTTACATCTTTGAGCAATGCATTCTCGTCTTTCAGTGGCAGCAACAGGGAGTGCTGTGATCCAGTACCTGAGTGTCTGAAACCCAGTACTGGGTCCAGACCTGTGGTTTGAAAACCACTGTTCTATTGTGAGTACTGGTACTTCTGAGGAGCTTAAAGCAGACACCAGAATTAGCATATGAAAGAGTTTCTTCCTCAACCACTTTAAAGAAGTGGTGTCCAATGGTGTAATACTCAGTATAGCAACTCTTCTGAACTGTGAAGTTGCTGTTTCTTTCCAGTTATGCATTGAGTGTAGGCGCCAAGATGGGGCTTGTTCACATCTAAGTGATGATATGGTCTGTCCCTGTGAGTGTGTAGTTCACCATCTAATGAGTCTTCTAGTGTGCTGAGGAAGAAATCTAGCAAATAGTGGGGTCTAAAGATGTCTGCCTTTGAGTGATCGTCTATTTTCCTTCATAACTTATCTTCGTGCCTCTGCTCCTGCATCTTTCCCTGCATAGTTGGAATCTTCATCATTAATTGCATTGTGTCTAGACAATGTTATAAATTCCCATTACAAGCTTAATTTAGTGCATTATGTTTGAAAAAGCAGTGTGGGCAATTTGCATATAGTAAATTGGAAAACGTGATTAAATTGCAAGTAGGTACCTAATGAATATATTTTTCTACAGAATGAAGCATAAATGATGGAAGTTTTAAAAACAAAATTCATTAACTCATAGTGACTCTGAAGAAACTGCTAAAGCTGTATGTATTTTATTGCTGAAACATCTTGGTTAACAGACTACCATTTCCAAAGGGGTAGCCATGTTAGCCTAGTTTAGCAAAACAAATGAGTCTGGTGGCACTTTTAAAGACTAACGAATTTATCATATGGGCTTTCATACAAGAAATTCCACTTCATCAGATGCTTGAAGACAGTCTTCAAGCATCTAACAAAGTGGGATGTTCACCCATGAAAGCTCATGAGATAAATGAATTTTAGTCTGTTTGTTCGTTTGTTTTGCTGAAGTGGGATTTTCTACCACAATGGCTCATGCTACAAGTAGAAATATATTTTACTTTTTTAAAAGTGCCATCAGACTCCTTGTTTGTTAGACTGAACCATTATACTCAGTATGTCTCCTTTACTGTGGGCTGTGAAGTATTTTTGGCTTGCAATTAATCCAGTAGACATGTATAGTATATTTCCATTGAGTTACTGATTACTTAGTAAGCCTACATGATAATCTAAAAAAGCTTTTTTAGTAAGTAAAGTTACTCACATATTTGAATTAAGAGAAGAAGAGAAAGTGTTTTGGTCTGAAGGGATCGCTCAGCTCTGTGGGCTTAACTAAAAGGTTGTTTTAAACTTCCAGAGCATAAAACTGGTTTTCTCTTTCGTCCTTTGAACCCTTAAGGGATTCAGTGTATTGCATAACAAACAAGAAATCCTGTGCCACTTCAGACCAGAGGATTTCTTCCCATTTGTCAAATCCTGGAAATTATAGTAGGGAAACTGTCAGGCCCTTGATCATAGCAGTATGACTTCAGTCTGAAATTACAGCTGATAGTAAAATGTATGTTTGTCTTAAAATACTAGCCTTTGTCTGACAAGTCTTTTCATTACACTTTCTGATCTCATATCTATAAATAAACAATTATATATGGTATGAAGGGCCTAGTTGTATCACAGCGTTGGTCATGAGTAGGAAACAAATCTATTTCTGCACTTGAAGCGTTCTAGGCACATCACAAGAATGACTTGGCAGGTCTTCACAGTGACATACTCTCTAGTGAATGTTCTATCTGAGAAATAAACAAGAGTGCAAAACTGCACTCTAGGCTGTCTATGCCACAGAGTATAAAATAGTGCACATCTTGATACGTTTATTTAATTCTTATTCCATTTTCCCGCATCATGTCAGAATTGGTCAAGTATGATCAGTTCTCAACCACTGTTCCCCCTCCTCCCACAAAACGTTGATAAGTTGAAACTAGAATCTAAAATCTAGCATCAGATATAGTCGTTGGAAAAACATGGATGACGTTTGTTTGCAAAAGTTAGCATGATTGGGATATTTCATTGTATAGTTTGTCTTTTTTAAAAAGCATAATTGACTTGTACTGTCTTTGGATCAGAGACTCTGACTTTGTGTATGTATAGAGCACAAAGTGACTTCTGTCCTTGTCTGTCTGTCTCAGTATAATAGAAATAACATATTAATCATGATAATAATGCAAATAATTCAAACATAAATCATATTTGACATCTCTCTTTATTTAAAAAAAAAAGGTACCTGTTTATTATTGTAGGTGGGGAAATGCATCTGAATGGAAAAATCAATATTTTATCTTTTTTCCGGACAGAAGCATAGTGTTAATGGGTAAGTGAATTTAGGGAGTTGTTGCCTGGGTTTCAATCAACTCAAAGCTCTTAGAAACCTTACTCTGTGTGAGGTGATGTCAGGAAATAAATCAAATAGAGATGAGATTGGCCAGCTGGATGGACTGGTAGAAAAAGAAGAGCATTCTCACTTAAAAGCTATGCTTTACGTAGTCTCAAGCACTTCTGCAGCAGGTTGATAACACACCTCAACCCTCAATAACAAATACCAAAGTTGGGTGTGGCTGTCGAGCAGCATAGCAGTGGTTTTGTGATTTGGCTGGTTTTCTAGGTGCTGTTGGGAGATCCCAAAACTGCCCAAAAAGAGATCCCACAGGAGTCCAAATCTCTTCCCCCCACCTCCTTCTTTATGCTTGTTAGTAAGACAATAACATGTCAAGAAAAAACTCATTGGGCAAGCAGTTTCAAAAGCTAATCGAGGTTTCCTCAGGTCACTTATTAGTTAGATGTACTTGTGTACAATCTGTTTTGTTTTGGGGCCCTGAATAACCTCTCCCAGATGGCCTGTATAGATAAGCTGCTTGCTTTTCTCCTAAAATACAGATTCCAATACATCCACCAGAGACTTCATCAGTGGGGTGCAGGGTCAAATAAAGTTTAGAGCACTGTTTCCCAACCACTGTGCCATGACACAGATGTGCTGTCAGGTCTGAGCAAGTGTGCCACAAAATTTTTTGAAAAAAGACTCAGCTATAGATTGGCTCATAGGCTCATGAATATTCATGAGTTCATTTGGAAACTATACAGTGGTGTGCCTCAAATTAATTAAAGGTAGTAAGGTGTGCTGTAGGAACAAAAATGTTGGGAACAGCTAGTTTAGAGACTCTCTTCCCTGCCCCTCCCATCTCATCCTGGATTGGTCATGCTAAAGCTGCCCAGGCCTTCAGAAAAAATTTTGGCTGCTGTTAGCAACATATATGATAACCAATACAGTATTATCAAGTGGTCCCTGGTCCTTCTATTGGTCTATCAGAATAAACACACAAAGAGTGTATGCTTTGTTTTTGCTGGACAAGTGAAAGTTGCATTCTCGGATCACTGTTCAAGGAAGTGTTGATTAGGGTATCTCTATAAATAATTTTGAGAGAATTACCACTGGTGCAAAGCAACACATGAATCCTTCTGTAACATTCTTGTTAACCAGAACTGTGGTAAAGAAGAGAAATAAACAAATGCAGAGACTCATTGAAACCACTGTGAAGCTTCACTCTTTGTTTTAAAGCATGAGTTATAAATTTCATACGTGTTTGTCAGCAGTCATCTGAAACCTTGACTGCCACCATTTTCAGATAAAACTAACTTTACCACATTTTTCCTGTTTTGGAATGTAATTCAGCACATGGAATATGATTTAAGGGTACAATTCTTGTCGTGGAAGTCTGATTCCTTGATTTCCAGGGATTTCTGTAATTACTTCTGGTCAGGGCTGAAGCAGTTGTCAGCCCCAGATGCTGGAGCAGCAACCAGCCCTGGAGTCCCCCAAACAGATGACAGTAGCCAGTTCCTTCCCTCTTCTGCCCCCACCACAGCCTGACTCCCTACCGTCCCACCCAGGAGCTGTCGAAATGGCTGATCAGCAGCCAACCATCAGGGCTGCTGTGAGAATGGGCCCAGCTCACTTGAACACAGTGGCCCCATTGGGTCAGGAGCAGCCAGAGTCAGCCCCTGGTGCTGGAATAGCTGCAAACCTCAAACATTTTTTTCATCTCCCCTCCAGCAGGGTGGTTTTGGTAAAAGTCAGGGACAGGTTGTGAGCTTCCATGGATTTTTGTTTACCTGTAACCTGTCCATGAATTTATTTATTTATTTATTTTTTATTAGTAAGAATACCCAAGACATAATCTTAACCTTACGGTAATCTGCTGTGAATATTTCAGTAATTGAAACTTTTAGTGATGTCCACTTTGCAGGACTTTTTACAGGCTACAGCTCAATATCTAGTCCTCCAAGTTGTGCTCTAAGGTAGGTTAACAAGTTTTTGTTCACTCTGAAGATTAGGAACCAGGTGAAGATGCCATGTAATATAGAATTATAGGGTTGGAAGGGACCTCCATGTGGTCATCTAGTCCAACCCCCTGCCAAAAAAGCAGGACCACTCCCCCTAAATTATCGCAGCCAGGGTTTTCTTCAGCTGGGACTTAAACACCTCCAAAGACTGAGATTCCACCACCTCCCTAGGTAGCTCATTCCAATGCTTCACCACTCGCTTAGTAAGCAAGTTTTTCCTAATATCCAGCCTCGACTTCCCTAGCTGTAACTTGAAACCATTGCTCCTTGTTCTGTACTCTGTTACTACTGAGAACAGCTGAGCTCCCTCCTCCTTGGAGCATCCCTTCAAGTAGTTGAAGGTTGCTATCAAATCCCCCCTCGGTCTTCTCTTCTGCAGGCTAAATAAACCTAGTTCCTTCAGCCTTTCTTCATAGAGCTTCTGCTCCAGCCCCTTGATCGTTTTTGTTGCCCTCCGCTGGACTCTTTCTAATTTGTCCATGTCCTTTCTGTAGTGGGGAGCGCAAAACTGGGCACAGTATTCCAGATGTGGCCTCACCAGTGCCGAATAGAGGGGAACAATCACATCCCTCGACCTGCTGGCAACACTTCTTCTGATGCAGCCAAGTATGCCATTGGCCTTTTTGGCAGCAAGAGCACACTGCTGACTCATATCCAGCTTCCCATCCACCATGACCGCTAGGTCCTTTTCTACGGTGCTGCTACTTAGCTGATTGCTCCACAGCCTGTAGCAGTGCATGGGATTTTTTCCATCCCAAGTGCAGGATTTTGCACTTGTCCTTGTTGAACCTCATGAATTTCTAGACAAATTGGAGTAGAGGGCCAATAGGTCTCCCTGAATGTTGTCCCTGCCCTCCAGCATGTCTACTATTCCCCCAGCTTGGTGTCATCTGAAAACTTCCTGAGTGTGCAATCAATCCCATCATCCAGATCATTAATGAAAATGTTGAACAGAACTGGACCCACGAGCGACCCCTGGGACACGCAACTGGTAATGAGTGGCCAGCTAGACATGGAGCTATTGATTCCTACATGCTGAAACCATTGATCTAGCCAGTTCTCTATCCACCTTACAGTCCACACATCCAACCCATACTTCCTTAATTTGCAGACAAGAATGCTGTGGGAAACCATATCAAAAGCCTTGCTAAAGTTGAGGTATAGCACATCAACGGCTCTTCCTGCATCCACAGATCCAGCCTTCTCTTTATGGAAGGTGATGAGGTTGGTCAGGCATGATTTACCCTTGGTGAATCCATGCTGACTGTTCCTGATCACACTATTTTCCTCCAAGTGTTTCAGGATGGATTCTTTTGAGAACCTGTTCCATGATTTTTCCAGGGATTGAGGTAAGGCTGACAAGTCTGTAATTCCCTGGATCCTCCTTTTTCCTTTTCTTGAAGATAGGCAGTATATTTGTTTTTTTTCCAGTCCTCTGGCACCTCCCCCATTTGCCATATGCTCAAGGCCCTATGGAAGAAACTGCAGTACAGTTAGAATGAAAACTTGGACCTTCCCAGCCCTCAATTCTGTGCTTAAGTAACAAGAGTACAGTGCTCATCTCCAAATATATATCCTTTTTTACTTATTGTCATGATGTTTACCCACAAAAATAACAGCAGAAATTGGCAAGTTCCAAAGCGGTGGCTATTGGCCTAGTCCAGCAAAACAAGCAGGTCATTTTGTGGCACTTTTAGAGACTAACAAAATCCCCCCCACCCCACCTCCCAAAGCTCAGGAAAAAAGTTTCCAGTCAGGAGAACTTGGAAATGAGATTGCTCTACTGCTCAGTTGCGGAAATGTGAGAGAGCTGCTGTTCTGAAGAGACATTTTTCCTGAGCTGTTGCGTAACATACAGCATGTGGGTCAATTAACTGTCTGTATTTTGGCCACTTTACTTTGAGTAGTTGTTTCAAAAGTGATATTTATTACTCAAATATAAGGGTGCTTCATTTTAAGGGGTAGTTATTGTGAGACGGCTTTCTACTGCCGAGGCTGTAAGACTTTATAGTTCTAGATACGGAAACTTTCTTTCCAAGTTTTGTTTGGCTATTGTGCAATCTGCAGTTACATTTAGAATACAGCATCATAAATTGGATGCAAATATATCTTACACAGCAAGACTTGAACTAGAGTGTTGTGTAAGCTGAATATGAATTTGCTATTGCTTCAGAAACAGAATTTGAGCCCACCAAGAAATGACTGAACAGCATGTTGCTTTTACAGTGCCTGTCTGCTTAGTGAATGTCCTGTTGCAGCTGTAGTGTTTGTATTAGTAGCACTAATGTTTGAACTTGCATTACATGAAGTACTTTACCATTAACAAAAAACTAGAATTCTCAGTTTCCTTCTTAAAACTCTGTTTATATATATATATAACATTGACCTTCATCTCTAGCACCACTCCCTTGGCCAATTTAAAATAGATTAAACTACATAAAAATAAAGGAACTAGCAAAATGCATACTGTGCAAATGCAACTCATTGCTATGATCTTGGTCTGTGTAATAGGCCCTGGTTGGGGCCCCATCCCCTTTTTGTTTGTGTCTCCATCTGCCAAGAATTGCTGGTCAGTGACTTCATGGGACTGCTCATGTCTAAAGCAGTGGTTCTCAAACTATGGGTCCGGACCCAGTACTCGGTTGCAGATGCTCAGGTACTGGATTGTGGTGCACCCTGCTGCTGCTGCCAAAAAACTGGAATGCATTGTTGTAAGATTTAAAGGGGTAGCCATATTAGTTTAGTTCAGCAAAACAAACAAGGATTCCTGTAGCATTTTTAAAGACTAATAAATTTATTTATTGCATGAGCTTTCATTGGAGAAAATCCCACTTTATCAGATGGTTTGAAGCCACAGCTACACAGTTTCTGTCCATCTGAAGTCCCCAGTGCACTAAATAATTAACGTGAGAGATAACAGGGTTGAAGAGCACACTGACAAGGAAGAGGAAACTGATAGTAAGCGCAACACAAGATCGCTTCTGAAATGGAGTCTTTAGGAGCAAAGCCAGACCGTCTGTCACACAACCACAGAAGACAATGTGGGGGGGCTGATTCAGTGTTGTGTTAGAATCCTGTAACAATGCTGTATCTAGCAGTCTGCTTTCACACAGACCACTTGTTCGAGTCTCCCTTGTGTCGCCCTCTCTGTAGTACAAGAGGCTGTTGTTAGCACAGACATTACCCAGCAACCTGAAGAGACTGGTTGTGGGGTGGGCAGACAAGCTGACATGACTCCTGAAGTGCATCATGAACAACTTGGAAAATAATTGAAGCTGGAGATCCATCTGTGGCCAGATTCAGACATGAGATGCATTTCAACTTCCATGAGCAGCATTGCAGGGAAATCGGCAAAAGATAAAATTTTGTGGAATATTGCACCACAGAATGATGATAGTGTGTATATAAATGAAGCTAAGTATCTTAAGGCTGGACACGTTGCACTAGAGTGGAGTGTGAGGGGAAAGGGAAGAGATTAACATCAAACCAAAGAGAGGCTGGCTGTTGTTGAGCATGATCTAAAGTCGGAGACCATATTCCTTTGTATTAATGTAGCTAGTGGATGGCTCAAAGTCCATGACTAAATGTCTTCCAGTGTTCTTTTCTTCCCACTGTGCTATAAAGCAGTTTCTGTGATGCATAATTGGCATTGAATACAAGACTTATTGTGATGTTAAATTTTGTTTTCACTTGTCTGTGGGGTGGGGGACTGGAAGAGCTGATAAGACAATGCAGGTCTTAGGTGGAGACTCTGGTGCTGTGCAGAATTACCCTTGTGTTTGCCACCCCCAACTGCTGTGGTGACTGATCATACTTGGTGTCACTTCTGCTAGCCCAGATGATGGAAGACGGTGAGACAATTGGATTCTGCCTCATTAGGTGGAGGTATCAGTGCCTATTGACCCTGCCAGCAGGCTCAGAAATTTGAGGACCTTGGGGGGCAATCATTGTGCCAGGGGAGGTACAGGGTAATCTTTAAAACAGGTATGGGAGTGGGGTGAGTGGTGGGGGTGTGTATGTAGCGCTTGTCACAGTGTTTTTTTGTGAAATGGGGGGGCGCTGAACTTTGTGGAGTGGGGGCAGGTTTGGGGGATGATGGGAATTCCCAATTAACCTAACTTACAGTATAACCCTACTCACTATAACCTAAAAGGTGCTCTAGCACCATATAAGAAAAAGGGGGGTGCAGTAGCATGTGGCAGTGACAGAGAAGAGTGGAAGCAGGTGGGGGAGCAGGAGGTTGAAGGTTAGAGGGACTCAAAGAAGAAGAGGCAAGTGGGGGGGTTTAGAGGTGGTGGGATGGGGATGCACGGGGGAGCTTGGGGCAATGGAAAAGCTGGGGAGGCTGAGCAGAAGCTCGGAGGTTTGAGAGAGACTGAGAAGGGGGGTTTGAGAAGCAGTACCAGGGAGTTGGCGGCAATGGCGGGGAGGGGCTTTGGGGAGCGGGGAAGCGAGTGGGGGGGTGAGTAGGAATGGCGGGATGGGGAGACACATGGGAGTTAGGGCAGGGAAACAGGCACGCAAGGGGTTGGGACACACGTGGGGGTGGGCTTGGGGCAACAGGGGAAGCAGGAGGGGCTGGGGAGCCAGGAAGGGAGCGTAGGAGAGGGGAGCCAGCAGCCGCAGGATGCGCCGGCAAAAGGAAGAAAGAAAGGGGGAGGGAGAAAAAAGGGGGGGTTGCCGCAGGAGAAAAAGACTGGGGGGGGGGAAGGGGAACTGGAGCTGCGAAAAGTGGTGACAGCTGCGGGAAGCAGGCGGCAGCCACGGGAATCGGGCGGCAGCTGCAGGAAGCCGGCAGGAGCGGGGCGGCTCGTGGGGTAACCGCAGAAGGTGGGCAGGAACCATGGGGCAGCTGCCAAAAGCAGTGGGGAGCCGGGAGGGCTGGCGGGGCAGCCACAAGAAGCGGCGGCAGCCGGGGAAGCTGCAAAAAGGGGAAAAACCGGGGGAAAAGCTGCAACTGGTAGGGGTTAGAGAAGGGAGTAGAGATGGCTGGGGGAAGCCACAGGGAAAGGGGCTGTGGGTAGCGGAAGAAGGGGCTGGAGAGAAAAGAGGGTCACGTGGGGGCAGTTGGAAAATAAAGGGGACAAGGAAAGGTTTAAGGAGAAGATGTTTTATTCAAGTTGGGGAAGTTACAGAGGGGAGGGCAAAAGCAACTTAACTCTAAAGGCTACAAACTAAAGGAAACAATCTTACCATCTAACTTTAATACGACTAAGGCTACCAATTAACTTTATACAATGTTGCAACACAGGATGATACTTTTAACACCAGTTCAAACAGTTCAGAAGGAAGAGATACACTAAGTAATACAGAGTAGCGGCAGGCAATTACAGACGCGGGAGCTCCTAACACAAATTGAAGCGGCAATTGAAGAAAAGGAAAGGAAAAGGCAAAAGGTACACGCGAGCCTGTAAAGCTGGAGAAAACAGTTCCAAAGCAGCAGTAAGAAAAACAAAGTAATTTTAATCTTGAAAGAAAACTGCAGGGCAGACTCTTACCACTCCTGGCAGCAGCGTTAGAGGCAGGAGAGACTCGTACTTGGGCCGGCAGTTCAAAATGTGGGGTACGATCGGGGAAGAACTCGTGAGCGGAGGTGGTCAGCTTCTGGTTGATCAGGCCAGGCAGAGTGTCTGGGGGACCTTCCTGCCTGAGCCCCCCAGGACCAGAGCTTTTAAGCTGGTTTTCCCACCTTTCCCTGATTACAGGGAATGCAGAGAACAATGGTGGTATGAGTCATACCTTGCAGTCAGGCAGAGCCCACCTACACCAAGCCCTGTCAGAACAATGGGCACTCAGGGTGGTAACGGCCATCTAGTTAAGTTCAAGGGGGCCATCTGCTCCCCTTAACATTCCTTAGGTACCTAAGTGATGGCCCAGGAGAGGCGGCCATAAAATCAATACAATGAGTCATGAACACGTGCTGTCAAACCAGCCTTGTCAAAGCATACATGACCACTCTCCTCCTTCTTGCCAATACTAGAGATCTGCCCCAGATACAGCCATCAGTGGCCAGTCACCAGTTAGTTGCCCATCTGCAAACTACTGTGGACAGGAGGAGTTTATAAGCTACAATTTGATTGCAAGTGGAACTATGCTGCATTTATGTGAGCTTCATCTGGTTTCACTAGCCTCTGCTAATGGTTTAAGCGCGTAAGAATGACCGTATCAGTCAGACAGATGGTCCATTTAGCATAGTATTCTGTCTTTCAACAGTGGCTGTGGCTAGAAGGAATGAACAGAATAAGGCAATTTTTCAGTGATTTATCCTATCTTGCAGTCTCAGTTTCTGGCCGTAAAAGGTTTTAGAGAGACTGGAGCAAGAGGTTGTGTCGCTGACTATCTTGGCTAATGGTCATTGATAGGCCTGTCTTTCATGAATCTGATTCTTCTTTGAGTCCAGTTATCTTTTTGGCTTTCACACTATCCTCTGGTAACAAGTTCAACAGGTTGACTCTGCAGTGTGTGAAGAAGTTTGTTTTTAAACTTGCTAGTTTCCAAAGGGATAGCCGTGTTAGTCTAGTCCAGTAAAAAAACAACAAGGAGTTGTGTGGCACTTTAAGACTAACAGATTTATTTTTTGCATGAGCTTTCGTGGGAGAAGATCCCACTTCCTCAGATGCTTCGAAGATGGGTGAACTTACAGTAAGGAATGAAACTAAATGCAAGGGGGTGTAAAACATAGGATCAGGTCTGCCCACATATCTACACAACAAACACCATCATAGGTCCTAATCAAGCCTGCTACTCCATCAAAGGCTCATTTACCTGCTCGTCTACTAATGTGGTCTATGCCATCATGTGCAAGAAATGCCCCAACACCTTATATATTGGACAAACAGGACGATCGCCGTAAGAGATTGAATGAGCACAGAGCTGATATCAGAAATCAAAGAACAAAGAAACCAGTTGCTGAGCACTTCCATCTTCCTAATCACTCGATGATGGATTTGTTAACGACTGTCATTAGAGATGTACCTGGGACATCAAGACTCCAAAGAGAAACAGCTGAACTCGAATTAATATGCAAACTAAATTCTGTGAAAGCAGGACTCAATCGAGATTATGGGTTCTTTTCACATTACAAAGGGTAATTTGACTTCAGGCTTCCCATTCTTTAAGCCTGTAAACTGCTCTGATTTGCTGTTACTTTATGACCTGATCCTATGTTTTACACCCCCTTGCATTTAGTTTCATTCCTTTCTGTAAGTTCACCCATCTTCGAAGCATCTGAGGAAGTGGGATCTTCTCCCACGAAAGCTCATGCAAAAAATAAATCTGTTAGTCTTAAAGTGCCACACAACTGCTTGTTGTTTTTAAACTTGCTGCCTCTTAATTTAATCAGGGAACCTCCTCACCCTTGTTATGCATAGGAGTTGATAACACCCTTTTTCTACTTTCTCTACACCATTCATGATTCAATGGACTTCTCTCGTATCACCCCCTGGTTACCTTTTTTCCAAGCTAAATTGTCCCAGTCTTTTTAATCTCTCCTCATGTGGAAAGCGGTTCCTTTCTTAAATCACTTCTGTTTTCCTTCTCTGTACTTGTTCAGATTTTGGCATCTTTTTCATGATAGGGTGACCAGACCTGCACTCAGTATTCAAGGTACGGGTGTAGGGATTAGACAGTGTCAGAGGTTGTGCGTCTCACAGAAATCATGATTTCCAGTGACCTCCCATGACTTTCCTGACCTCTATGAAATGTACCCATTTCAACTTTCACCCCATGACGGGGATGTGGAAGGTGAAAAGGAGTTGATTCAGAACCACACAGTCTCTGCTGTTGGAGGCAAGAAGCCAGACTGAGCTGAGCAATTGGATGCTACCTTCTGGGTCCTAGTGCTGGAAGGTTTCACTTCTGGGTATGTTTTTTCCACCCACTACAGGACCTGCAGGCAGGGGAGCACCCAGCTCTGTGGGTGAGGGTGGGGGAGCGTGACCCCCTGAGCAGGAAGTGGCTGCCTCCTGGTGGGCTTTGGGGTGGTCGCCAGCATGCAGCCTGTGCTGTAATCCTGACAGGAGAGTGTTGACTCTGGCAGAGGAGAGTATGGGGTCTGCCCTGGGCTAGCTGGGAAGTTCTGACAATGGCTACAGAGTAGGCTGGGGTGCCTGGGGCCAACCAGGTAGTTTCAGTGCTGGCAGCAAGGGACGGAGGGTGGGGGTTAAAAAATGCACATTTTTTTCCTGGCTCTGACCATACCATAATTTTGTTTTGTTATTACCCATGACTGTTCTGTGATTTATGTGCAATTTCCCATGACATATCTCTATCATGACTAAATTATATCCTTACCAAAATGTGTATAGTGACATTATTATTTACTCTCATTGCACTGGTGCAACTAGGTGACTGGATACTCAGCATAGACACAGCTCTAGAGTGGGTAGGTTCTGTTTAGACAGTCAAATGAAATCATCCAGTTTTCTTCATTATTTTCAGGGTAGTCAGGTCAACTTTATGCAAGTATTTAATTTTCCTTAGATTTAGAAAACTGTGATATTAGCTAGAGTATTTTCAGCATTGCCCAAATGCATCAGATTTATCCTGTCACCCCTTATTCTCATTCTATTCTTCCATTATGCTGGCAGAAACCAAATCCATGCAATCTATGTCCAAATTTTTTTGTGGCTGTGTGAGCCTTTTGGTACCATTCTGTGTGATATATGGTCATATATACCTGGAACGTTGCTAGGTATGGCCAGTACTGGTGCTGCTGCAGTTTGATTTAGGTTTTCTGGTGGTGGCCATTTCTCAACTCTGATATCAGTTCTGGTTCTCCTTAGTTCTGCTTTTGTAGAAGGATTGTCTGACTAGAGTATGCTGACAGTGTCACAGCAGACTAGTGTATAAAGCAGTGTTTCTCAGCCTTTAGTGGACTAGGAAAAACCTGAAGGTATTAATTACATTATGCAGAACACTTGATGAAAACATTCTCGAAAAAGCTGTTAACGGTGGAAGGGGATAAATGCCCTAGTTATAGCAAAGGTTCCATATGTACGTTAACATCTGCCACCACAAACCTCGAAGCTTTGCTGTGGGTGGGGCATTAAATTGCTCCACCCCTCTTCACGTTCAGATCCCCTTCCACCCCCGATGAAGAGAGCTCAGGGTGGGTCACGTAACATTGGCATAGAGTATAATATGTTAAGGGTAATATAAAGAGAGAGTGTGATATGTCAAGGGTAATGGCTCTGATTTTTGTTTTAAACTGAATCCTACCACACCCACAAACTTGTCTACACCTGCATAATCTGATGTATATATTGCAGGGAATGAATGAAAATATGCTGCTTGCTTGTTTTGCTGAGCAGCATAAATGCACTACTTAATGAACTAAAGTGTACCAACTTTGTGCATGGTATGAGCCTTTATATAGGAAATTTTTGATAGTGGTTTAACTTGTTTGTTTAGGCTGATACTTTTGCAGAAAGGACAAATCCCTAAGATCCTCAAAATATTTTTCAGAATACAGTATGTGAAAACTGATCATTTAAACTTTAAAAATAGAATGAGTCAAGGAAACGCACTTTGTTTGATTCCTGCGTGTTGTGATGCGTTGGCATTTTAGATGTTCTGAAAAGATTGGTTATGAACAAAAACATGTTTTTCTCAAGACAGATCAATTGATAGTGGGTTTCCTTAGGAAAAGGATGCTTCCCTAGCCAAGGTTCAAAGAGCACCCCGCCATTCCTGTGGTTTTCTCCACCTTCTGAACTAAATCCTTTGAATTTGGAAGTAACGGATCACTCAGATTGTGGAGCATCTTGCCCTAAGAAAGAAAAAGAGCTAACGGGAAATTTGATCTAAGGATTTATTGGTGTATTTTACAAATGTATAGTTTGGGTCTTAACAAAACAATAAGGTAGACTTCAAAAAAAAATGTTTGCTAATCCATGTTTAGTAGCTTTGCCTTTTTAAAATGAATATTTCTTTTAAACAGTGCAACAATTCACTATTCCTTTGAACAGTAAAGACATTGCTTTGTTCACAGAAATGTCTATACATCAGTGTGGTGTTTTGTTATGTGCGGTGAGGGGGGAGGGGAAATGTTGAGCAAGGGGCCAGTAATTTCTTTGCAGCTGTGTAAGCCCAAAATTCCTTCCCATCATTTATGAATCTCGTATTTTGGGGATGCAGTTGAGTGCTCATGTTGGTAACAGTACATGCAAAAACAAACAAACAGCCCTCAACTCTTTCCTGTTACATTAAACTTTCTTTATATCAGACACTGTATCAATGAGGTTATAGGCAGGAGCATTCTAAACATCCCTCATAAATGTATTTCTTCTTAATGGTAAGGACTTTTACTTTTGCTAGAAACTCTAGCAAATGTCTCCATACCTAATTTTAATGAAAATAATTCCACTGTAAATCAGAAGAAATCCCACTAGCTCGAGGAATAAATGCAGACAATGCCACAGCTTTTTTATTTTTTTATTACTGAATCATTTAGTCATCTCCAAAACAATGTGAACATGGTACATAAGTAAACACTCTGGTTTGTATTAAGTGATGTGACCCTGTAAAGTAATCTCTCATTCAGGTAAATGTTATAGTCAGAAGTGGGTGGGCCAGGGTGTACGGAGGTGGCTGTTTTAGATTGTATGAAAATACATGAAGTACATTTGTAGAACTTGCTGCATGCATAGTAGGGAGTGAGAGGGACAGGTGCTTGATTGACATGGAATTGTAAATGTATTGTATAACCTGGAGTAAGTTCCCAACTTTGTGTTAAGTATGGGTCTGCACATTTTAAGGGACTTCTTGGTATTGGTTGGTTGCTTGGAAAATTGCTTTATTAACCTGTAGTCAAGTACATGTGGAATAAAATAGGATCTACTGTGCGCACACAGGATGTTCTTCTGCTTGGGCTTAAAGCTTTATGATCTATGTCTACCTTGAAATGCCATGGATGTCAGTACAAAAGTTAGTTTTCTGCTTTTGTACTTCCTGTCCTTTGCTAACCTAAAGCAGGGTTGTTTGCCAATTGAGAATGGAGGAAAATACTTAGAGTACTTAATTTCATTAACTCCGTTAATCAGTGTCTTCTCTGATGACTAAGGAACAGCCCAAGACAGTAAGAGTATAAAGATGGATAGTCACACTCTTGTTTCCCAGCTCTTAAGTGTAGCCAGATCTTGATGTTCTTGCTTGGTCAATATTGAGGCATATTTCAACTGTTTGCTGGAGTAAAAGTAGAGAGTTAAAAATCTTGAAATTGGATCTAGTAATTTGTCACTTTCTGATGAAAGTTGCTGTGGAAAACGCATGGCATTTTTACTCATGGATTAGGTCTCTACTGCCAGCCCACCTCTACTACCAATATGTAATTTCATCCTATTTTATGGATAGAAGTATTAAGCATACAGACCTTTCTTGCTGTGTTTGAAATGAAAACTTTCTCTCTGTGGCTCCTTTCTCTTCTTTGTAAGATGTTCTTTGAAATCATCTCCTGTCACAATTCTCACTTTTATTTATATGTCCTCTGTCATTATTTACTTTCTCATAGAACTGGAAACACTCCTCATCAGTAGTTACAAGCCCCTGGAATTAGGCTACAAATTACTTGCTGCTAGCATAAATAACCTTCCGTTCCTCCAGAACTATCTTGGGGATTTTCTGTTTATGTGCAGGGGCCCTTCTCTCCTTGTATCTTCTACCCAAACAGGTGAATGGAAGAGATCAGTGGTGTTATTTGGGTTAATGTAGTATTTTTAGTAAATTTATTTTTCTCACATTCTTTTGGTAAGATCTCTGTCAAAGATGACAGTTATCAAAATTCTGATTTAGTTTGAAATGCTATTACTAAGACCAGGGTTCTCTCTATCTGAATATGATAGCAGGACAAAGCCAGTGGCGTACCAAGGCTATGTGGCAGCTGGGGGCCAAGTCACATTTGCCTCCCCTTTCCCTGCCCTGTGCAGCCCCTCCCTACACAAGGGGGAGGGCATGAGGTACTGGGGGGAGGCAAACATGATAGCAGCCAGGCACCAGACAGCCTCTGTTGGGCTGCCCCGGCCCTGCACCAGGGCTGGATTGGAGGGGTCCTGGCTCAGGCTTTTCTGCTTTTGAGGCACTGGCACTGATGCCACCCCTACTTCCATTGCAGAAGCCAGAGGCAGAAGGGTGCAGCGTGGCCCCCAGTGCTGGGGGTCAGGGGGGTGCTACCCTCCCTCCGCTGCTGACATAGAGCAGCGTTCCTGGCTGCCCTGCCTGACTCCAGCTGGCTGCCCCCTACTGCAGGCTCTGGAGCAGGCCCACTTGGCAGAGTTTGGGCCCATTGGCCTGTGTCCCTTGCCCCCCAGCACTGAACAGCAGCCACCTTGCCCCACGGTCCTGGAAAGGGCCTTTTCAGCTCTGGGGTAGAGGCAGGGACTCTGCTGAGTGGGCCTGCTACAGGGCCCCCCTCTAGAAAACAGCAGCCACCATGGCCCACTCTCTATCCCCAGGGGCGGGCAAGCAGCCAGGAACACAGCTCTGTCCGCAAGAGGGCAGGTTCAGCCTCTGGTCCCACCCTCATGTGGTGGGAGGGTGGGGGTGGTGCTGGTGCTGGAGCAGGTAGTCTGAGCCAGGACCCCTCCAATCTGGTCCTTGTGCAGGGCTGGCTGGGAGCCCCCTGCAGCCTGGCACCTGGGGGCCTGGCCCTGCCTGTCCCCCGGGGTCCCTACACCACTGGATAAAGCTTTTGCTGTCGGAGGCAAATGTTTCAGTCTTTACTTCATTGCATTGTGCCTGCTGATGGGTATTTGGAAATGATTTTTTTTTTTTAAGCCTTCATTTTAAGATGAGAACAGTTCTAGTATATGAAGATTCAAGCTTGTTTGCAAATATATCTATGCTATGAGTGGAGAAAACTGGATAGTTCAACAAACCCTGGCTACAGCATTTAATAGACAATCTCTAAAGGGATAGCCGTGTTTAGTCTAGTCCAGCAGCATTTAATATAGCCTATTCTATTCTGTCTTAGTCCAAGTAGGCAGACTTAATTCTAATCAGGCAGACAATATCTCAAATTTATGTAGTCCCCAAATAATGTTCATTGTTGCATCCTCTTTGGCTAATGTCGGGGAGCTTTTCAAACTCTCTAAGACAGATCTGTAGTCAGTGTAGCGGACAGAGGGCAGTGTGTTTCTGGCTATATGGTATTATCTGCACTGAGTGATCTATCTTTATTATGAAGGAGCTGTCTTCCAGCCCAATAATCCTTTGAAGGCTTGAGCTATAGGCAAACCTGTTGTATTTTTAAATCTCATCTTGCTTCCAAACTCTTGCATTCATGGACAGCGTCACCATGAATGGACATGTAAGCTATTTTGCCGCCAACCTTGTACATGCCATTCCATATTGAATTTTTTCCTCTGTAAGAAGGGAAAATTACAAATCTGATGCAATTGTAATTATTCAGATGCATTCTTCCCACTGCATGTATATGCCTCTGAGTATAGAGCCATACACTGACTCATTCTTTTTCTGCTGAATTCTTAATCTGAAATCCAGCCCTCAGTCATAGGTGTTGATCTACCTTGTTTCTCCCTCAGTCTCAGAAGTCTTTAGAAACCGCTTTGTCCATATTGACTTTTTTGCAGCATTAAACTTTTTTGACCATCTAGTGCAGTGTTTTCAACTGCTGTGTGCCATGAGAACTGTCCGTGTCATCAAATTTTGTACAAAAGTAATTAAAATCAATGTATAACAAACATTGTTTAATCTTAAACAATATTCTATCCAACAAAAATTTCAGCTCATAAAACTTGTGAAAATTTATCATAAAATTGAAAGCGAGGTATTGGTCTTTTGATTTTAAAACATGAATATTCTAAATGTAGGTGACTAAAGGGCAAAATTGAGGTGTATTTTTTTTTCTGATGGATCTGAGACGTTAATGCATTTGATCCTTCTTTAGCTTGTTGCATACACTGTGTTGCAAACCCCTCTAGCAGGACCATAACCATAGTAAATGTGACGTTATAAGCTATCAGTTCAGTTGAAAAAAGTGCATGTGCGGTGGAATTGTTTGTCTCATTGAAGTATGTTATGTTACTGAAAAGGTTGGGAACCACTGGTCAAGAAATGCATCCTCTGGGGCGAAGAAAAGCCAAAAAAATTTTAATGGCTTCCAGGACTGCTAGTTGCTTTCTGCATGTAGGAACGACAACCAGTCTCTCAAAGAAACAGATTTCTAAAGCATTGTTACGATTAATGGAGAGCTTTAAAATGATCCACCAGGATCAACTGCAGTAAGTTTCTATCATTTAAAACAAAAATTGAACAAAAGGGGAAAAATAAGTGACTTTTGAATTTAAATGTCCTTTTTAAAAATAAGGGCATATTGCAATAAAATAGATAGAACTCTGATATTCCTGCAGCTGTGGGAAATACCTCCTCAAGTCTCACGTCCACAGGTGACTTTCTAGCTATCAGTCAGTCGATAGGAGGCCAGAAGGGATTACTCATATGTTAATCGTGATTGGGAGCAGTGGTTCTTTGGTTCAGAACCATTGGGTTCTTCAGATAGCCACAATATGGAGTCTTCTCTTGTTGATTTCATCCTCTTTTCCACATGCATCTCTTCACCTAGTTTTTAAACAGAAATATAAACTGTTGAGGGCAGGTGCTGTCTTCCCAGCACTATTGGATCTTAATACTGATTGGAGACTTGGTGCTAATAAAATGGGAAAAGTTAAATATTTAAATGTGAATACCCTTAACTCTAACAGATACAAATATATGTACATTAATTCCCTTCCCTTAATCTTTAATCAGTATTTCTGTGATAGGTTTATATAGTCACAGAAGCATCTATACCATTTTAGCTCATATTTTTCCAAGGGATGGATGAAGAGATATGTTTATGTACTCATGAGAGTGTGTGTGTGAGAGAAAATTTATAGTCTTGTATATACATTCTCAGAATTTTTAGTTTTAATTACTGAATTATTTGAAGATGCAAGAATTTCCCCAACCCACTTATGCATTACATCTTTTTGTTTTTGTTTTTTTAAGGAAGGCTATTGTAAGTAAGGCAGGCAGAATGTTACCTTCTGCTGGTGGATGCTGAGAAATATGATTGCAGTTATTCAAAATGCTTTCCCCTGACCCTGCCAGCAGGTTCAGAAATTTGAGGACCTTGGGGGGCAGTCACTGCACCCGGGGAGGGGGGGTATGGGGTAATCTTTATTAAAACAAATATGGGTGGGGGGTGTATGTAGCACTTGTCACAGTGGCTTTTTTGTGAAATGTTGGGGGGTGCTGAACTTTGTGGAGTGGGGGCAGGTTAGGGGACAATGAGACTTCTCAACTAATCTAACTTACAGCTATAAACTTACTCACAGTAACCTAAAAGATGTTTTAATACCATAAGAAAAAAGGAGGTGGGGGGTGCAATACAAACTTAGCAGGCGGCAGTGACCGAGAGGAGGGGAAAGCAACGGGGAAGCAGGGACCTAAGAAGGAGGAAGGCAAGTGGGAGGGGGTTAGAGGCAGCGGGATGGGGAGGCACGTGGGGACTCGGGGAAGCAAGGGGGGGGGCTGAGCAGTTGGGGGGGGACAGAGCGGGAGTGGGGAGCCGGTAGAGTTGGTGGGGCAGCTGCAGAAAGCGGTGGAGAGCCGGTAGGAGCGGGTAGGAGACGGCGAAGGAGCCGCAGGGAAGTGGCGGGGGGGGCCACAGGGATGAGAGCCGTGGAAAAACGGCAGCTGCAGGGGGAGAGACAGTGCTGAGGGTAAGCGGCGTGCCGGGGGAAAAGGGGGGGTAGAGGGCAAGTGGCAGCTGCGGGAAAGGGGGCGCTCAGGAAAGCGGCGAGCCAGGGAGAAAGGAGAGGTAGAGGGCAAGTGGCGGGCGAGGGAAAGAGGGTGCTGTAGGAAAGCGGCGAGCCGGGGGAAAAGGAGGGGTAGAGGGCTAGCAGAAGAAGTGGAGCCAAGGAAAAATGGAGAAATCCCAGGGCAGAGAGAGGGGCCACGGGAGCGGTGGGGGAGGCAGAGTGGGGGTCGGGGCACAGGTGGGGAATACAGAAAATAAAGAGGGGACAAGGAAAGCTTAAGAAAACCAAACTTTAAGTTGGGGGAGTTACAGAGGGGAGGACAAAGGTAACTTAACAGAAACAATTCTAGTAACTACAAACTAAAGCAAAACAATCTTGCTATCTAACTTAATACTTCTAAGGCTACCACTTAACCTTATACAATGTTGCAACACACAATGATACTTTTAACACCAGTTCAAACAGTTCAGAAGGAAGAGATACGCTAAATAATACAGAGTAGCGGCAGGTAATTACAGACACGGGAGCTCCTTTAACACAAAATGAAGTAGCAAGTAAAGAAAAGGAAAGGAGAAGGCAAAAGATACACGTGAGCCTGTAAAGCTGGGAAAAACAGTTTCAAAGCAGCAGCCAGAAAAGAAAGTAATTTTAATCTTTAAAGAAAAATGCAGGGCAGGCTCTTACCATCCCCAGCAGCAGCATTACAGGCAGGAGAGACTTGAACTCATACTCGGGCCAGCAGTTTAAATGTGGGGTACGCTCGGAGAGAACTCGTGAGCGGAGGAGTTCGGCTTCTGGTTGATCAGGCCAGGCAGGGTGTCTTGGGGACCTTCCTGCCTGAGCCCCCCAGGACCAGAGCTTTTAAGCTGATTTTCCCACCTTTCCCCAATTACAGGGAATGCAGAGAACAATAGTGGTATGAGTCTTACCTTGCAGGACCTTGCAGTCAGGCAGAGCCCACCTATACCAAGCCCTTTCAGAACAATGGGCACTTAGGGTGGTAACAGCCATCTAGTTAAGTTCAAGGGGGGCCATCTGCTCCCCTTAACATTCCTTACATATCTAAGTGATGGCCCGGGAGGGGCTGCCATAAAATCAATACAATGAGTCACGAACATCCCCAAGTGGTTTCTTAGACCCTTTTGCCAGGTTAAGATCATGAGTCAATAAAGAATGCCTGGCAAGTTTATCATAAATAATATGAGAAGGGGAGGATTCATATATTCTATCCATGTAAACATATCACTCAATTCAAAATCTTACTTTCAGTACTTTCTGTCCAGAAAGCTGAAACATAGCAAAAAGTGTTGAGGTTTATCTTGCAAAACCGGCTGGTGGTTATTTTTTTAGTGGCATTGGGCTGTGAATTTGTGCGTGTTAAAATTGTTTTCCTTGGTTTTGCAGACTGCAGCTGGTCTTGGTGAGATGTATGCACCCACTTGGCAGGTGTTAAACGTATTTAACAAGAATAAAAATTGGTGCAATCTCATCTACAGTTCAGGTGATTTGACTTGACTTCACCTTCCTCTATGTCCTGTTACCCAGTGTTTGAATCTTAACAACTGCTCTGATTTGCTGTTACTGTATGACCTGGTCCCATGTCTGACACTCCCTTGCATTTATTTTCATCCCATTCTGTAAGTTCCCCTGTCTTCAAAGCATCCAACAAGTGGGATTTTCTCCCACGAAAGCTCATGCAATAAATAAATTTGTTAGTCTTTAAGTGCCACAGGACTCCTTGCTTCAATTCACTTGTACAATCCTACCATGTAGCTGTGCATTCCCAGCATCAGTCTCTTCATGAATTTTGTGCTGACACAGATCTCTTCAGTAAATGAGGTGGTCAGAGTATGTAAGAAAATCTAGAAAATCTGTATACTTTCTGCATCATCTTACATCTTCAGAGAAGGTGGATGACTAACTTGTTTACGTCTGATCCAATGCTTAGTGAATGAGGCGTGCGTTTGTTTATAAACTAAATCCAGCCAGCAGGTGACACTCAAAGGGTGAGCACCTGTGGTCTTAAATTGTAAAATTTTATGAGGGAAAGACCAGTGTTAAGCTGGGTTTTGTACAGTCTGTGGGGCAGTGGAAGCTGATACATAACTGGGCTCCTTAGTGCTGCTGCAGTATAAATTAGAAATAAATCTCACAAGTGTTTGGTCAGTGATGCTGATAGCCTGTAGTTTCAAGTAAAGATTTTTCAACTGTTAGGAATATTGGACTGTCTCTGTGACAGGCATACGATGGGAGCTACACTTGAAGATGTTTTGGTTTTGTTTACAGAAAAGTCATCCATTTTTTGATACTTTGTACCATCTGGGCTATAATCTTTTTTAAATTTCCCCATGTAGTTCTTCGGATAAGTTTTATGAGGTAAGTGTTACAGTTGCAAAAAAAAAAAGCCATTAAGGTTACTGCTACTTAACAGCACACTCTCCCTGTAACTCCCTATTACATGAGATTTCAAAACACCAAATTCAAACATTTTTGTTGGGGAAGGCCACAAGGGGTAGAGAACACAGTAAATGCAGAGTTAAGGTGCTCCATAGATGACTTTATTTAAAATGTTAGAAGAAAACAAGCCACAAACTAAAAACACCCCAGAAAATATCTGTAGAGGTAGTGTTTCTCATACAACATGACTGGAAAACTAGAGAACTTGGCACCACTGTTCCCTCTAAGCTGTGCGTGTGTGCGCGTGCACACAGGTCATGAAACCTGCGCACACGACAAAATAAAGTGCGCACAAAAAAATTCAATAGTGCCAATACTGGTGCTCACAAAAGAAATGTCTTTGCGCACACAGTCTACGAGTCATTAGAGGGAACATTGCTTGGCACCTGTACAGATACCATGTAGAACTCAAAGTCCATGTAATACTGTATCCCTTCACAGTAAATATTTACTATTATTGGGATGCCTTTCAACAGAGTCCATAATGCTAAAGTGCACAGAGCTTTGGAGTAGATGGTAAGACACTTTCCATATCAGTGTTTTACAAACTTAGGTACTGGGTCTCAGACTCTCATGCACTGGGTTGTGGCAGCCTCTGCTGCCACTGCCAAAAGTTTGAGCGATGCATTGCTCAAAAGATGTAATAGCTGGGTCGCAGGCATAAATGATGTTTTTCAACTGGGTCCCAAGGAAAACCATTGTTCTATATGGTTAGACACATCACACTCAAGAATACTATTTCTCATTTCCTGAAATGTGGTCATGCAGAATGTTGAGGATAATCCAGTCACCCATCAGTGAGGCTCTGCATCTCAAAAGACTGGTACAATGCAATGTCTGCTTACCATCCATTGAACTGAAAATCTTGAACCGAAATCATCCATTAACCTGAGAAAATCAAAATAGAGTTACAAAGATAACTAGAGAATTTTACATTTTGTGTACTAGCTTTGTTGCTAGGCCAGGGGTCTCAAACACGCTGCCCGCTTGTGGCCCCTAAAGCTATTTCCTGTGGCTCGCAATGACACTATCGTTACCGATATTTGCAATATCATTGTATGAAAAAGTTTCAGTGGTGCAGCCCTCGGGCTAATGTACTGATCCTCATGCAGCCTTCATGATGATTTGTTTGAGACCTCTGCTCTAGGCATTGCTCTTAGTCCCTTTAATTTGATACATGTATAAGGGTTAGGGTCTAGCATCTGGGAAAAGTGTCTTAGTAAGTGGTCAAAAAACAAACAAACAAAAAAAAAAAACCCCACACAACTTCTTGAAACATTTCGTTTAGTAGTCTAATCAAACCAACTAGTTTGATTTGGAATATGTGTACGCTAATTTCTTTGTACAAACTGGAACAGTTTTTTTTAATTAAAAAGCTGTGTTAAAAGGAAATCATGTCAAGATTTAGTATCCTTTTAGTATATAGAGTTCAGTCTCACTCCTTTTGGTAGAATTGTTCATTTAATTCAGTTCTTTAATCTGTACAGTGCACAAATTTCAGTCATTAAAGGGCTAAAAAGAATGAACTGATTCATGGAATACTCTGAATTTTTTTCAAGACGCTTTACTGGCAGCAAAATATGACTTTACTTTCAAAGGGACAATTCATTTCCATGGTAATGTGAGTTACATTCTAGAGCAGCTGAAGAATAGGTTTCAATGTGGGTGGATATTCTGTTATACTTCAGTAACCTAAGCAACCAGCAAATGTACTTTATCCTTTATTTCCATAATTAAATGTAGGTTTAAATGCATTTTTGTGCATTACTTTCTTGAGAGGTTTTTAAAATTGTTTTTTATTTCTGGAGGGACAATGTTGTCCAAAGGGAAGTAGAAAAATGTGCAGAACACAAGCTGAAAAGGTTGGTTTGTACAGAGGATAGTTAGGTTTCTTTCATGCTCTAGGTTCTTGGTTCTGAAAATTTACTCTATCTGAATTCTTTGTAAGCAAATGAAACTTATGAAGAAAGAGTAAGGAACCCACTTCCATTTCTGCTCTATTCGGAAGTAGTCACTCTCAGTGTAAACAAAAATATCAGAGGCAGACCATTTGTTACATATGGTTATTACTAAGATTTTTAATAAGGTTACTGGAATCTTCAGGACAGTACTAATTAAAGAAAAAGTAGTACTTTCAGAAAAATGTGATTCCCAAGATCTGAGTTTGTTGCATTGTTTTTCATTAGTCAAGGATGAACTGTTGTGTGCATTCTTCTATTCAAAGGGCATTAAACTGTAAATGAGGATTGAGAGGATTCAGCAGCTTTCTAATAACTAATTTTTAAAACTGCAAACTAAAATGTAAAGAATAATTTAAATTAAATATAAAATTTTGCTGCCTGATTTGTTTATAAGAGGGTGTGAAGGGAAGTTTAGGGCACACTATTCAAAGTGGCTATCTGTTCTAATAATCTGAATAGTTTATTTTAAATTGTCCTATAGAATTTAAGATGGAATGACACAGTCCTCTGCTGGCATAGTAGTGTTAAAATTGGTACTTCTAAATATATGGGCACTATCAATGAGTTCAATTTTTATTTTGGGAGTTAATGGTAAAAGCAAAATCAAAGATGAGGTTAAAAAAATCATCTGAATATAGCTACTTAGTTTTTGTCAGTCACTGATTTTTCAGATGAGGTAGGTCTTGGCTGATTCCTTTTTGATTGCTTTCTTTCTTTCTATGGCAGATTTACCCTCAATAACAGGGGGCCCAAAATTTAGGACAAATCTGACCAGCTGACTGAACTTAATAAACATTGCATGTCATGAAACTGTCCAAGATTTCTGCATTCTGTGACCTGTGCTCTACCTGTGGAGGTTTTTTTGTCTGTTTTTGAATAGTCTAGCAAAGAATTTGCATCAGAATTTTTTTTTTACTATCTTGGCAATGACATAACAGCAACTAAATGTAAGTGGGGGAATGGGCCCACTATTGTCCTGGCTCATACACCACCCTGGTGGAACTGGTTAGCAAAAGGATCTGGGTCTCGCTTCCATTCCCTTTTCCCAGAGGCCTGCCTGGCTATAACAGCTCCCCTCCCACTATCTTGTGTGGCAGGGTCTCAGCAGCCCCAGCAAGGCTGGGCTCCATATTCCTGGGGGGCTCAACTTCCAGTCTTACTGTGGTCACCTGGCGTAGCAGCTGGTGTTTCTTCTCTGGGGTGCTAACTTGCACTAGGTGCTTCCCTGACTCACTAAGCATTGTATGTAGTACAAACCAATACTGTTTATTAAATGAACAGCAGTCAAAAATCAGATAAAAAAAATAAAGGTGAGAAAGTTAAAAGCAAACACCCAATGTCGCTGCCTCACACAGGGGCACCATACATAGTGTATGTGGGTTGTGAGGGATCTTCACGCTCTGTTCCTCACAAGTCTCAGACCTCCTGTTCAGGCACTGGCTGCACTTCAGGAATGCAGAGTCCAGCACTTGCTCTGGTAGTGGCCACATGCCCCAAGGCTTTAGAGGGCAGAGGTCTTCTCCTCAGTATCAGCCTCCCTATCAGGGTCACAACCTCCTTTCTATTCTGGACGACAAGGCCTCTTGGCTGATGAGATTCCTTGGTAATGGGCCCTGCCCAAGGGCTACGTTGCTCTCCGCACCTGCTCGCTCTATCCAGCTCCAGTCGTCATCTACATTTTTTGATTTTTACACATTTTTCACATTAGCATAATATGAATACAAGCTTTCTTCTAGACTAGAAGTTCTCAAACTGTGTTCTAAGAACTCCATTCACATGGACCAAGGAAAGTTATTAGGGTTTTTTTATTTAAGAAAACACTCTTATCCAAAGTACATTACAATAGTTACCTAACAATACAGACAACATTTATGAAGGTCATAAAATGGTTCACAGAGACCCTCAACAATTTTCACGTGGTCTGTGAGGGGAAAAAGTTAACTATGCAAATCATCAAGATACCTCACCTGATTTTCATTTACTTTGTTACTTATAAAATAGGAAGTGTGGGAAAGGAAAATGGGTGGAAGGGGGGAGAGAGTATTTTTACTTTTCTGGGTTCCTGGGGAAGGGGAGCTGGGCACAGGGCCCCACTAGCTCTAAATCTGTCACTGTGCTAGAGGCTTACATTAAGTTCGGTGTAAAGCCTGTTAGTAGAATCTGTTTTGACACTGGTCCATTTGCTATCTTTTAAAAGACTTCTCTGCTCTGAAAAGAAAGGGGAACCAGACAATGTTCATTGTCTAAATTTTATATTTGCCTCATTTGAAAGAAGAAAAATCCTTCACCTCTCAGCTCACTTGAAGGCTTTGCTTTAACTGTCTTCCAGAGAAGAGCAGGGAGTTGGTTTGGTAAGGAGAAAGAAGCACGCTCAAAGGCAGGAGTGTTCAGGAAGCAAACCTGGACTGCTGCCACCACTCCAAAGAGCAGGGAGTATTGGAGTTTATTCACCTCTGCAGTGAGGGAGGTTACCCTATAACAACTGGAGTACCATTTATTAGACCTTAATATCCTCCACAGAAATAAGTCTATAGCCATCACAAAGGCACGCTGACCTTATTTGTGATTTAATGTTAGTAATTTGTATCACTGGAGAGCCCAAGTCATGAACCAGGAAGCCATTGTGCTGGGCTCTGTAATAACCCAATGTAAAAGAGGTGCCTGCCCCTAGAAGCTTAAAACTTAGGACCATGTCTGCAATACAAGTTTCATTAATAACAGTTAAGCCTGCATATAGCTGTTGGCATTGCTATTTTGGTAGGGTGTGTTCACACTTGGTGTTGCAGGGGTCCCTATGATACCAAGTTGTATCAGCAGAAGGTGTATGACTCTGTGGGTAGGCATCCCATTATCCCACTATCCTCTGGCACGTTCCTTTGTGGGAAATGGTTGTAGGAACACTTCATAATATAGAAGGAAGCCAGTACTCTCAAGGAATTATGGGAGTTTGGGGTCAACTTCCCACAAGTCCCTCTGGCCCTGCTTTAGATCTGCTGTTTTCTCAGACCAATTTTCAATCTCTGTGCCACTTTACTGGCAAGTATGGAAGTCAATCAGATCAGCAGAGCTCTTGTGGCTGTTCTAAAACCAGGGTGACTGGTTTTGGTTTGTATTTGTGAAATGGCTGTGTGAGTAGCTGTGTGAAGCTACAAAACAAAACATTGAGGGCAAGTGAATGATGCAGGAAGTGACTGAAACTGGCCATTTCGTGCCACTGGTCATGGCAGTTCACAGCCCAAGCAACAAGCATTGAATAATGGGTTCAGTTTGTGATAAAAATCTAGGATGACCAGCAGTGGCTGCATAACTTTTAGAAGCAGAAGGCTATGTTCCCAGGACTGTGTGCTGAGTGCACCCAGCACAGACGCACCAAAGTGTGAGCTGCTTTCTCACAGGAATGAGTGGATGTAAGATTAGAAACTGCAAATGGATCTGTACAGAGTAGTGAGAAAGTACAAGGAAACAGTATAACAATATTGATCAGCATATTACATCTCAATTGATTTGTTTTCCTTAAGATCTGCCACAGTATATTGAACCCTTCAGTTACTCATCTGTAAATGGCAATTAAACCAAAAAGATGACATCAACTAAATGCATATCTTTGAAGAGTCTTCTAGTGTTGACACTGACAAACCATCTGAGCTACCATTTTAGAGTATTGTATCTTGCCACGAACTACATAAGGAGCATTTATAGTTTAAAAATTAAACATGTATACTCATGTAATGAAGGGGTGGACAAAATTGGTTCACAGCTAGGTGTCAGCAGTTTTACTTTTGTTCACCAGGGGCGCCTCTGCATTACATTTTGCCAGTGGAGCTAGGCGACAAGCTACTCAAACTGGTCACCGTGGAATCCAGAAACATAGATTTATTGAGGCCTGTTGTAATGTCAGAGGTCTATAGCTCTCTGGACTCTGAAATTTCTGAATCCAAGGCACACTAGAGTACTGCGAGCCACTTTCTACCTTCAAACAAGAAACTGTGTAATTCAGTTAGAGTAACCCAGTTAGTATAATGTGAAATGTCTAAATAGCTGAAGGACAAATAACAGTAGTTAAATACAAATTCAAATGGTGTTGGACTGAAATCAGTGTTACTTTCTCAATCTCTGTACAACATATTTAATCCTGCTAAATTTACACTCTCAAATTAATTTTACAGCTGGTAAAAGATGACAGAATGAGTGGTGCTGGAGTGAATGCAGCTTTTCCACCAAAGAGGTACAACAGCAGCGGTGTCACTGTTGTCTCCTCCACCACAGTCACCCAGCCCCATGTCTCAGCCTTAAGCTGAAAGAGTTAGGTCTTGGTCCTTTCTTTTAGTTAAAATGACAAACAAGGAGTCCTGTGGCATTTTTAAAGACTAAAAGTTTATTGATCATGAGCTTTCGTGGGCAAAACCAATCCCCCTTCATCTTCAAAGCATCTGACAAACTGGGATTTTCTCCCACAAAAGCTCAAGTGATAAATAAGCAATAAATTTGCTAGTCTTTAAGTACGACAGGACTTTGTGTTTGTTTCGCTGAACTAGACTAACATGGCTACCCCTTTGAAATTTGTTTTAGAATATGGTTTGTTTTTGCTGATAACTAGTTGTCATACTATCTACTGAATGATAGATTACATTAAATGCATTGGTGGCTGTAGTCCACTTCCTACTAGGCAAAAGTCACCATCAGAAGTGCAAACAAGGAGTCTGGTGGCACTTAAGACTAACAAATTCATTGATTGTATGAGCTTTTGGGGGGGGGAGGGGGGTAAAAAAATCACCTTGTCTTCAAAGTGTCTGAAGTGGGATTTTTCTCCCATGAAAGCTCATAGGATCTATAATTTTGTTGGTCTTTTAAGTGCTACCAGACTCATTGTTTGTTTTGCTGAACTAGACTAACATGGCTGTCCCTTTGGACTTAGCATCTGGGACAGCATTTCTGATGACAGGTAGTTCCATTTACTATGGTGCGTTTGGTAGAGATGCCAAGAATTGAGATGTGCACAGAGAATTAACTATCACCTTAACCCTACATACAGATAATGATTGAAGCAGGCAAGTAAGGGAGTATGGAGGTACTCTTATTTTGTTCTCTGGGCAAAATATTTTAGTTTCAAAAAGCTATTTGTCTACTATCTCTCATTAGTACTCACTTAAAAATTAATATGAATGATGATTTTTGTTTTTTTTCTTACAGAACTATCCGTGTGTGGTTGAAGAGAGAGAGTGGGCAGTATTGGCCTAGCATATACCATGCAATGCCATGTAAGTATTTTGGATGTTCATTATTTGTGTATTTGTCAACTGACTTCTCTGGGCCATGACAAGCTCTGAGCCTGTGACCTTTTGGGGAGCTCACAGTTGTATGCTAGATGCTATGCTTGAGCTAATTGTCTAGGTTCTCTGAAACTTGTTTACCAAGGTATGAGCTGCTACCTATGTTGTTTTTTAATTTGAACATAAATTTGATATCTTGTAAAATTTCTCCTTTCCTTCTATTATTAGATCAAGTACTATAGTAGTATTGCTTATAGATACAAATAAGGCACAGTCCCTACTCTGAAGAGATGCCTGTCTAGTTCAGATACGTGATGCACCAGTTTGAGTTGAAGGTGATGCAGGAACATCTGCAGAGAAGGTAGCATATGTGTTTTGTTGAGAGAGAGTCTGGAAGAGAGAATAGTCTGGTACGTGAGAAGAGGGAGGTTATTCCCAAAGAGGTAGCATGGATGAAGATGGAAAGAGGTGGGGGAAAGGGGATGCTTTGGAGCTGGCTTGGATGACAGTTGGAGAGGAACTAAATCTTTTGGCATATGGGTTCTGGTGGCATAAACTATGAATTAGATATAGAGTAAGTGCTGTGGCCAGTCTTTCATAACAGCAGCATCTGGAAATGTCAAGCACATCCATCCTCCATCAATGAATGAAATAAAAGATGAAAACAGGAGGAAGTGAACTGGAACATAAGATAGGAGAGGGGTTGTATGGAGCCTTGAAAATGAGGAAAATCAAGAGTAGGGTTTGAAGTAGGCAGTGATCTGATAAGAGCAGTGGAGAAAGGTGTGTTTAACTGTGCACTCTAGAGGCACAGGAAGGTGGAAGTAGAGGGAACCCAAAGAGGAGAGCACTAAAAAAAATTGAGGCAGGAGATGACCATAGCGTTTGGCAAAGTTAAGCAATGGGGAGTGGGAAGGAGTGTGGGTTCCATAAATGATGATGCAGGGAAAGATGGGGGGGAAAAAAGATTTCAGTTGCCTGGATCTGGGCAGTGAAGGAGGAAAAGGGTGAGTGATACCAAGGTTGTGAGGGGGTCAGTGATGGAGGCTCATGAAATTTGGGCTTCATTGGGAAGGAGGGGCAAAATGAGGGTGCAGTATCTAGTCTGGGAAGGTGGAAAGACAATTGGGTGAGTGAAGAGTGGAGGAAAATTCATGAGAAGGGAGGAAGATCTGTGTGGAAGATGGAAGACAGAATCCTGAAGGTCATTAACAGAGTGCTGGAGAGGAGATGAAAGAGCAAGGAGAGGAAACTAGAATTGTAGAGTCTGGTGAGGAGTGAATGCTTGACCGCCTCTATGTAAAGGGGCAAATCAAGACTGAAGAGTCTCAAAAAAGAACCTTTCAGATTGCACCCCTTCCTTCCATGGCACTGAACCTTTAAAATGCTTACTGGAAAGACTCTGATATTTACTACTGCAGGATACTGGACTTGTGAGCCAATGCTCTTCTCCGGTGTGGCGAGTCTTAGCTGCCTTCTAGGGCAGTGGTTTTCAAACTTTTTTTTTTTTTTGGACCCAGTTGAAAACAATCATTTATGCCAGCGACCCAACAATTATGTCTTTGAGCAATGCATTCCAGTCTTTTGATGGCAGCAGCAGGGAATGCCACAGCCCAGTACCTGAGGATCTGCAACCCAGTACTGGGTCCCCACCCTGTTTGAAAACCACTGTTCTAAGGAAGGGTTGCAGTAGCTCTAGAGCAATGGTTCCCAGCCTGTGGGCTGCGGATCCCTGGGGGGACACAGTGTGGCTCCATGGAGTCCACAGGCAGGCAGGAAGCTGGGGACAGATGCCTCCGGGATCAGCAGAGAGACCTCAGCTTCCGGCCAGCAGGAGTTTTCCCCAGGCAGGGAGTTTTTAAAACTGCCGCCGCCTGAGCATGCTCAGACCATGCTCAGGAGAGTAGCCTGGGGGGAGGCCAGGTGCAGCAACTCCTGCCAGGTAAGGGGAGAGTGGGAAGAGGCTCTAGGAGAGGAGTAGGGGGAACAGGGAGGGGATCAGAAGACGGCAGGTGGAGGGGGACATTCAGGGGAAGCGGCAGGGACAGGGAGGTTCCCCAGAGTGGTGGGGCCAGCGTTGTGCTGGTGGGGGCCGGATTCCCCAACAGAGGCTCCCCCAGAGTGGTGGGGGCTGCATTCTGCCAGCAGGGGCTGGATCCCCCCGGTGGAGGCTCCCTTGGAATGGCGGGGCATGTATTGTGCCGGCGGGGGCTGGATCCCCCTAGCAGAGGCTCCTCGGGGGGGTGACGGGGGACACACACTGTGCCCCGCAGTGGCGCTGCGCCTCTGAGATGAAAGTGCAGCTGGAGGGCTGCATGCTTTTTATGACAAGGGGGTCCCCAGCCTGGGAAAGGTTGGGAACCACTGCTCTTGAGGGAAGTTTTATAAATGATCATCCAGCAGGGTGGCAGAACTTTTGACATACCCTCTTAGAGTCCTCGAAAGCTGCTGACTTAAGTCAGTCTACACAGATATAACAGAGGTGCAGAGTGACTTTTCGAGAGAGGATACTCTGACATGTTTCTGCAGGGAAGCCTTAGAAAGAAAGCTTAAACTGAGGCTGGTTTGTTGTGTGCTTATAAGTGACCCCTCTCTCACCCGTGCCAATTTTTTTTTTTTTCCCATTTTTGTCAAGTTTGAACTGAGTGTTTGTGGATTCTTTTCAGAGCTGGTGGAAACCCCATCTGCTTTTAGCATACCGAAAATCAAAGCTATTGTGTGAATCTGAATTAGTAACACACAACACTCTTCCCACCACTCCCTCCCTCTTTCAGTCTTGCTATCCCAGTGAAAGAATATTTACATGTTAAAAACAAAGGTGTTCTCTGTTTAAGTTTACATTTTAAGACTGGCTCACTGACAGGCCCATGTCCTTACTGGTAAATGCAATGTGTCTACTCAGTGTTTAATTCCACGGCAATGAAGTATAACCCTAAGGTCTCAGCACACCACTGTTATATTGATGAGTCACTAATATCCTGCAGCAGAAGCATGCAATATTTCTACATGTCCAAACAAAACAAGACATGTTTAACAAGGAAAAGATTCCAATTACCCTATTTGAGAAGTGTGCCAAGTGTCAATGCCATGCTGCTGCTTCTTATTCCCATCTTGTGTCCAGCAGCAGGCGTGTGGGAATCTCTGTGCTTGAATGGTCTGTGTTTTTTTCAATGCATTGCTCAGAAAGTTCATGGGCCACAGCCTCTGCTGGGGTAAACTTAGGTAGCTTCATCAAAATCAGTGAAGCTATGCTGATTTGCAGCAGCTGCAGTTTGTGTTCATCTGGCTTAAACAGCTATAAGCCCTTACCTACCTCTGGAGTGGAACAAATGTCCTAATAGTTTGGTATTAGTACTTCTTTAGTTAATGATTATTTGTGTGTTGTTTTTCGTTATGTGTCTCTGCAAATGGTGAGTATCATGAGAAGGTATCGGGGCAGCACATTAGTTTTCTGTCAGATCAGTTTTGAGCCAGGGCAGTTTTAATTTCCTCCCCTCACCCCTGTGTTAAGGAACATCTTGCATCTTCTCCCTCACCCAATATATTGGAAAACTTTGCAAGTGTCAGAAATAACAGGCTAGTCTATCATTTCTCTCTAAATGCATACAAATATAATCCTAGAACCGTGAGGTATAGCCTGTTTAATTGACACACATTGCACCTATTCTAATTCATGATTCTGAAAGCTATTAGCTGGAAATGAGTGAGTGTCACTTCCACTGCCCATATCCCTCTTATACTAGAAGTGACCTTGCTGTCTAAAGGTATGTCTACACTGATGGTGGCAAGTTCACTGCCATCAGTGCGCTCTTTCAGCTTCAATTGAGCGGTTTGTCAAAATGTGCTTAATCAGTCTCCAGCTTGATTCTATAAATCTAGCCCTGTAACTGGAGTTGCACAAAGGTGACCAGATGGCATTTCCAGTTGCCTTAGCATAGTGTGTATAGGGAGATAAGTGGGAGTTAGAAAGGGGATGGAAGATATGCAAGGTATTTCACATATCTTGCGTATCTCCTGTTGACTGCCACTGAAAAGTGCAGTGAACGTAGACTAGGGAGGAGAGTGGAGTGGTGTTTGTGTTCTCTGCACAGTTCATTTTAGCTTCTCTAACCAGGAGAAAGCAGCATTGGAGCAGTGACTGTCTAAAGACACTTATTAGGGATGTAGGCTGGAGAAAAGATGCCTCTTCACTACCAGAATATGTTGAAATCTCTGCTCCCAAGCATAGCCATCCCATGTTAATCACATGGTCCCATTGTCTTCAATGTTCAAAGCAAACATAGAAGATTCTTATTTATGCTTGTTAGTACAGTGGAAGCATCTGTGTAAGGAAGAGGGATCAAAAAGGAAGAGCTACATGACTGAGCCAGAGGTCAGCTGTATGAGTTTCTTCAGGACTTGTACTGACATAAGCTATTAATGCATCTCAAAAATAAACATCTGGAAATCAGAATATGGAAAATTCCAAAGGGGTAGCCGTGTTAATTTAGTTCAGCAAAACAAACAAGGAGTCCTGTGGTACTTTTAAAGACTAACAGATTTATTTGTTGCATGATCTTTCATGGCAGAAAATCCCACAAAAATCTTTTCTTCCGTGAAAGTTCATGCAATAAATGGGTTAGTCTTTAAAAGTGCCACAGGACTCTGAGTTTGTTTTGCAGAATATGGAAAGAGAACAAAAGAAAAAGCACAAGAATGAAACTTGAATTCTTTACCAGAGGGGGCATACTTTTCTAATTTTGAAAATGCCATGTCTGTCAGTGTGGAATTTCTTTACAAATGTGAGGGCAGTGTGACTGGTTATCAGTTGACTGGTGTTTCTGGTATCATGGAGTAAATTGGGGTGGGCAACATTTTTGGCCTGAGGGCCACTTGCCCTGAATGACCACCCACAAAGGGCCACAGGCTGGGGGTAGTGGCCAGCCCTTCCCCTGAGAAAAGGGGTGTACGTGGGCTCCACTTCCTCTCCCTCCCAGCTTCAGCTGGAGCTGGGGAGAAGGAGCAACAGTGGTGCTCTGGCCCCGGCTTGAGCTGCTGCTGCCACTCTTCCTCTCCTTGTCCCTCCCCAGTCCAGCAGCAGCTCATGCTAGGACCAGACCAGAGTGCGCCACTGCTCCTTCTTCCCTCCCACCCAGCTGGGAAGGAGAGGGAGCCATGGCAGTCTGGCCCCGGTGCGTGCTGCCACTGGATCTAGGAGGAGGAGGTAAAGCAGCAGATCGTGCTGGGGTCAGAGCACTGGTGGCACTCCTTCTCCAGCGGGAGGGAGGGGAGATGGAGAAGCAGCAGCAGCACCCTGGCCATAGCATGAGCTGCCACTCTCCCACCCTTACATCTCCCAGGGCTAGCGGTGCTGCTGGGGCTAGAGAGCTGCTGCTGCTCCTGAGGTGGAGTGGAAGCTGCACTCTGGCAGTGGCACAAACCGTTGCTGGACTTGGGAGGGGTAGAAGAAGGAGAAAGGTGGTGGTGTGAGTCGTCTGGAGCTAGGGGGAAGATGGTAAGAGTGGCAGCTGGTGGACCAGAGATAAGGCACTTGCAGGCTATAGTTTGCCTGTCTCTGGAGTCAATGAAGAACTTGTCAATGAGCTTAGTGTTTGGAACAGCACCCTTTCTCAAGCTTGGGTTAATTTTTGGTACACAGCCACAACAAACTCACCTCTGAAGGAGTCGGTCACTGGAAGATCAGAAGCATAAGAGGCACTGTTGAGCTACATGGCTAACATGGGTGAGGTGAAAAACAAGCAAATATAGTTCTCATGTTCACTAAATGCATAGTTGGCCTAGCAGCAGTACTCTTTACAATGGATCTCTAATGGATGAGCTGTTTCTAGCAAATCCTCTTCACTCACATTCGCCAGAGGATTTGTTGGCTCTAAACATTCGAGCTCTGTTAAACCTCATTTTTGCCAGTAAGTGGCCTTAAGATTATGACAGGGAAACAGTGTAGTGAAGAGAAATGTGCACAAAGATCACAGAAAGGAATAAAACACTTACTGTAGGAAGGAGGGTGGAGTTTGTTGTTTACAAGCTGGTACCCCATTCTGTCTCCCTGTTGTTAGTTTTAATGTCGCCAAGTTCCAGAGGGGTAACCATGTTAGTCTAGTTCAGCAAAACAAACAAGGAGACCTGTGACACTTAAAGACTAACAAATCTATTTATTGCATGAGCTTTCATGGGAGAAAATCCCACTTCAGAGTTTCTGATGAAGTGGGATTTTCTCCCACAAAAGCTCATTTGATAAAGACATTTCTTAGTCTTTTTTTTAAGTGCCACAGGACTCTTTGCTTGTTTTAGTTTTTATAGTTTCAATACAAACTAGCTGCTAAGGGAGGGTGAAGCATATTGTAAATCAGTATATGCACAAGGTTTAAAAGTGATTACTCGTAAAGCAAATCAGGTCTGGCCTTCACTACAGAATTAGCTTGATGTGAAGTAGCTTATGTAAGGGTCTGTACCAGGGTGACCAAACTTATGGAACTTAAGAGCCACACAAGTTGATGATTAAGCCTACAAGAGCCACACTGAGGCCCTGGCTTCTGCCTCTCCTCTCAGGCCCCACTACTATCCCTTTTCCCTCCCTCTAACAGCTCCTCAGCCCCCCACTGCCAGCTTCCCTAGCACAGTCCCCTGAACCCTGGGGTCTCATATTCAAATCACTACAAGGGCTACATAAGGGCTAGGATATTGGCCCGAGGGCCACATCACTGAAACCTTTTTCATACAACAACTTTTAAAACTGAAGTCCCATCAGTTCATTTAATTAAAATTAAATTAAAAAATAATTAATAGAATTCAAATGATTGTAAATAAAATAATTAGGTGGGTTTAATTGATTTTTTTAAAGGTTTTAATTAAAATTAAATATTAACTTTAAAAGAGAAGGAAGGAAACAAGGAAGAAAGAGAGAGAAAAGAGAAAAGAAGAGAAGGAAGGAAGGAAAGGGATTAGAGAAAAAATAAAAAAGATGGAAGGAAGAGAAAAGAGAAGGAAGAGAGAGGTAGAAGGACGAGAACGAAAGAAACGAGAAGGAAAAGAAAAAAGAAATATATATGGTAAGAAAAAGCAAGAGAAGTAAGAAAAAAGGAAAAGAGAAGGAAAGGAAAAAGAGATGGGACGACGAGAAAGAAAGGTGTCTTGGGCAGGGCGATGGTCCCGTCCCCATGAGCAGCATGGCCTTGGTTGGGGCTGTCTCTGGGTCCCAGGGGGATGACTGGGGTTCCTGGGAGATGGAGCAGGTCAGCTCACCACTCTCCTCTGCAGCTGGGGGGGGGGTGTGGAGGCCCCATTTCGGCCCACCCCCCTCAAGGGACCGCCCTCCAGGGCTCTGCAACTCAGATGTGGCAGGCTTCATCTTGAGGCGGGGGGGGGGGCAGGTAAGGGGCGGTGGAGCACTATCAGCAGCAGGAGGGGAGGCGGCTGCCAACTCCCAGCCAGCGGGGGCGCAGCAAACCACTTCAAAAGCCAGCCAGGGGTACGAAACCCCTGAATTCTGGCTCTTCTGGGGCCTGCAGGAGGAAATGCCATGTGGCTCATGAGCCGCAGTTTGGTCATGCCTGGTCTATACTAAAATTTCTCTCTCCCCAGTACAAGGTGCCCCCTAACCCAACTTAATAACTTTACCTCCACAAGAGGCATAGTGCTTAAGTCTGTATAGTTAGCTTGATGCAGTTCTTGTGTAGACAGTGTCCCTGCATTGGTTTATCCCATCTCAAGGGACTCAAGGATAATTATCATGTACTCTTTGTTTCACTAATTGGTATTTCTCTGCCCTGAGCAGAATGTACAGGGGGAACAGAGGAAACATCACTCATTCGTTCCTTTGTAATTCACAATTTGAGAAAGTGACAGAGTGCACTAAGGGATTTATGTGATATCTGTAAGTAAATGAAGAAACCATGCCACCTCCATTTTACGTAAGGAAGAGTATTTTCAGTGGCTGAAAGGTTACTCGGATCATTCGATTCTGGAAACCAACTTTATAGAACTAAAGGAGACGGGCTTAAAGAAAATGACAAGTGCTGTGGGTAAAGTTTTCACAAGCCCTTAAATGACATTATGTTCTATTTTCAAAGCATTTAAGTCTCATGAGACTCAGGCACTATGAATGGAAAGTAATGACTTAGGTGCTTATCTACACAAGCAGTATCATTTCAACTATACTGGTACAATTAAAGCAGTTCAGCTGCCTAGTCTGGATATAATAAGCCAGTAAAAATGATACTTTATGTGGGAAAGGGAATAAGCTATTCTGGTGCAAGGCTTCTTTGTAGAGACATGACTACATTTACCCTGAGTATGTGCGCAGGTATAACTTATTGTGGTTTTTAACAAAAAAAATCACCCTAACAGAAAGCTGTACCAGGCCTATGTCATTATTTAAGAGCTTTTGAACATTTTTTACCTGAAAGCTTCTTTTTGTCATTTCTGTGACTGACGTGCTGTTTAGTGCTTGTCATAACTTGAAAAATAGCTAACTTTTTGGACCCTCTAATTAACAGTAATTTGTCAAAACCTGATTTTTTTTTTTGGTGAGCTGCTCATGACAGTAACAATTCTTTATTTTAGACTATCTAGCACAGGATCTAAAATGTAGGGGGTGGGATGGTGTAATCTGGTATGATAAAGAAGAAATGTTTTCTTGATGGTTTTTTAAAAAAAAGAATAATAATTTGATTTAAACACTGTCCCAGTGTTAGAGACTGGCCATAACAATACACCAGCACTTGAAATGACCTGTTAACTGAAGGTGGAACTAGCAGTTTAGGTTCATTGCTCTAAATCTTTTCTGTTCCACAGTTTCACTTTAATACTCTCAGGTGGTGTTAGTAGCACCAACAAAGTACTTCCGTTTTGACAGCTTTCTTCTTTAACTGAAGCCTTTTCTCAGTTTGTCAAACATCAGGTTAAACATTCCAAAAACAAAATGGAAGGAAACAAGTAATCAGTCATTCTTGATCTGTTTGATACTGTCAGTTAGAGTCTTGGAGTGTCTGTTGCTGTACATTATTCTGTTTTCTTTCCTCAGTAAATAAATAAAATCCAAACATGCATGTGGTGGTGTAATTTCAGTTAAATGTCCAATCCAAACTTTTTTGTACTTACTTTTCTTCATCTGCTTATGCCACAAACTAAAGAACATGGAGGATCCACTGAACTCATCAATGTTTTGATACCAATCCAGGGTGTTTGTATGGAAGAGTTGAGAAATCAAGTTGAAAATTCTTGGGATAATAACCGTTTACAAAAGCAAGTGCATATATTGAATTGGGGAGGAGGGATGGAGGAAGGGCTACAAGAAACAGAACTGGAGGAACCAGTGAAAAGCACAACTAAAAATCTTCAGTTCATTATTCTTGCCATGAGTATGGAATTTGTGGTAAAAATCAGAAGGAGCAAGAATTCCTAGCTCCTCCTCTGAGATTGGCAGTTATAATGTTGAACCTGTCCTGCCAAAACTTCACTGAGACTTAAACAGCTATCAGCTACCATACTAGGCAAACAAATGATACTATCACCACTTACCTACTATATGTACTTGCGGATAAGCTGATCCACGTATAAGCCAACCCCTGATTCTGAGCCGTAAAAATTGGGTGACCCACGTATAAGCTGAGGTCCACCTGTGGCCTCAGTCCCTGCCCCTCCCTAAACCCTGGCAGCCCCTGCTACTGCTTTTCCCTGGCAAACCCAACTCCTGCTGCCACTTTACCTCCGCCTCTGAGACACCACCCAACTCCTGGGCCCTGATGCTGGACTTAAAATCCCCGGGGGGGGGGCTGTCTCATCTATTGACCCATGTATAAGCCAAGTGCCTGTTTTAAAGGTAATTTTCAGGCATAAAAATCTGTTTATACACTTGGTAAATTTGGATTTAAAAGGCTTTCTATAACAGAGCAAACATAACTTTGTTGTTAGAAAATTCTGATTCTATACCATGTTGACATCAGATTCCCAAAAGGGCACAAGGATTTTTTTTTACAAAGCCAGCTGCAAGAGTACTGAAAAAAGATTATAGTGTGGTAGTTTATAGAGTAATGTGTTTCTAGGGTATAAGCTAGATTGTTGCCTTGATCATGCTTTTAGTCATTTTTATTATAATTAGATTATATTATAACCAATGATAGTCCATAATGGAACTACAGTTGTCAATTTGTCTTTAGTTTTGTTGAAACTCAACTACAGTTCAGTTCATAGGCGTGTCCTATTTCAGGAAGTTAAACTGACAGTATGTAAACCAGGGGTCTCAAACTCAAGTCACCACGAGGGCCAATTGAGGACTAGTACATTAGCCCAAGGGCCGTACCACTGAAACCTTGTCATACAATGATAATGCAAGTATTAGTAACAATAGTGTCTTTGCAGGCCCCGGGAAAGAGCTTTACGAGCGGCATGTGACCCACAGGTGTCATATTTGAGGCCCCTGAGTAAACCTTAAAAATCGTATTACTTGTTAGCTGAAGATCAGAAAATGCAGGAAATTAAGTTCAATCATTGTTAAATCTACAAAACCTTTAAAACTGAAATGTCTTTAATGTTCTTTAAGGAGTCTGTGGCACCACAGCAGTTCTAGTATAGCATTTTTTGTTTCAATAATTTCAGAGAGGAAAAAAGTGGGATCATGAGATCAGAAGTGGTTGTATGGCTACTAATTTATTTCCTGATGTAACAGTTAACTGAAGAGTGTGTTCATGCTTTTCTATCTTGAGGGATAAAATGAATACCCTCATAAATGTGTTAGTTAGGCACCCCAGAACTTCAAGATTAACGAGAATCATAGTTTTGTTAATTTCATCAACATGTTCATTTTTTTCAGCTCCATGTTCATGCATGTCTTTTAACCCGGAAACAAGAAGGCTGTCCGTAGGTCTAGACAATGGTACAATCTCAGTAAGTACTTATAAATAAGATTTCCCATTGAAATACTTCCCTTTTGAGAAGTATGCATGTATTACTGTACTGAGGAATTTTAATTAGTATTGGCTATGTGACAGAGACCAACATTGCTCCTAGCTGCTGATGAAACTGACAGCTCTAGTGCTAAAAAGAGTAAAATTTCAGACCAACTGCTATATAATCTTGAGCTGAATTTAGAGGAATTAGGCAACTAAACAAATTGTATGGGTTTACTTGTCCAATAACAAGTTCTTAATTTGCCAACTTCGATCAAATTATTGTTTTTTCTAAGCTGGTCTCTGGACACAGCAAATGAGTGTAAATGTACTTCAATGGATTCATATGATGCATCTGAATTCATAGTCAACTCTTCATACATAATATACAGCACTGACCCCAAGCCCTGTACAAAGATGGGTTCTGGTTACACTCTTAACACAACATTACACTGGTGTAATTCTGCTATGTGAGGCATAGCTTCCTTCCTTCAGTGGAATTCCTCCTGACTTACAGGAGTGTAAATGGCTTCATTCTCCTTTCAGTAACTTCAGACAGAACAATCTCCTTGCAGGTGAAGAGAGTATACTATTGAAGCAGAGATCTGCCAAGTGGATCAGAGGGGGTGCTGTCTCCATTGGATTGTAACTATTATGGGAACTATTAATTGGGGGTCTGACTAGACTAAGAGCTGTACTAGGTGCTCAGGTGACAGCAGTGGTTGGAGGCACTCTTATTCTTCCATATGCGACCCTTAGTACAATTACCTTTAACTGTGATGCTTTGTGGTTAATCTTTTGCATGGGGCCATGTTTTAAAATTGTTTTGGAAGCTGGAACAGGTGCCAAAGTTAACACACCCTCTTGGTAAGCATGATGTCCCTGTAGCCAGCACGTGGCCTCTGTGCTCTTGGACCTGCATGGGCTACCAGAGGGCTCTTCGGCAGGTTTTAATGTGGTGACTTTGACCTCTAAAGCCTGAAGTGACCTGGGAACAGCCTGCTTGGGACTGTCTCTGCACTGTGTATTCTTCTATGCCTGGAGTCTGCAGAAGTGTTGATGATAAATCCTCATTGATGATGTACAGAAGGAGGGATTGGCAGGATGTTCTTTGAGGGCCCAGGGTTTCAGAAATACTTTCTCTCCAGTCTGGCTTTTGAGGAGAGGTAGGGAGTTGAGTAATTGGTCAGTATGTGGAGGGTTGATATTTATACTTACATTTATCCGAAGGAGTGAGCTAACTGAACTGTGTTTTTGATTTGCAGTTTTAAATGATTGACAGGGTACTTGGATCTTCTTTAAGTGCACATTTTATTTATTCTAAAGAAAGTACATTGAGGAAAGATATGTTGGTTATCTTCTCTCAGGGTGTATGTTCCTGGGGTTTGTTAGTAGAGGCAAAATCACACAGATTCTGTTGTGTCAGTGTATTATCTAGTTATGGCCCTTTAGATGATATGAAATGCTTTCTGAAAATATCAGCATTGTTAGTGGCAGCAACAGCAAAAATCACATAACACAAAGATGCTTGGCTATATCTGCCATATGATTGTCAGGCACTCAGAGGAATACCTGACTGCAAATGGTTGAGAAACTGCAGTTTTTTCCAAAATACTTGGTGACATGGACTATTTCCCAGGAATTCTATGCAGGGACAACCAAACTTTGACTCAAATTCCTGACTCTTTCAAATGTGTTGGCACAGGGTAGAGTCAAAAATGATACTTTCAGAAAGAAAGGTAATGAGTTAAACCAGTGGTTCTCAACCACTGTCAGGACACATCACTGTATGCCACACAGTAGTAAGTGTGTCACAGAGAACTAAATTTGAAGTGGTAGGGTGGGCTGGTGCAATCTGTGGGATTGTGAATGCCACCAAGTTTTTTATGAGCCACAGAAGGTTGAGACCCACTGAATTAAACTGCTCTTGCTACCTGCACATTTTAAAATGACTCATTCCAGTTAATGTGTGGTGTTTTGGTAAATAAGGTAGTGAATCGTGTGGAGAAAGTTTTTATATAGAGAAGCTGTATTACTGTCATAATCAGTAGAGGAGCAGATCTTCTACCAGAGCTGATGAAAGGGGGTTGGAGGACTGGTGAATGAGATGAATTACTGTTGTTTCCGTTTAACCTAACCTTTAGCTAATAGTTAATTAGAACCCTTCATCCATTCATCATGGAGTAAAATGAAATGGGATAATAAATCTCCCTCCTTTTGCTCCTAAAAGTGACACAAGTAGTTATTTCCAATCTTTAGAACTTGTCAGTTTGGAAGACAAATGTATAAGAAAAACATTTAGACAGGATAAAACTATGCTTCACAGTGATTGATTTTAATCAACACTGCCATATTTCAACCATTTCCTAAGAAAGTATGCATTTAAAACAAAATAGTGTTGCATTACTTTTTTGTGTGCTCTCATTCTGCAACCGTTTCCCCAAATCCTTGCCTGAAGTTGGGAGAGCTGTCTTTTGAGTACCTGGTATTTCTTTGTTCACTTCAGATTCTCAGGGCTATTTCAGGTCTCTTAGAAGCCAAAGACTCTTTCCTCCAAAAGCAAACCTTTTGTTCCAACTTGAAATATAATTACCATATATGCTCACCTATAAGCCAACCCTTGGCTATTAAGGCCAGAAACCCAAAAACCCTCATGACCAGCATATAAGCTGAGGTCTCTGCGCTGCCCTGGGGCCCTCCCTAGCCCCCCCTAACCCTGCCACTGGGTTCTCCCGGGTCCCCAATCCCTTCTCTAGCCCCCCCCCGGCCCTATGGCAACTCCCCAACCCGCCCCAGTCCTTTCCCTACCCCCCCCCCACTGCCAGTTCACCGCGCTGCCCCGGGCTGACCCCCCCATACACCCAGGACCCCTTACCTGGCCACTCTGGCGGCCATGCCACACATTGGGGCTCCCACCATGGGCATGCTCAGGACAGGAGATTTCAGATCTCCCAACTACCACATATACCCGTGCCTTTTTCAAAGGGGATTTCAGGGAAGAAAATTCTCGGTTTATACATGAGTATATACAGTAATCTTTGAAGGATATGCCAGTCTCCCACTCCAGCGGCTGTGAGGAAGAAACCTCCTTTTTATAAAAATGTGGTATCTTAAATCTGTCTCCCTTAATGCTAAGGACGTTATAACTCTCACTATTCTCCTATTGTCCTTGCTGAAAGCAAAAATCTCAGGTCTTGTCTTCATGAGCACTGATTGTTTGGCAGGCTAGTGAGTGGGAGACTTTACACTCCAGATCAATGCAAACTGAGTTTGTGCGGATGGCAAGCCCTCAGTTGGGCCTCAAGGAAAAGATCTCATTGAACACCCCATTCAGAACAATGACTCCTTGCCTACAGGAAGACTTGATCTTAACATCTTGTATCATTTGTTTGTGCTAGATATTTAGAGTCTTAATCATATGCAACACTTCCAATATCTCTTACTGAATAACTTGATGTTGGCTTGCTCACCCAGATTGTGGTAGTTAGACTGTAGCTTTCCTCCAGCGGCAAAAAAATGAAATGATAGTTTACATCTTCCTGGCAGCCTGTTGATCTAATTCATATTCTGTACAGAATGAGTGGCTTCAAAACTTGACATACTGAACTTTATTTTGTTTCTTTTGGTCTGTGAATTCCACTCTGCAAATGAGATCATTAAGGAGACTGGTTTAAATCTTTAAATACTTCAGATCTAAACTACAATTGTCCCAACCTTTTCTGAATTTTTTAAATATTTCAGTCCTTCATATCTTTACTCCTGGGTAATAATTCCCTGTTAAAAAACAAACAAACACCTTTGATCATCTTTCACAGTGTCCCTGGGGGCTAAAACAAAACCTTACTGTTGATTATGCAATGAGTTGTCTTTTTAAGAGCCTTCATCCTTTTCTAATCCTGAAACCAGTCTGTTTAGCTCTGGGCAAGGTGCTCACTGATCAGTTCCAATCAGAATGCTGTTAGCTGGTCTTTCAAATAAGCATCTAAGATGGCAGCTCTCTCTGGATATCTCAGCATCAAAACTGAGTAGTCTAAACTGGGATTATGAAATCCTTGGGACAAGCCCGTGGTTTTTTTCTGCCTCTTACCAACAGGTTGCTCACCATTGTGTAGCTAACATGCATAATATGCAAGGCTAATAGACTCTGTCTGCTTATCTATTTCAGAAGGTACTATTAGGATGCCTACATGGCCAAATTCAAGGCTTCCAGATGGCAAATGTGAAATTCACAAAGGATGTCATTTCAGTTTTTAGAACTTTTAAGGGAGAGCATTGGTTTCTATCTCTATTATTTAAAGGTCTTTATGGGGCACTCTTTTTGCCCATACCACATCAAGCAAGACAGAATCATTCTTGTCTTTTCTCCCAGTTCAGGAAGGCTTTCATAATAGATCAGAACTGGCATAGGCTTCCAAGGGAGGTTGTAGATTTCCCATCATTTGGAAATTTTGAAGAACAGGTTAGGCAAAGTATGTCAGGGATGGGCTAGGGTTATTTGGTCCTTTGTCAGAGCAAGGGGTTGGACTTAATGACTTCTTGAGGTCCCTTCCTGTCCTACATTTTTATCATCCTGTGATTGACTAAATGAGTTTGTCTAGAAATGAGTTAGACTGATTTTGGAAGGGTAAATAGTGTAAGTAAGAAAATCTTCAGACTTCTGAAGAGTCCGCACCGTCTTACCAATCAAAATTTGTTTCCCATTGCAAATTCCATCCTGCTAAGCAATATATTATTTAACCAATGAGGGCATTCATAGTTGTAAGTCTACATCAGATTGCTTGTGGGCATCCCAGCATTTGCTATACAAGTGGAAGTAGAAGAACATATTTTGTCAATTTTATTACAACCCATTGTTGCTAGCCACAGAGGGCAAAACACCTGACAAAGATGGACCCCCAACAAGCTAGCAGTATCTTCCTTCAGTTTAAGTAGTCATAGATCCAACCCAAATAATTTTTACAATTTGTGGCAGATGTGTTCTGAACTTTATGGGTGATCTCTGCCTTTTACGATAGGCAACTTTTTGGCTTGGTCCAGCAAAAACTGAAAGTCAGGCGCTTTGACAAAAGAATCATATTCCATGAAAATAGCACACACACACCCCCCAAGTTAAAAATGAAAGCACCTCTTCACAGTTTTTCAGAAATTAAATTCAATGGTCTTGAAGTGGAGACTAAACAAAACATATAGGTACAGAAGATATGCACTTCTTCAGTAGGGCACCCCATAGTAAAATACATTAATTGATTGTTCCAATGGACAGATCATTTTGACAAGTATAAGGAAATGAGTTTGCAATGGGAAAAAAAAACAATATTTGCAAGTGGGAAAGGAAACAGAAGATTACTGTGTTGGAGAAACACACGAATGTATAAAGAGGAGAGAATACAAAACAAGTGTGAGATGCAGCTGTGAATTTTGAATGGAAAGGAAGAAAAGGTGGGTGAAACATAGCAATATAAAAATATGTATTGTGTTCAAGTTAATGGAGCATGCTTATTTATACATTGCACTACCTTGGTTTTAAGAAAAGAAGAGGGACTTAATGATAGTGTATGTAGATAATGTGTTAGTGGAAATTATGCATCTACTGCAATGGTTTACAAGCTTTTCTTCTTTGGGACCCAGTTGAAAAAACATGCCTGCAACCCAACAATTGCATCTTGACCACTGCATTCCAGTCTTTCAGTGGCAAAAGCAGAGGGCACTGTGGTCCAGTGCCTGAGGGTCTGTGACCCAATATTGGGTCTTGACATGTGGTTTGAAAACCACTGCTCTACTGTCTATTAAAGCATAACTAGGCCATCAATGCATTAGTAATCCCTATCCCACTTCTGCCTTTGCCAGACATTGATTGTAGTATTCCCTCTATCATAGTCCCATAATACTTAATTTCAAAAGCATTTGAAAAGTCTTTCATAAAAGAATATGATTAACGTGATCATATTACCTAATTATCAAAGGCAAAATTGGAACTAATTGTGTGTCCACTATCTGTATACTACTTTACTTTCTTCTGGAAAAATGTCTGTTTATTTGAGTTGGAAGAAGATAGTGATGAGCCTGGAGGTCAGGTATTGTTGATAATTACTGTTGGAAATGTGACAGATTAGGGTACCATTGTTGTTACTCTAATACAGGTATATCATGGGACTTTAAACTTGAAGGTTAATAAGGTGGGTATGCTTAAATGGTATACATTGTAGCAAATAAAGCTGATTTTATTTTTTCTGATAGTATCAGGAAAGTTGAACAGCAGTTGGTACGAAGGAACATTGGTCTAGGTGAACATCATTGTAAAGCACTTGATGTTATTGTTAAACTATTAGAATTGTTAGGGCAATAACTAGTTAAAACCTAATGCTGATGGTGGAGTTTCTTGTTAATCTGAGACTGAAGGTGTCAGGGTGACCTCACACTAGAAATTCAGTGCACTGTGTTGATTTATTGCCACACTTAAATCTGAGCTCTGTATTATAGTCTGCTGTTGCCAGGTGATAGCTAACATGAAGTGATTAGACTAAGAGGACAGACAGTAGAGTGATGTATGGCAATTCAAGAGAACGCAATTACAATTAAATTGCCACAGAAGCTTACAAATATCAGTGACTACTTTTGTGTTCTATTGCTGTGTAAACTAGTAACATAACTCAGTTATATTTGATTTCTCAGTCCACTGTTTGTAACTTCTGACTGACAGCCTGTAATAGTCATTAGTCTGACATCAGTTTTAGTGGCTCATATCCAGGGCCTGGGTATAATGGATTCTTTTAAAGGAAGATTGTTCTGTTACTATTGTGGAACATACAGATGATTGTCTGAGTACCATTTTATGGTGAGCTAATTTTGGGTTAAAGTGGCCACTGTTTTGAAAGAGTTGCTGTAGATGTACAAGGAGTCCTGTGCCACTTTTAAAGACTAACAAATGTATATATATTGCATGAGTAGAGCCCTGCAAATCTGCAGGTATCCACCTTATATCCGCAGACCATTTCTTGCGGAGGCAGGTTGGATACGGAATCCACTTATTTGTATCCGTGCAGGGCTCTATGCATGAGCTTTCATGGAGAAAAATCCCACTTTGTCAGATGCTTTAAGATGAGGATTTCACAGAATGGAAGCAAAACAAATGCAGGGGAGTGTAAGTCATAGGATCAGGTCAGACTGTCATAGCAAATCAAAGCAGTTGTTTGAATCCTAATAGTGGAGTACGGCAATTGGGGGGGGGCAGGGGGGGTTTGGAGCAAAATTACCTGTTGTAATGGGAAAAGAACCATAGTCTTTATTTAGCCCTTAGTTTACTGTGTCAGATCTACATGTAGACAGTTTCTTCTCACTGAGACCTGAGATTACTGTAGTTAGTCCCCTAATTTGGAAACTTCAGGGAAATGTGGTCTGGAGACTTGGTGTTTGTTTATGAAAGACAAAGAATGGTTATTATTTTATAAAAAAGAATCTTGGTTTTACAAGTAGATTGTAGTACCAGTCTACTGCTTGGTGTTTTGGCAGTCCTTGTAAATTGGATATCTCAATATTCATATGGCTTTTAAAAGTTCCTTTGTTTTGAACGTTTTTACTCTATTCTCATTTTTTCTCCTTACTCTGTGATACCTTCATCTGTTTCAAGCTCTGTGATCTTTCACTGAGGTCACAATATAGATTTTTTTTTTCAGTCACTGTTGCTCTTTTCTTGTGAAATCTCTCAGTATATTTTATCTTGTACACTTTTAGCTTTCTCTCATTTACTCATTTGTATTGACTAAACCTATGGCCATTCCATGCTCCATGTTTCCCCATGAAAGGACTCTGGTCTTCATGTCCAAAGTTATGCTATACTGAATGTGTAACCTTTTATTTGTTTGTTTAGTTCATTATAAGTAACTTCCATTATCTGTGTCTCTTGCCTGCTTTGATTCGTTCTGTAAATTCTCAGTGTCTTCTGCTGAAGATCCACTATCAGTCTGAGAACAAGTCTGTTACGATCTTACCACAAAGCACAAACTCTGACATCTGGCCTTTAGGCCATTGCAATCCAGTATCACGAAAGCTTTCATCTGCTTCTTGTCATTGAGGCCAGTTAGTTTCCCATGTTTTGATCTGTTCTGTCTAAAACGCGAAGCAGATGAAGAACATCTGGGTGCTCTGTGAATGCTAACTTGTGTGAGGTTTACTGCTCTGCATTCCAAGGGTTGGAAACTGTTCCCCAGGTTTATTCATATACTGATATTTTTGGGAATAGTTCTTGAGGTGTTTAATGTAACTGCTGCTGCTTTTTTAAAATCAACACAAATGTGAGCAGCAGTTTGGAGACTGAGAACTTCCTCTGATATGAACACTCCTGTACTGGGCAAAACAAGTGCTCAAGGCTAACAATCCAAACCGCTACTCCTTCCCCACTGATAGCGAGCTTGTAATAATCCATGGCTACCACGCAGACATAGAGGTAACTGTTCACCAGCCTCATGTAAACCACCAATGAGAAGATATTGAGTTTCAGGATGGAACAGGGGATCTAGAATCAGCAGTGCAATGAAATTAAGCAAAAGGAGCTATGGCCTTAATATTTGTTAAAACTTCCCAACAGACAGATCTTCTGAGATTTAAAACTAGCTGGAACAAAATGAGGACTAATCCGGTACTGGTAGCAGGTTGATAGGTGACCTAAGAGGGCTATTGCCTCTCTAAATTGAATTACAGGTGCTTGGACAGCTCTGACCAGGAGAGGGCAGTAGTACACAAATACATGAATTGCATCCCCAGCTGCCTTTAGAATCTAAAGTACTTGGCAAGTTCCAAAGGGGCAGGCGTGTTAGTCTAGTAAAGCAAAAAAAGCAAGGAGTCTCGTGGTAGTTAGACTAACAGATTTATTTATCGCATGAGCTTTTGTGGGAGAAAATCCCACTTCATCAGATGCCTTTGAAGAGGGGGAACTCAATCCCAAGTCTCCCATTCTGTGGCTGTTGCTGGCAATAGCCAGTCATTAATTTGGGCCAATTTGCTTTTAAATTTTTTGGCTGCTACTTTTTCCACCTCCATTCTGTTTAAAATCAGATAGAAATAATTTTTCAGGCAGATTGCAAAGATGAAATACTCTGGTTGTAGTTGAATTTACTACTCCTTTATTTATTTAAAAGGAAACTATTTGTATTGGAAAGCAGAATTCTAGCCAGCGTTGAATTTGAACATGTGAGAAATTTTATATTTTGCATAAAGTCAGAGCATAAACTTATTCTCAATATTTTGCATTTCTAAATATTATTTTTACAGGAGTTTATTTTATCAGAAGATTACAACAAGATGACACCAGTAAAAAGCTACCAGGGTAAGAAATGCAATCAGTCTTTTTTACCAGACTTTATACTTTACATTTGTTAGTCATCACTTTGTTCTTTAAAACAAGAAAAACAACAAAAAACCCTCTTTTGTGGCAGAAGGGGAGAAAGTGTTATTTCCTGTAATTACTGATTTATTAATATAAAACCTTGGTTTGTCATTGGACTGATATTCTGCTGTGTTTGTTCTGTGATTACAAGAGTGAGAAATCAATGGCTTGTTTAAAATGACTTCATCAGAAATAAGTTGTTTTCTGGATAAATTCTCTTAAATCGGTCTGTTTGAATCTTTGGCAGTCCAGCATATCTAATAAAGTGATCTAAAAACCTTGTTTCCTTTTATGTTAAGTGTTATTGCTTTGAAGAGACAAGTATCTCATATTTCAAAGTATAGCTCTGTTGCTCCTAGATCAAGAAATACTAATCTATACCTTCCACCCAAGAGCATTCTAATGTTCACTTATGGGCTTTGCTAACAGATCAAGCTGTTCTTACCCTTTTCTGTTAGATCACAAAGGTGTTTTGTAGCAGTACTCATCATAAATTCAGTGTCAGCTATGTCAACTGATCACTGTTGTGTAGTGATGTTTTCTTGTATCAGTGTTCCTTTCATACAGGTAGATAACACCATCCTACATAGCACATCTGTTTCCACATAGAAATCATGAACAGTGATTAAAGTTCAAAAGATAAATGTGAATTATTTCAAAGTTTTATGCTTGGAGGGGTCCAAAGTAAGAGAATAATTTCTTCAGGAGATGATGCTTTGGAGTTCATATTGTTACATACCCCCTGAAAGCTTAAAAAGAATCTGGATTTTCACCAATGAAAATGAAACACTTGCTTTTAAAAGTATTTCAGGTGGCTCCGTGTGCTACAGCATCAAGTGAGAAAACATAATTAGGTTTGTGTTAATGTCTATTACAGAACAATAAAATCAAAGTGCATTGTTTATGCACACCTTAAAAATAAGACTGCAGATTGGTTTTATTTAAAAAAAAAAGTTTCACATGTCATATCTTATGACTAATTTGCTGGGAAGGACCTGATCCACTTACACACATGGGATTAGTTGGTTCAGATTAAAATGTCTTATTGATTGCAGTGGGACAAGTAAACTTGCGTGCAAGCATTGGAGCCTACAGAATTCAAAACCTATATGAAATTTACTGGTATGGGAGGTGAAGAGTGAGCTGAAAACTTCCTTGTCCTTTTACCCTACCACCTTTCTCAGTGCTTATATATGTGTGTATGTTTGTGTACACTAAATAGATATACAGATTTCTTGCTGTTGCCTTATTGGTGTTCTAATATTGTCATTTCCTGAGAAAACAGTGAACAAGTATAAGGTGCATGGGAAATTCTTATTTCCCCAGTCCAAGAAGCAGGGTTGCTAGAGGTGGATCACTATCTGCATCTCAGTGAGATCAACAGATGAAGTCTGACACTTCTGACCAACTAAGTACAGGCTATATTGACTTATAAAAAAAAAAAAAAAAAAATTCAGTAGATATTGCGGGCTCTGTCTCACTTTTATGGTTACAAGACAGATTTGGAGGCCTGTAAGGGTAGGAGCAGTCAAGTTTTATTGGAGTTGGAGCATATGTTGCTGTATGGGATGAGTATCTGGTGCCACTTAGGTTACAGTCTAGTAAACAGGCCCATTTACTATATGTTTGGAAGTCACTGGTAGAGCCACTTGTTAATTGTGTTTCCAGGCAGGCTATGAGGAACCTGTTCTGGAGAAGTGGGGAGGAGTGGGTCCTAGCAACAGTTGTTTATGTAGATTTTTGCATCCTTCACTAGAACTCTTTCTTCCATTGGATTCAACTGACACTATGCATGTCTTCGTGTAGTGTATGCAACAAAAAAAAAAAATCTGCTAGCCTTTAATGTAGGATTGTGTTCTGAGTAACTTAATTTTTTAAAGAAATATACCTGCTAGAATAGAGAATGCTGTGAAGATATTTGGTGTCTTTCTAGTGTTGGCTTTCACATATACCAATACAACCCCCCTGCTATGCATGGCAAATATGTTTCAGGCTCCCAGAACTGCAGTAAACACGTTATTTTGTGTATTGTGGAATATAGTTCCCATTCTTGGGAAAGGCCTGGAACAATTTTATAAGTGGTTTTTGATTTTCTGTTTTTCCCCCTTAAACCACTTGGTTTATTTAAATCCAGTTCAGCCCAGAGGCCATTAGTGAAAGATAAGGCCTCATTTCTTAGATGGAAAGTTCTTGATAGTTTTATTTAGATTGAAATCTGTTTGTTCAGCTGTTTGGTTGCTGTTGCCTAGCTGTGATCTTTACAGAGCGCTTTTTTTCAGCATCCTCTTTGAAATAGCTATCCTGTATGGGGGTGGGGGGGGTGCGCATGTGTGCGCGTGCAGTTTTCCTATGTTCTTTCTGCATCTTATCTGTAACATCAAGTGGTTGAACAGGATGTTGAACACCCAAATCCTTATCCAGTCCCTGCATGAGTAGCATTGTATCCCTGATAAGGAGTCAGCAAACCAATAGTGACACCCAAAATGATTTGGAGCAGCATGTAGTGCCCTCTGGGGGTGCCAACAAAATTGCTACTCCTGCTGGTTGAGGAGGGTCTCCAGGCATACTACCAAAAGAGGCCAGCCTGGCTGGCTTTCAGCAGCACCCCCGTGGGACCCCCCCCCCCCAACCACCACCAAAAATAGTGACCTGAAGCAGCTTTTGGCAGTGGGGGGGGGGGAGTGTGCTTTAGCTGTGGCCACCTCCAGTTTCTCAGGAGGTTGTGCCCCCCAGCAGTGGGAACTATTGGCACAGGCTTGAAGGTGAGGGAAGGCAGACTGGCACAGGGATTGGCAATGGTTGCTGACCCCTGTGGCACTGAGGGACAACTTTTCTGGGCTTGTCACCTTGTACACAGGACAATACAACTCTGCAAAGCCATGTTTTATGGACAGCTGAAAACAGGAGCATGTACGCAAGGAGGCCAGCGTAAGCAATGTAAACATGCTCTCAAAGCTCACCGAAAGGCTGACCAAGCCAACCCAAACGGGGGAGCGGCTGCTGCCCATAGATCAAGATGGCTTTAGATCTATTGGTCTCTAATTACAGCTATCAAGAATAGCAGAACAGAAAAGCCAAAGAAAAGCGAGCAGGCTGTGGCAGAAATGTGCAGCCACATCTGCCTGATATTGATATGCAGGCTCATCTGTGACTCCCCCATTGGTTTCCAGTCACACAAGAAGACGCACTGATAAAAAAAAAAAAAAAAAAAAGACTTTGATACGTCATCTTTGACAGGGACTCAAACTGTATGTATGCAGTGCTTAAACTCTTCATTAGTCTAATGCTGCATCTGCGCTAACTCTTTAGGAAGTCTGTGCTTGTACTTCCACCTGCACAGTCCCACCAGTGGCAGCAGTGGTGGAAGCGGGAGTGTAGGCAGGGCTTAGGCATTTGTACCAGTGTTATCTAAGCTGGCTTAGTTGTTCTAAAAATCACGGCCTTGAGCCCTGCCCATGCCAGCGTTACCAGTGATGATACTGCAGTGACAGGCCTTTTTCTGAAAAATGCAAGTGTAAGCAAGGCTTAAAGAAGCAGCTATTAAAGTATTTTATCATCATACACACACAAACCTTGCAAGACTAGGCCCTTATGTACAGGTTAGTCACATAACCAATCCTATTAGGACATGAATTAGGATTATATGTGTGAATTAAAGGCTTGCAGTGTTGGGCTCTAGAACTGGTTTGGTGGGAAGGATTTAATGTTCATGGGGGGGGGGTTGGATAGCAGTTGAATGACATCTTCAATGTTACATGTTTGTGGGGTTTCTGCTTGATTTCCAGCTCATCAAGGCAGAATTATGATGATTCTGTTTGTCCTGGAGATGGAGTGGGTGTTAAGCACCGGACAAGACAAACAGTTCACGTGGCACTGCTCGGAGAGTGGGCAGCGGCTAGGAGGGTACCGGACAAGTGCAGGGGCCTGTGGCCTGCAGTATCCTTTGTTGAGTTCTTTGCTTTTCTTTGTTTTCTTTAGTGCCTTTTTTACAACAAGCTTTTTGAGGCCTCAGCCATGTTACCCATCTTTTTTCAAAACCTAACAAGGAAATAACTTTTAAGTTAGTCTAAAAAGAAGTATCAGTTTGTCTAGCTTTGGCCTCTTTATGCATGAGATCTATTTAGATATAAACAATTTTTTTAAAAAACCATGCTTCTCCTTTTGGGAAGTATGAGACCAGCGACTTAGGTCAGTGATCATGTCAGTGTAGCACACATTCATGATAAAAATTAAGTGACTAATATAAGACAGTGAGTACATGTTCTCTGCTTTGAAACAGATCAATATGCTTTGAAATATAGACTTAACTGTAGAGCAAATGATTCATAAAAGGTTAGTCATGTACAGCTTACTAGATAATAGTTGTCCCTAGCTACCTGACAAAAGAAATGTATACTTTCTCCTTTTATCTGTGTTAAATTGTAAGTGTAAAAATAGTCTCTTTAGGTAGACTGAGACAACAGAGATTTCAGTGAGTTGCTAGTGAAACAGTGCCTTTCCAATGTTTATGGCACTGTCACTGCCCATTTTACTAGTTTGTGGTAACCTGAAAATCAATTTGAAACCAAAGAAGTTGAAATTGACCAGCCTTTAGGGATCTGGGAACTCCCCTCCCACACTTGGAGACCACTTGAACTGGACCCTTACATCATGTCAGAAGGGCAGCCCCTGTGTTTGCATTAATGCCGACAAATACAAATAATAATTGTTTAGCACCAGCAATTTTTACTCTGTTAATTCCAGACTTTGTTCTTTGGGGCACATTTTGAGTTCAGAGGACATAATTTGTTCGGCAATAATTCTGCCCCAAACACCTGCCCCTTGCCACCCACCCACCCACCAAAAAAAATCCCACTCGAAGTAACCACAACAACCAGCCATAGGCACCTCAGCACCTAGTCTATAGACTTTGGTTCGTGGGGCTTACACTGTGGTGCTAAAAATAGATGTTCCTGTTGTTCGAGCCTGATCAGGAATGTCCATGCAGCTATTTGTAGCACCATAGTACAAGCCTGAGTCTCTGTCTGGTTCTGAGACTCACTGTTGCACATTTCTGCTGTGTGGAAGTACCCTGTGATTAGAGGATGCTAGTGCAATATTAATCATCCATTCTTCAAATATATGACCTGTAGCTAAAACTAGATGGAAGGAATATCACCTGTCCAAACTGATTTATTCCAGTGATAGGTTGGAAGGAGTTCAGATCTCGCCATATTTGGACCAGACTTCAGGGTGCACCTGTTCAAACTGGTATTTCCCCAATAAGACACAAAACCGCTCTCCCAAAGAACAGTCACTGCACCCTTTTAACATGGTGTCTACTGGGAGGGAAGGAGTTGACTTCTTTCTAGAAGTAATTGATGTGTGTTTAATCATGGCAAACACCAAGATGATACAATAAGGAGTGTGCTATAAATGTAAATATTAATAGTAGCTACTCAAAGTCATGACTTCAGCTTAATACAATAAGTCCTATTTAAACAAAACATTGAGTAACTGCTATAGGACTCATTTATTTTGCTGAAATAGACTAACATGGCTATCCCTCTGGAAGTCGCTTTGTAACTGTTCATAAAATGTAACATACTCTTATAAATCGCAGAGTTCAAAGCACATGTCTAGCTTTCATAAAAGATTCCTCAATGTTTTCAATCAGATTTGATGTTGATACCCGACATGTGTTTATAGGCGATCATTCTGGACAGGTAACCATTCTCAAACTAGAGCAAGAGACCTGCAGCCTTGTCACAACGTTTAAAGGACACACAGGTAAAGGTCAAGGTTACATAATCTTCTGTGGTTCTCAATCTAGGCTGTGTTACCATCGGATAACATTTTTAAGCAGCTGTGAAGGTTTGAGTTGAAATGTCTGTATTTTGGGGCATACAGTAGAGGAACTTAAACAGCCAACAAGGTGAAGGGCAGCAATTCTGTATCACTGAAACCAGGACAGAAGCCAGACTTAAGTGATGGATATTCTGCACCTTAATTCAAATACATGGGCAGGAAAGTACTGCTAAACTAAAGCCCTGATCTAGGAAGATTGTAAGAGATAAGGTATCAGCCCTGCAAACACATACATATGGGTAGCCCCATTTGTAGTCAGCTGAAGTGCTCAGGAGTAAATGTTCTTTTACAGTGTTGCCAGGATGTGACAGAAGAGGTTAAACTTTACAAGTACAGTACACATTGCTGGTCCTTGTGGTGTGTGTGTGTGCCTACACATAGCAGGTGCCTGTGGAGAGGGGGTTTGATGGCTCATTCTTCACTGATCAATATTTTTTTCCCCTGTGGCATTTCTTTGGCCTCAAGGATCTTGATATTGGCCTACCACTCCATTTCAGAACAATGTGCTGGTGCTAAGGGTGTAGAAAGTATTCTGAAAATCTCCAAAAGGATAACCGTGTTAGTCTAGTCCAGCAAAAAAAAAAAAAAAAACAAAAAAAAACAAGGAGCTGTGTGGCACTTAAACACTAACAGATTTATTTTTCGCATGAGTGTTCATGGGAGAAAATCTGACTAAGTGGGCTTTTCTCCCATGAAAGCTCATGCGAAAATAAATCATTTAGTCTTTAAGTGCCACATGACTCCTTGTTTTTCTTTATTCTGAAAATTCACTGACTTGCCAGCTTTTGAGGCAAGGATGCTCCGTTCTCGTTCTGTAATACTTTGGCGGTGGTACTTCTTGTTACTCCCTGCCGTCTCCACTGTTTGTCACAAATTCCACATCTGGGCGGTGGAGATGGGTGGCCACACAGCAACATCTTGTCCTCTTATGAGCAGACTTCCTATCCCAGGATTTGCTTACAATTCATTGGGCTCAGTCTGCATGAGCTACAGAGCTGAGGCTGCTCTCTGCACCAACAGAAAAGCAAGATTAGAATTTGCCTCTGGTTTCCCAGGCTTCTCAGTGGGGCTTATTCTCTGCTAGACCTTTCTGCTGGGAAGCCTTACGGTATGGTGGTGCACAGTACATTCAGGATGTGTCTAAACTTGTCACATCTCTTCAAATTGTTGACTCCCATTTTTTTATTGCATTCTTCCCTTCTACTTTTAGTAGTAATAAAATAATCGTGCTCTCTCTCCTGTTTTAGGTGGTGTCACTGCTCTTTGTTGGGACCCAGTGCAGCGAATTTTGTTTTCAGGCAGTTCAGATCATTCCATTATTATGTGGGACATTGGAGGAAGAAAAGGAACAGCCATTGAATTACAAGGACACAAGTACGTTTGAAGAGGTTGTTCTGCTCTTCTATGTAGGGGAGAAAAACAAAAGGCAGCAACTACACTTGGAAGCAGAACTAAGGGGTATATTCTTGTGTCTGTGCATGGGATTTGTGTGTGTGACTTTCTGTATCTTGTATTTTACCACTGTTAATTACATTTAATGAGAGGTTGTTTCCCCCAGTAGGTTTCTGTCATCTTTTTTTGGTGCCAGAATTTTTCTGTTCCCCTTCAGGAAGCACTGGGTTCAGAGTACTGGCCACTTTAATGCCATGTTAACTAAGCACTTTTTAAAAATGTGAATATGTGTAAAATTCAGTCTGTACCCAGTGTGGTTTGTCTAATCAGCCATCATTTGTCAGTATGTTTAAATACATGTTCATAAATGTCAGCAAATGAGCAAGGCAGAGCTGACTTTTGCCGTTGTAAGGAGAAATACACTAAGTATGACTCAGACTTTTAACACGCCTACAGCAGAGGGACCTATGTGGTCTTTTTGGTCTAACCAGTAGTGCAGACTAACTTCTCATATGCATGCTTTTCTAACCATTGAACGGCTCTGACTGTGCAACCTGACAGTTCAAAGGTACTTTCTGCTTGGTTGGTTGGGCTGCCTTGACTTCATAGTTCCGTGCCCCTCCAGCAGTGCACGTCTGGAGCTTCCTCGTTGAAACATGCAATCTTTATGCCTATTTCTATTAAAGCCTGCTGCTACACGCCCTGCTATGGCTCATTGCTGTAGCATCACAGCATCTAATGGGCAGACAAACCTTTGTATCTTAATTGCAGAGTGACTGTATGGGAGAACATGCTGGTTCAGCATTGAATTAGGTAGAACCACAGTCAAGAATAGCATGTCCACTGAGTGCTGCTTTTGGTGTTGGAAAGTCATAGATACACGGTAGTGTGGAGCTGTTCTGAATTGCTTTCTGAAAGCATTGCTAAATGGAGGCATATCCATATATAACATAGTAGACCAGTATAAGCCTGGCTTGGTGCCAAGCAATGCAGATGCTAAAGTGTGTCTGAAGATCCTAATCTACCAGTTTTCCTGGAGACCTGCTCCCCCACCCCCAACCTTTTGGTCTCTGTCTTTTTTTCTTTCTGTATCTGTCTACTAGATTGTAAATACTTGAACCTTGATACTTCTCTCTTGTACAGAACTGAGCATAGTTTTTTGTACTTAAGAGGAAGAATAAAAGGAAGCATAGTCCATTTTTCTAAGAACATTGTAAAGATCTGGAGCAGCTTCTTTATTGTAGTTGAAATTCTTTTCATTTGTTAGTGTTAGATAAGAATGCTCCCTGCAGCACCATAGGCAGTGTTTTTCTCTTCAATTGCCAGATAATGTTGAGTTTTTCATTGCTTCATTCACAGGCACTTAAGGTATTAACCAATAACTGCCAAATTTGTTCAAGAGAGGTGGGGAAGGAGGAGGAGAGAGTGAGAGAGAACTTTAACAGAGTGCTTACAGGTATTAGGGACTGCTTTCTCAGAGGTCATTTATGTTACAATGTAGCTGTGACTTTGAGAAGCCGCCATCTACAGTCTAATTCACTGGAAAAGTGGTAGTTATGTCTGGAAACTAATCTTGTTGTAAATCCTACTCTAGTAAGTGGTGTGCTATGCAGTGAGGACCAAATTCACAGCACACTGTACAGTACATAATATATAACTTAGTGCTGGAATTGTGGGACTGGTGAATTTTGTACACAAGTGAGCTGAAAAAGAAAAACGTGGCAAACTAGTTAATTTACCTTGGGACATATCATTAAAACTTTGAGTAATCAAAAAATGGTTTGTTATTAACTCACATTGTGTTTCTTTTGCAGTGATAGAGTTCAGTGTCTCTGCTACGCTCATCACACAAGACAGCTCATCTCTTGTGGTGCAGATGGTGGAATTGTTGTCTGGAATATGGATGTTGAGAGACAGGAGGTAGATCTCTATCTCTTGTTCATTCTCTAAAAAGCTGTGGCCTTTCTAAAGCATGTAATTTGAACCTGAGCAGTAACTTTTTAAAGTTTAGTAAATAAACTAGTGTTTTAGGAATTGTTATACGTGTGAAAATGTGTGGCTTTGTTTGTAATCTAGAGTGCAGTGTAGTTATGTGACTGAGATTTTTTGTTTTGTATGTGTTGCTAAGTAGTTTGTGCTCTGATTTCCTCTGAAAAGAGAACAAGCAGTTGTGTGGCACTTAAAGTGCTACACAACTGCTTGTTTTTTTTTTACTGGACTAGACTAACACAGCTATCCCTTTGGAACCTGAAAAGAGACTCTTCAAAGAGGGTGTTGTGGTGTTCTACCTGTGTTTATTTTTCAGTGACTCCCTAGGATACAGTGATGAGGGTGCAAGTAGGGTGTCTGTTCTATTATGCATGAAAATAATCACATATGTTTTTAATTCATTACACCTGTGAAAAATTTATAGGAGGTGGGATTACACCAAAGGCCTAATTTAATGTTTTAGCAATGATTTAAAAAAAAAAAAAATAATCAGTGACTCAAGTCATATTCAGTTTCTAGGGCTGTCAGCTTACAAATTAAAGGATGGATGTCTGTTTTTTAAAACAGCGTGGAAACTCAAACTGCCATTTGTCAGGTTTCTTTCAATCCTTGCTAAAATAATTAAATTAGGAACTGGATTACAACAGTGTAAGCCTGCTGTTGGTAATACTTCTGGATAAATATAACTGATTGGCACTTTAATAAACAATTATTTTGATCATAAGGACGCAGAATTTTCCTCATGCACTCATCAATGGTTCTACAAGGCTAACAACATAAAAAGTAGTAAGATTACTCATTATGTCTGCTTGGTAATAGCCTCCATTTTGTAATCTCAGTAGCTGCAACACTGCTGAACCTTAGGTGTAAGCAAGGACATGAAAGGTTTGCACTCACTAAGATCAGGTTTTCCTTTTCCTTGTAACTAGGGTAGACACTGATGAACTCAATCCTTGCAAATTTCAGTTTGCACTTGTTTGCTGCATGGGGTGTAGCTTTATGGATGAATCAGTCCATTTCAGCAGTGTAGGCCAGGCCTTAGTCACTGATGTAAGGTCATATAGCTTTGAATACACCCAGTGGGCAGATCTGAGTTACTTGGTGGCATTTTTAGTCTCTCTTAGTGTGGAACTAGCCTTGAAAAGGACACAACCCACACAAAAATCTCACTTCTATATGAATTTTTGTTGTAATGATGCCTGAAATGGCTGCACCACTGTTTAGTGATCACTTTTGCACCTACTGCCTTTCTATTACTTGTTTATCTCATATGTGTGAATACGTATAGAAACTATCCTCAGAGATGAAATAGAGATTACTTACCTATAACTGGAGGTTCATGTGTGGTCCCTTGTACCCATCCTCGGTCCCCTTTGCTGCAGATTGTTTGAACTGTGATACGAATGGGAAACTGGAGATGACTTTTGTGCCTGTAGTTCAGTGCAGGAGGGGAGCTGTGGTGCATGTGCAGGCCTATGAATGGTGCTCACACCCCCCCCCCCCCAATAAATAAATAAATAAATAAAAGGCCTGACTCCAGCACATGATACACAGGCATATCCCATGTGTAGAATACAAACAGGGACCACACATCTCAAAGAACTTCCAGACACAGGTCAGTAACCAACATTTCCTTGTGGGTGTAACTAATATCCAGAAATCAAATGTAACCTAATGTGTTACAAAGGCAACTACAAAGGTTTAGAATAGAAAAGTGCCATGTTATAAAAGAAATTGCTTTATTATGTGAAGGTTGGTTTAAAAGTGGGTAAGAAATATAAATAGCTAAATGAGCATTTAACAGCAGGTGTTAATAGACAAGTAGATTGTCTGAAGTAAATAGGCATATACTGGCTTGTGCTTATCAGCCGCACAGGAGGGGGTGCATTTTGCTACATTTACTCCAAACATGAATCCTTGAGATTTTAGTATAAAATATTTTGCTTTGGGCTCTTCTCTGAAATGCTTTTTCCACATGAAACTTTTTGAGCATTGCTTTGGTGGCATTTTTCATTGTTTGGGTTTTTCCACTTGATGTGTATGTAGTATTCACTGTGATGCTCCTGCTAGGTCTCTGGAGTTGCGCAAGGGAGGAATTAAGTTATTTCTATATTTTAATCGTCCTAAATTATTTTCTTTCAGTCACAAAAGGATATAAGAAAGGAACAATTGAAAGCAGATAGAAGCTGTTTCCATTCTACTGTTGAGGAGTTGCTGTCACAAGCAATAGCTACCTTTTTCAAAAGTAATTTGTCAGTGCTTAGGAGATAAAAGCCTTATTTTTTCAGAACACCTACCTACAGGTGTTACCCTAATTACAGAGTTGGTCCCTTTTAGAAAAGTAGACAGTGGGGTCTATTGCTAACGCACATGTTCCTTTGAGATAAAGTAGCAAAGCAAGCTGCAGCTGACAGATCCTTTAGCACTCATTCCATTGTAGGAGCTGAAGCAATGATTTGAGTTTAAGGACTTCATCAGGTTTCTATTGCTTTTTGCTTTTGCTAAGCTCTTGAGTGCTATGTAACCCAGCCGTATTGAACCACAGTGTTGTGCATTTCCTTCCTTTATGTTTGATGAAGCTAGTGCCTCTTTTGAAGCCATTTCAGTTAATTAGGTAAGTACTTCATGAGGCAGTTTTTTAAACAATCCCCTTCTACACTCAATAGTCAGGAATGGGAGTTAAATAGATTAATGTGTATTTATATTAATTAGAGCAACCTTGCTGAGGGTGAGGGTGGATGACAGAATGCAGCAGCTTCAAAGAGCGGAGCTGGTGTGGAGGCAAGAAAAAGACAAGGGACAGGAGGAGGGAAATGCAAAGGGAGAGCTGTGTGTTTGGAGAGGAATACAAACAAACAAGGAGTCCTGTGGCACTTTAAAGACTAACAAATTTATTGCATGAGCTAGCTAGACTAATACGGCTGCCCTGTCGGATGTTGGAGAGGAGTGTCCCTACTTTACAAAGACGGACAAGCAGCAAGGAGGTGGGAGTGCACCTGAAAGATCAGGCTTCTGCCGTTTCAGCTGTTGAGCCGTTTCCCTGTTGTCTGCTGCAGGATAGCTATGCAGGAGAGGGGGGCTGTTCAGAATTTAACAAAATTCCCCTCTGATTATATGGTAGAGTCATCACTGTTCCTCACTTCGGGAATTGGTGGGGAGAGACAGGACGCTGGAGAAGCCTCAGCAAAGGCCATTCTCACTCTTACCCACTTTGCTCACAGCATGAAGAGCAAAACTCGATTAAGCTGCATTAGAAAATGCCAATTTTTAATCAAAATAAATCCCAGCTTTAGTGTATAAATGTAGAAGCAGAATTGAGCTGATGTGCTTTTACTCAGGCTTCTTGAAGAGAGTTCAGCCTGCCAACCCCACACTTGTGATGTGAAGCACAACAGTCTGACAGCAGGAGGTTCAGAAAAGAACATTGCAATTTAAAGAACTGGGCAAAACTTTCCTACATTGGGAAGTTTAGGCACCTAAAAATGAATGACCTGGTTCTGAATAGGTGCCGATCACCCACAAATGTGCCCAGGCACAGGGAGAATTGAAAGAGCCATGGCCTGAGTCTCAGAAGTACATACTAATGCCTGCTACTGTCATTGGAGTCAGTTGTGGGTGCTGAGCACTGCTTTGAATCATGCTGTTCATTTCAGGCACCTAATTTTCAGCATCCATGTTGGTCATTCTTTCAGAATAGAATCTTGCTTTGTGATGAGGATGAGAAATGTTCCTCCTGTGTGATCTTTCAGAATACAATAAAAGAAATCCCAGGAAACACTTCGGTGGTGTGTGTTTGTGGGGTTTTTTTGTTTTGTTTTTTTTTCAGATGATCTTTGGCTGAAAAAGTGCCGTTCTAGGCAAATTTAGAACAGTACCAATGTTTAATAATTTCAACAGAAGCTGCACATCTTGTTCTGCAGTTGAATTCTTACCTGAAGATTTTCTGCCGATTTATAATAACCCTTTTCTGTGTTTCAGACTCCTGAGTGGTTGGACAGTGACTCTTGTCAAAAGTGTGACCAGCCTTTCTTTTGGAATTTTAAACAGATGTGGGACAGTAAGAAAATAGGCCTTAGACAGGTTTGTACTGTTTCATATTGCTGTATTAATGTAACATGAATAGGATATCTGATAGTTCAGTGAAATATTTTAACATTTTTTCAGGTGTTCAGGACCTTGTTTAACTTCTTCCCAGGGGCTGTTTGTTAATTAGAGGCAGTAGGCAAAGGCCTGGGAATGGGTGAACGTCTTGGCCATCATGAATAGAAGCACTTTCTGTGATCCATTTCTGTTGAAAATGTACACTGTACATCTGCTTGGGTAAATTTTGAGTTGCATGTGGGTTTAGCCACATGAATCTCACATAATAGCAAAGGCAATCTTCCATATAAACAAACCTGACTCAAAGTTCACTTACCCTGAGTCCACCGAATCTTGACTAGTGCATCAAAGCAAATGTCCATAATTGCGATTCCGACGGCTCAGAGTTACTCAGCAAAACTGGTCTACAGTTTTCAGTGTGATAGAAATGGACAGTGTTTGTCAGGAGGTGTCACTTTTTCCAAGACATTACTAGGTTTGTTTTTATTAGTAAGGACTGCAAAAAGCTGAGGAGAATCTAGTCACATGAGTGACTTCATTTGGGTGTAGTCAGGTATTTAGTTTAACACTGAGCTGTTTATCTGGGCCTCCAGCAGTGGGCAAGACAGCATTCCAGCCTTACAAAACTAGCAGTGATGCTTTGTAATTCTCTCCACTATCTCCTGTAATTTTTATACGCCATCCAGAGCCCAGCTCACTAGATAAGCGAACTGGAGTAGGATCCTTACTTAATGCGTAGAAGTATTGCCCCACCTTGTATTGGGACTGAAAAAGGGTCAGGAGCCGCCAAGTTGACCCGCCTGTTGAGAATGTACAGTTCACATGTGTGTTCATATCTAAGCTCATATTTGAGGAAGGAAAGGGAGTTGCACAAAACGACAGTAGTCTCCCATTGATACGCAGGCAATTCTTATAACCCTAATGTGGCTTGCACACATTGATTCGCTACACGCTAATGAGAATACTCTTCCCCCCCCCAACATGCAAAAATGAGAATATCCAGTTGAAGATTTTTCTGTAATCAAAACAGCACATTCAGAAAAGGTTCCTAAATATTTTTAGCTAGTGATACAGATTGTAATTTGTAAATAAAATAGGTTTGCACTAAATTCACCACATAATAATTTAACTAGTTTTTATGTAGCTCTTTTCGTCCGCCACTCGAAGTGCTCTACCGAAAAGGTGACTATCCTTACGCCTTGCTTTCTCTGTCTCTGAAATGGGTACAGAGGAAATGCTTTGGTTTGGATCATCCAGCAAGCCAGCAGTAGAGCTGGGAATGGAACCCGCTCTCGGGTCCCAATCCAGTGCTCTATCAACTAGGCCACACTGCTCCATTTGGCCATTGGTGTCTGGCTTACCCCAGTCACTTAGCTGGATACAGTTGTGAATAAAAGTTAATGAAATGCAAAATTGAGACTATTCTTTTCCCTACTGTTCAGCTTTTTCTCTTCCTGCCCTGAATGGGGTTTCAAAGAATTTGCTCTGACCCCAGGTGAGCTGTGCTGAGGCAAATGGGTGAAGTTCGGAGGAGATCACTGCCATTGTTTTTGTTTTTTTCCTTTCTGACCAATCCTTTTTGGCTTCCCTTTTTCAGCATCACTGCCGGAAGTGTGGGAAAGCGGTGTGTGGCAGATGCAGCTCTAAGCGCTCATCTATACCACTGATGGGATTTGAGTTTGGAGTGAGAGTCTGTGACAGCTGTCACGAATCAATAACGGATGAAGAGTAAGTCTAAATGATGAGGCTTAGAGAAGGCTTAGTGAGATGCAGAGCTCTTCTGGTTGTACTTCCCGGTAATGAGAGGCACTCTACTCAGGGTCAACCAACGAGAGTGTCGCGGAGCTGTGCAGGGCACTTTTTCCTTTAATGAGTCAGGCTGTCAGCCTACATGGCTTCTTGGAGGTTACTAATTCCCTGTGCTACTTTATGTGACTAGTGGTGTTGTGCCTCAGTTGCTGTGCTCAGCTCCAGGTACCTCATTACCAGAACAAGGGGGAGAGATTGGAGGGAGTTCAGGAAAGAACAACAAACATTTTCTTGCAGCCAGATGAATACACTTAATTCGCTCCTAATTTCTTTGTGTCATTTGGTACAATATCGCCCTGTTTGGAATCTGAGGGCTTGTGGCACACACAACTGTCTTGTATCTGGGGATACCCCCAGAAGTGGAAGGCAGAAAGGTGATGATATTTTGTGCGAAACAGAGCTTCATTTTACCTAATGCTAAAACTGACTTTTGCTGAGACTTCAGTCTACAGTCAGACACCGACTACAAAACTTGGAATATGAGAAGACATTGCTAAAGAGGTGATACGAAGTAAAAATCCTCCATCAGTAGATTTTAAAGATACCAATGGTTGAGCGGTCAAGGCGTTGGATTTAAGTTCCAATGGATGTGTGTCCGTGTGGGTTCAATCCCCACTTCTGGCACCTGTGGACAACTTGTCTCTTTCTACCCGTTTCTTTTGCAAGCTACATCTCTGAATATGAAAGGGATGCTATTTTCACACTTCCTCTTGCCTCAAATCCCCTGTGGGGAGAGTGACAGTGAACTCAGTCTCCCAGTCTGTCATGTTACAGGCATACTTACAAAGTTAGCGACTATGATGGACTGCATTTCCTAGCCTTCCTTGTCATGGACAAATTCACAAAGATATACAACACTGAACTAAGTGACTAGGTGACTAAGTGACAACAGTCTACAAATGCATCAGGGGAGGAGGGTAATCAGAGTACTGATTTTTTCTCTTTAAAAAAAAAAAAAAAGTTTACATAGAATGCCATTTAACTCTATTAATTCCAGGAAAACTGACTTTTCAGTAGTGTCCATTGTGTTTAGTGTGGCAAAACAGGGCATAAGTAGGTAAATTGGGATGAAATTAAGGGAAACCCCTTTAGACTAACCAAAAGACTTCCTGAAAGTGAGATCCATTAAGTTACAGAAGTATCTCCTTAGGCTGTGGCCAGAAACCCCATTGTTTGGGTTGTTTAAAAATAGGCTGAACAAAACATCAGAAAATGTGCTGTAGGAAGCCATCTTGCCTAGACAGAGATGGACTAGATCAGTGGTCCCCAACCTGTAGGTCAAGATCTACTGAAGGGCATTTACCTTTGAAACCTTTGAGCATTTCCCCATCTGCTGGTGAAAGATTGGAAACCACTGAACTAGAGGGTTTCATATCTGTAAGCTTAAGAATCTGTGACCTTTGTAGCATAATTTTATCCTTACATAAAGTATCTTCCAACTCTTATTTTCTGTGGGTTAGTAAAACTTGGATACCCTTGAGGAAACATGCAGCACAGTGCAACAGTCATCAAGGAAAGACTAAAAATGCCATGATGATTTTAATGCCTACATGGGAGTGGGTACACCTATGTTTTCAGTATCTGATCTGAAAGATTCCTGAACAGTAACTGCCTGGGAACTTGATTTTTCTATCTCTGAAGAAAAATCTGTGGTTCCCAGGAGCTGTTGGTCATCCATCATAGGGCATGCCTACATTGCATAGTCTTTACAGTGCATGCAGGTTATATACACTGCACACATCCCAGCACAGGTATAAATAGCAGTGTCAATGAGGATGCACTACTTAAATAGTAAAATCATGCCTGAGCCCTGTGGCTATGTACCGTATGCAGTTCTCTCTCAATGCTGAAGCAGTGCCTGCTTCATCCAGTCTGCTAAAAATAGCAGTGTAACATTCTGCTCCTGGAACGTTTCCCCATGGTGGGCAGCAAGAAAAGAAAATGCTTCATAAGCTTTTACCAGAGTCTTTCACTGACACATGTAGCTTCATACAGCAGCATGGAGGAACCCTTGTTTCACTACAGTGTGAGGCTACACATTACAGCTATTGGTGTGCAGAGTAGAAACAGCCATAGAGAGACCACTAACCCATCTCCTCTTGCTCAATAATGAAGTAGTCACTGAAGGAAAGTCAGTTAAACTAGCATTCAAATTCTCCTTTTCCCCCATGTGACTAGTTCAAGGCAATACTTCAGTAGCTGTCTCCTTGACTCTTGATGTTTGTTTGGTCTTTCTATAGACGTGCACCCACAGCCACTTTTCACGACAGTAAGCACAACATTGTCCATGTACACTTTGATGCAACTAGAGGATGGTTATTGACTTCTGGGACAGACAAGGTTATTAAGGTAGGAATAAAGAGAATGCTTTTGTTCATTTTCTTCATTTTTCCATGTCCTTCCTTTTTCCCATATGGTTTTAGGTCTGAGTCTCCCTTTCCTGCCAATAACAGACCTACTCATGGCCTGGGGAACCTCTGGGCCAGGGCTTTACAAACCTTGGGCACCAGGTTGCCATCACGCCCAGGATTTTCCCCTGGCAGTGGCTCTTCTTCAGCAGCAGGGATTCCTTTGTGCACGGTGCTCGCTGCCAAAAGTAGTTGCAGCTGCAGCGGTTTCTCAGCAGCAAAGGACCCAGGCATGCTCTGCACTGCTGCCCGAAGAAGTGATGGTGGCGGTCTTTCAGCACTGAAAGGCCACTTCTCTGCCAGACACCTGGACAGGCAGCTTCAGTTTTTGTGCTGGGCCTTAGGTGTCCGACAGATTTGTCAAGGCCTGCTCTAGGCTGTTGTCATACTCTGCTGTTTCTCACCAAGTATTTTTCACAGACATTCAGAGATTTTTCTGCCCCTTATGGGGGTCATCAGCAGCCTTCAACTCTGTGGCTCCATCCTTTCACAAGTAGGTGCACTTCACAGTGGAATAGTTCAGTCAGGGAGTTGGTCCAAAAAATACCCTTGAATGTCATCCTGTCCATCAGTAAACTGTGCTTGTACAACACATTCTGCTCTCTCGTGGAATGAGTGTTAGGCCTCTTTCTTCTGCTGTGTGGTAGGGGATGAGAAGACTTATTCTGTGTGTGGTACCCACTGAGCTGGGTGGGACATTCTTGCAAATGGCTAATTTTACATCTCAGTCAGTAAGCTCCTTTGCCAATTTGCATGTGATTAAGGACACTGTTATTCCAAACATATGTTATCTATTATAGTCTTAATACTAACAAGGGAGTTAGGAAGAAAATCTGCAAAACTAATCTGAAATGCCAGTTTATCCTGAATCCATCATGGGCAAGTTCATAAACACAGTCATGTCTTTTGAGCTTTGTACATGGAGTCTGATCTGGCAGGAATGGGAGAAATAACACTTAACTTTTTAAATAATCATAACAGCTAAAGAATTGAAGTTCTGTAGCCATGTTCCTGAAAAACTGAAAAAGGTGTTAAATGCTAGTTAAGTAGTGAACAAGCTCAGTAAATTGCTAGGGTAGAATGCTTTTGCCTTAAGCAAATGTCTCAAATTTCATTTAAAAATCCACTTCAAAGTTCTCATACAACAACAACAACAACAACAAAAATCATTGTACAAATTCTGTCTTGTATACAGAACCCATTTGCCTTGGATGGCTTTGTGTATTAATGACGTAAAGTAGATTTTGTCAGCTGTGTAACTTAAAAATAATTCTTAGTCTGAGACTTGGGGGTGTGTCAACATTAGGAAAACAGAGGTTAGCTATTCAGATGTAGCTTATCATGACAAAAGGAAAGGACTGTAGCTGATAATGCTAATCAGGTACGTAGGTAAAATGCTGTGTTCTCAGTTTTATGTCTTGGCTTCTTGAAATAAAGTTCTATTAGTGAAGTTAAATGGAAGTTAAAACAAAGTCAGACATTTTCAAACACTTCATATTTCTCTTTAAGAGAAGAATACAATGCTTTTTCACTATGACATTACATGCATTCTTATTATTTTTAACAGTTGTGGGATATGACACCAGTAGTGTCTTGATGATACGTCAGTGGAACTTAAAAGGCAGTATTTACTGAAGAAACAGATTTCTGAACCCTAATCGAAATGCAGAAGATAAAATGCTGTGTGTATATGGCAGATAAGGAAGGAGCTAAAGCATCTATGATTTTTTTCAAGTCATTGGCTAGATCAAGGTTGAACAGTTGCATGAAGACTCTTTCGATTTGTTCTCAAAATATCTGAGAAGGTATTTTTTTAACTAACGGTTTGTACAATCTGTTCAGCTGTGAGTTTATCTGGAAAATCTGTGCACAGGGCAATTTAATTTTTTGATATTTCTTTATGATGGCGTATTTGTTACTTTGTGTGGAAGGGTTCTTTGTTTTACGTCTGGACTTGTAATAAGTTTTCCCATCTTAACATACTGTACAAAGCTATCAGAGTTCCCTAGAAAGTCTCTATTTATTTGTGGTGGTTCTGTTACTAGCCTCTACAGTGGAGAAACTTTGAGCAAGAGCTTGCACCTTTGCTTACTGCATCTTAAAAGATCTGAGGACCTATTGCACACTTCAAAAAAAGGGCTCATCCATCTACTGGTTCTAGCAAATATCACTTTGAGATGCTGTTTTATTGTTGCATGAGATGAAATTCAGTTCCTTCTGTTTCTTCCTTTGCTACACAGTTTTCAAAATCAAGGAGCTGGATTGCTTAGTAACTAATTTTACTGTAACTGAAATAGTTTTCCAGCCCAGAGCATTAATAAGAAGCATCCAGACCAGTTTCAGTTTGATGAGGGCTGGTTCAAATTAAATTGGCAGCAGTATGTTGAACTGTGGCATTTTATAGAAGGGAATCTAAACAGGCTTGGTGAGGCCCAAACAAGGCGGTTTCTTCCTCACAAAGCATCATGTTATTGTTTACATCGGTCTCTCTTTGCTGGAGAGCATTTTAATTTTCCCATTCCTGCTCCCTATCCAATTATTCATATTTATTTCAAAATTCTAATGTTTTTATTAATTTTGTATGTACTCCAGAAAGCTAACATTCACCCATTGTGCTGCTTGCATGTCTGGTAGGTTTTTTTAAAAATAAAATGATTAAAAAACCCCCATTGGCCCCAATGACCTTTTTAAAAGAGATGATGTAGAAGTTAGTAGGTAGGAAAATTGCCCTGCTTTGAAAGAGTCCCATTTGGAAGGTTCTTGCGTCCTAGAGACTTTGAATGTTTCACTTATAAATAAAATATTGTTGTGGCACTTGGAAGAAATTCAAAGTGGAAAGATGGCAGAAGTTGCTGCTTGATCTTTCGTATGGGGCAACTGCAATCTAGGGACTTGGATACCCAACTGGTGATCAGTAAAATCAATGGCATGGGATCAGTCTTTCATGTGCCCTTGGTGAAGTGACTTGCCCCTCTCTGTGCATCACTTCCCCTTCTGTAAACGAGAGGAATAATACAGACCCATCTTCACAAAGCACATTGTAATCTGTTAATGTCAAGTGCTGAGTAGTGCTAAGGATGCTGTTAGTTCTGCAAAACCCTACTCTTGCTCCTTGCCTGGAGTTGGTAATTTAAAAAGAAAAAGTGAATAAAATACAATTAGTTCTTTGCCTCTCACCAGTTGTCACAAAAAGGATCAATGAGTTGGTGTGCGCATACCAGGACTAGTGAATTTTCCTGACAATTCCCATGTTTTGCATTCTTTACTCTGTGTTTGTAGTTTACCAGTCCTCATATTTTCCTTTTGGAAATGACACCATTCTTGTTTTATTGGCCATGTTGCCTAATAACTGGTTCTCCTGTTAACACACCCATTTTAACATATTTTTCAAACATGAGAAAGATCAAGCTAAAAATCTTTTCCCAGTGTAAGTATTAATTCTTTCATAAGTCATCCTGCTTTCTTTCCTGGTAGCTGGCTATTGGTTTTACCTTCACCCTGGAAAACCTTTCAGAGGTGGGTCATTTCACTTGTTTTGTATCTTAGCTGATGACTGAAATCTCTTGGAAAAGCTACGCAAGATAACTTTGTGGTTTGCAAGCATCCAAATGCTTGTTGCTTAGCTGGCGTGAAACTGCTGAATTATGTTGCTGTACTATACCTTAGGTGGGTTATGCTGCTTGCTTAAAACAAGATGCATTTTGCTGCTGCTCTGAAAACATGTATGTAGTGGGATGGATGAAACGTCAGGAAGTATTGGGCTAATAATGTCTATTTTCACAAAGACACACTTAGCCCTGGTCTACACTACAGAGTTATGTCCATGTAAGGCAGTTTACGTCAGCCTAACTCAGTAAGTGTCTACACTAAAATGTAGCTCCCACCAATGAAACCTTTCCACTACACCAACTTAACTCCAACTCCGCGAGAAGCATGGCACTTTGGCTGACATAGTTAGCTAGGTGCCAGACACTGCATTGCTTACATTGGCGGTTGCGTCCTTTCAAAATCTGTGCTGACAGTGCAATACGTGCAAGCACTCCTGGTAAGGATGCATGCAACCAATACAATGGGGGCATAGGGCAGACATGCAAAAATGATTTAATTACTAAGGTACAGTACATTGATGTGGCTTAATCCTAGTCTATACTTGCCATGTTTTTTGGCAGAAGTCAGTGGGAGAGATGCAAGGTCTATAAAATGTCTTGTGTATCTCCTGACGACTTACTAATCCCTCACTACATACTAGGCTAAGCGTACTGGAAATGCCATCCGGTTGGCTTACAGCCAACTCCAGCTCCAGAACTGGAGTTGCTATGGCAATTTCCAAAGCTTTTGAGGGGGTCTACATAGACTGCTCAATCGCACCTGCAAGACTGCGCTGCAGCCATCATTGACTGAACCTCAGAGTGGCTTCATTTTGCAGTGCTTTCATGCTGAAACATGAAGAGGAGAGTTCAGTGTCTGGTGTAAATTACCATAGTTCCACTGAAGTCACAGGAGCTAGTTTACACTAGCAGAGGGTTTACCCCTGTGGCTTTTAACTTAAACTGTGTAGGTACTTTTTGTTTGTTCAGTGGGTTTGTAATGCAGAGATGTTTACCCCTGTAAACTGGAGAAGAACTAGACTCCAACATCCCCACCACACTTGACTATAAGGGACTTTCACTGTACTGTGAAAGCTAACCTCTTTGCAGATTGTAATGAAGTCCTTGTGATGATTACAATTTAAACATTGTGGATGAAAGCCTGAGAAATCTATTCTTCAGGGTGGCTGTTTTGTTGTTTTTTTCCCCTTCTTTGTGTCTAGAAAAACTCCTGATGTATTGGGCAGTTCAAGGTTTATTAAAACAAGAATGGTCATGATTTGAAGAGCTAAGCGGGGGGGGGTCTGCTTGCTTGATGTAATCAGGTAGATCTCATTGGAGCCACATCTTGTGTATTATAAGGGAAAAACAGACCTGTCTCATTTAAACTGCATCTCCTTTATCTTTGAAATAAAGGACAGGGATTTGATGCTGAGGGAATTAAGTAGACTGGCCAATCTCTGAGATAAGAATGTCAGTATCTTTCAGGCCTTTGATCAGCACAGAACCCAAAAATCCTGTTGCCTCGCCATTCTTACTGCCAAGGAGAGACTTCTCAGTGCAATTAATGTATAAAATGAATCTTTTTCTTTTTACTTGCAGGTAAGGAAAGGGAATCTCCAACAAGGATGTTTAAATAATATTAGTACAAGGGAAAATCCTTAATTTTCTTTGTGTAGATGCTTACAGTGCCAGTTTATTTTAGTTGCATCATTTTTCCAAGTTCCTAAAGGGTAACTGTGTTAGTATAGTTCAACAGAACAAACAGAGAATCTTGTGGCACCTTTAGAAACTAATAGATTTTATTTCATGAGCTTTCTTGGGAGAAATCCCACTTTGTCAGATGTTTGAAGAGGATTTCTCCCACTAAATTTGTTAGTCTCTAAAAGTGCCACAAGACTCCTTGATTATTTTTCCATTACATCACAGGAATGCAGAAAACACTAACCGTCTTCTACTTCTGATTTTAAATTCAACATAGATTTTCATATGTCATCTATGTTAATGGGTTTTTTTAGGGTCTTTTACAGGCGCTTCAGGGAATCTATCCCGTTTGTATGGAAATAGTGATTGCAGTGCCTACAGACAGCCCCATTATTATCGTATGTGGCACTGATGATAAACGAGTGTGTTGGCACTTGATCTGAGGCGAGATTTTGAAATAACTACATATGTTCGTGCTGGGTAGTTGATGGCTAGAGGAGGATATTTCTGATGGTTTGAGTTGGAGAAGCTGAGAGGAGTTTTTTGTTTTGTTAAGGCAAGAGGAAAGAATGAGATGAAACTAGGCAAAGGAAAATGTACGCTGACCACTAGTAACAATTTTGTTAGAAAACAATAATAGTCTCCTCCAGAGAGTAGAAGAAACAAAGTCATTGGCTGGGTCATTGCAAACGACTGAATAAAAGACTAACAATGTTGCTGAGAACAGTGCATTGCTAGAAACAAGATGATCCAGTAGGTCTTTTCTCTATTTTGCATGATCTGATAGTGCTCCTGAAGGTTCTTGAACTTGGTATCACAGCAAGAAAGGTGGTGGTCCTGGATGCCACATAGTGGGATCCTTGAATTGGTATCAAAGGGGGTAACTGCCAAAGTTTAGCCCTGGTAGGGTTGCTTAAATATCTCTTCTCCAACAAAAGCTCATGCAAAAAATAAATCTGTTAGTCTTAAAGTACCACACAACTCCTTGTGTGGTTTTTTTGTTTTGTTTTGTTTAAATATATACAGTATTGAGGGAGGTAGGGGGAATATTTCCTCAGTATTGGGTCATTTGCTGATGACAAGATGGAGTGTTAGACATTTGAAAAAGATGCTGAGTCGCTCAGTCTAGTTGCAGAAAGAAACCATTGATTTAAGCAATCTAAAGGAAATTCTCATTTAGTCTCAGAGCAGATTGCTTCACTTTATAAAACATTGTAGGTGAAAAATATTAGATGACTCTTCAGTCCAAAACATTAGAGGTACTCTAACTATTATATTAGAACGCTCTCCATGAATGTCCTTACTGTTTACAGTAGGGCCTGGAAAAAAGGACCAGATTAATTATCCAAATTTAAATCTATTTAGTAGTATGTAGGAACTAGCTGTTCACTGGCTGTGCATATTTTCCGTGTGAGGAATGGAACAGTGATACTTTAGAGGACTGCATTAACCAACTTAAGCAAGTGGTGTGGTCCCCCCCCCCATGAAACATTATTCATCTTTTCACTATACGCTGTGCATACATGCTCTGGTATGTTTAAAACAAAAATGTACTTCACAACCTTAACCATAGGTCTAGGATGACTAAGGTACTGGGTGCCTTAAGCTCTAACTTGAAGAGGTCTAGGCACAGGAGATGAATATTAGTTAATAATATGGAAGCTTGCTGGTTTGGCATGAGCCAGAAGTCTGGCAAAATGCTGTGTGTGAGCGGAGATGTTACAGAATCACTTGTGTGCAGTATTGATGGAAAAAATGAGGCCAGGCTTTTCCTTATTATCTCACACATCAATAACGATGGGAATCCTGCATGCATCTAAGGAAGAAGCAATGAATGAATAAAGATCCAGAATGCAAAGAGAAACTCCCTGAATTCTGTATGGCAATTTCTTCTGCAGTTTGATGGGGAGAGCGTTGTATTTACATGGTTCCTCCCCCCCACCCACCACGCCTCTGCATTTCTCCATTTACCTGTGGTTAGTGAAACTGAAATCTTTCCCTACCGAGGACAGAACTGAGAATTGTTGGCAAAATTATTCAAAAGAAAACAGGGCAGAAAAGGAGAATTTTGTCAGACACCCACAATTAATAATGGAGATGCACAGTAGTTAACAGGATACAAAGCTGAACCCAACTCTGCTATTTTAGCCTTCTTTCTTAATCGTAGCATGGCCAGAGGTGCCCTGGGAATAAGAATGGTCCTAGGTGTCTGTCCTAACCTAGGACTTTGAAGACTTGGAGTTCAATTCCATGTTTCACCAGAGATTTCCTTAAAGGTCTAATATGCTCCAATACTATAGAGAGAGCCGCATAACTAATACTTTCTGAACTGCTTGGTCTTCCTTTGGATCTGAAAGGCCTTTGACCATTTCTGTGAGAATGAATAGCACTTCTGTGTGTTTTTACCAAAATTGTCACTGGTAATTTACTTGTTCACAGTCAGTGCAGTATTGGTGAAAATGGGGCTAAGTAGATGAAGTCAGTCAGAGATGAATTGAACTGCTGGTGCTTAAGATGAAGCAAAATCAAATTATCTTTAACCCTGCCCAGTTGGTCGCTTGCAGCATGATTGTGGAACTATTTCCTCCAGTTTAGGCTGTAGTAAATGTTCAGTACAAAAATAAAATTGCATCAAAGATAACTTTGCAACCATTATGATTTCTTAAGACTGTGATGAAGGCATCTAAGCCACATGGTGATGAATAACATTTATCTGTCATCCATGTGCTAATATTTCTGTATTAGAAAAGTTGATTCATTTTTTCCAAAGGATGAACATTATTTTTCACTTTCTCTTTATTTTATTCACTCTATTTTCCATGTTTGTTATATTGACCAAATAAAGTTCTTGCTAACCTCAGATTTATATAGAATTAAGTTTTAAAAAAGGAAAAATTTCTAATTTGTTAGTCAGTTTTTCTCTAAAAAGTCTAGTTCGTAGCTTATAATTGCAGTGGGCATACTCCCTCTTTGTCTTGTGGGTTCCTGTATGTAAATTCATGTCTCCAAGATACTTTAATAATGTTCAACATGGGTTCAACAATTTACTGAATTAAGCTAATGTACTAAATTTTTCCATCAAAATTTGTCTTTTAACTGTGGCGCCCTTTTGCATGTGTTTATTTTTAATAGAGAAGTTGGGTGTAAAGTCTCACCTGACGAATATCTCTGCCTGTTCTGTCTATGCCCAAATAAAAGTAACTTCTAAACAAGGAGTAAACAAAATCATTCTTTTAACAAGGTGGATTTTCACTGATTACACTTGGAAGGGCAAAAGCAGCCAGATCCTTAGTTGCATCCTAATTGGCAGCATAACTTCTCAGCTCTCACTAAGACTCCAGAACTTTTTTCCTGAGTTAACTTCTTGGTTTGGCTTGTTAATGTCTGACAAACAAGCAGAAGCAAGAAAACCAACTTTTCTGAAAGTTCCTCTTGTGGTGATGCCCAGGCAGGCAGGCCTTGCATGTCTGTTTTATCAGTCTCATGTCACCGCTTGATGAAGCAGGTGAGTGCCTCTTGGTGTGGCTGAGGGATCTTCAGCCAGGTAAGCTGCAACATCCCATTATCTAGTATTCCTTCAGGGCTCTTTCCTTTGGAGTGAGGGGAGCCTGAGTTTTTTAGGAAATCCTTAAAATCCAACACAGTGGGATAGGGGAGTTTAATAAAAGTTTTAGTTTTGTGAGTCTAACTTGTCTTTCTTCTTTTGGGCTGGGGGTGTATGAGGTGAAGAGCCTGAACTGTTCAATGTTCTTTTCTTCCCCTAGCACTGCAAAAACTTAATAGCTATTGAGTCTTGGATTGGTTGGGGCTTATCTTGTTAGAAACAGTGCCACCTTCTGGGCTGAGCTGTGATGTCTCAGCTGCTCTTTATCTAACCAGTGTCAGAGACTGTTGTTATAGAAATCCAAATACCTGACTGTCCACTTGGCTGGTCTGACTACACATCTTTTCTAAAGGCTGCATTATACATCCCATCAAGTTAGAGGATAGCATTGTTCAGAGAGAGAACATGCCATTTTATTTAACTTGTAAATTTTATATTTCTCATGCCCCCCGCTCAGGAATGAGGTCTGTAAACCTGCCTAAGGGATATAAAATCTTGATAGTGCTCTGCTCTGGGAATATTTCTTGGGTTTGAAGATGTCTACACGGGAGGTGTTA
>ML681992.1:13197218-13251637 GCA_007922195.1 Podocnemis expansa
CTTTCAGGTACTTTCCCTCTCAACTTCTTTTGATTTAGTGCTCTATCAGTTGCTGTCTGCATGCAATATTTTTAAACACTTTTTTCACATACCAGAATTCTTTCCCTTAGCCAATCACTGAGCCCTGTCTGAGTGCAAGATGAGTGAAAATCCATCAAAAGCAATCTTGCCCACCAACTGGGATTATGAAGTAGCATTGCATTGAGCTGGCTGAAAAACCAAAGAAATGCTTTCTCTTAGAAGCCTCTCCCCCATTTTTATCCAAATTCAAAAATTTTGCCAAATTGACACTGCAAAGGCTTTGACAAGCTCTAGTTTTGGATGAATTCAAATCAGATTTAATATAACTGAAAAAATATGAGGGAGGCATGCGTTTGAGAGAAAGTTACAGCAGAGTGCTTCACAGAAGGGGAACATACATAATATGACAAGTTCCAAAGGGGTAGCATATGTTAATTAAGTTCAGCAAAACGAACAAGGGGTATGTCTACACAGGAGGCTTAAGTCAACTGAAGCAACTCCAGGGCCACATATGGAGTTCATTAAGTCAACTTAAAGTCGACTTTGAGGGTTTAATTGACTTTATTAAGTCAACTTAACAAAACGTGGCTATTAAAGTCATCTTAATAAAGTCGAGCTGTCTAGTGTAGACATAATCAAGGAGTCCAGTGGCACTTTTAAAGACTTAGCAAATTTATTGCATGAGTTTCCATGGGAGAAAATCCCACTTTGTGAGATGCTTTGAAGATGGGGGAAGTTACCAATCTTAGTATGATGGGTTGGAAGAGACACTGAAAGTGTGGGTTGCTTTTACTACAGTTTGTGAATACTGAGGGTGCAGTGAAGGATTGCCACTCCTTTAATGAGCTCAGTGATCAATTATTTTTCTAAAACTATCCCTCTGTGTACCCACTATGTCTTGAGTTACTAAACGGTCATTTTCCACTTGCTAAATTAAACACTAATGTTGTGCTGTCACTGATCCTATTGTGTTTTAACAAGTGATGCTTTCACATTTTTTCCTATCGAACTGAGTTAAAAAATTGTTCTAATGGGTCTAGAGAAGAAATTCCCTCTCTCTCTCTCGGTAGGATTTTAAAATGCATTCAGTGCTGCCCCACACTGCTCCCATTGAATTCATTGCTGAGCACTTTTCCGAATACTGCTCTTCATCTGTTGTATTGAAGCTTATCTCTTGGGAACCTTACTTGTACCATGTTGGAGGAGTAATCTGAGAAATTCTTTTTATATATTGGTATAGAAAATGGACGTTTCAGAAGTGGGCAAATAATCCTAAGTGGGTCTTTGAGTTTCCTTCAAGTCATTGTAAAGAAAATATCTGCACTTTAAAATGCTTTTCAGTTCATTGGTACATTCTACAAAAATATGAGGCGCATACCAAGTTACTGGACGTGGCCTGTACCCGCTTTTGAGGGGAAAAAAAGCACCAAATGGGATGTGATATCACAGTTGTGGGCAGAGCCCTGTTGCTGGAAGGCAGTCTAGTTTGTTTACATTTGTTGTTTACAGATTTTCTCACTTAGCCTTAAATTTTTTACAAGGAACAAGTTTACAGAATTTGGGACAGGGACACTGTCATTTTGAAATATTCCTTGAACATAAGTAATCCTTAGAAGTCCTATCAAAGACTAAAGCATTTGAATTTGCTTCTGTGGTATAGATGATTACAGCAAAACTAATTATAGAGCAGGCATGGCCAAACTGCGGCTCGGGAGCCACACGCGGCTTTTGAATGAAAAATTGTGGCTCCTGGAAGAAAGTCAGCAAATCAATTTAGGAAAGCAGCCCCAGCCTAGGAGTTCAGGAGGGGGTTGGGAGGGTGGGGAGAAGTGCGGCATGGCTGGGGATGGTGGGGAAAAGTGCAGCATGGTCAGGATTTTAAAAATCTCACCACTAACCTGCAGTCCTCTACATCGAGCAGCAGCTAAGTTTTACTGTATAGGCCTAATTTTCATTGTCAGCTTAAGTAATTATTAGAATCTGACATTAGTAGGATCGATATTTGTCCTCTTTTTACAATAAAATTAGTGTGCAATGAAAGTTAAACCTAGTAATTTTGGAGTAGGTAAAAGTATATGGCTATATGCCTCAGTGCGGCTCTTGAAGGTTTAATCAGCTCATGTGGCTCGAGTTCCATAAGTTTGGCCACCCCTGACACAGAGTTAAGTTGATGGTTTGCGCCCCTTGTCAGAGCTGCGAGGGGTGGCTACCATCTGAACAGGAACATATCACAAGAAGGTCCAGGGAGTGGGGGTGTAAGTATGGTTTCTCTGATCTGAGCAAAAGAGGTATTTACACAATCAGGAGCACACAGCCCCTTAACTACTGAGCAGAAGCTCTTAAGAGTCAGGAAAAATGTAAGGACTTGATGGGGATTTTTTTAAAAAATAAACCAAATAAAAATGTTTAGTATATCTTAGAAGCTAGCATCAAAAGTTTTTGTCCAGAGATCTCCAAATTGTGGGGTGCACCTCCCCATGGGAGAGTGAAGGAATAATGGGGCACAGTGAGACCAGGCCATTCCTCCCAACAGGTGGGGGGGGGACACCACCCTACCTTGCTCTGCCTACAGCTACAGCCCCAGCCCTAGCTCTACTCCCAGAGCAGCTGATGGAGGGGAGGGGTGGGTACGAGTGGGGGTAGGGCGTAATATATAAAAGTTTGGAGGACTGCTGCGCTAGTCTTGCTGTAGTAAAGGAGAAGAGGGGAAGGAGAACAACTGCCGTGATGTTAGACTAACGCTGAAAATTAGGTAGTCTGGAAAAGTAACTTCATTGGTTCAGTAACTGGTTGTCTTTTGGCCTGCCTGTATAACTTCTGGTTTTAAAGTACTGAAAGTGTATTGCTCAACAAGTCCTGGTCCTCTCGGTCGAGACTGGATCTTTGGTAACTAGTGTCTCTTGCTACTAGAATTTAAGATGACAGTGAATGTACTTGCTTAAGGCCCTACGGTGCATTAGATTTTAAAATAAAGCCTCTCCCTTGCTTCATTGTTACATACCTCAGTCAACCTTGTGGTGAGAAAGGAATGTTTTTAAAGGGGGAGGAAGATTGTGTTTAAATGCTGCACCAAATGAAGCATAAGGCCAATGTTCTGAAAAAGTACTGAATTGCGGCCCTGGTTTTATTGTTGACTACAAATGCACTTCAATCACAAAATAATGGCAGCTGCCTTTTTCCTACACTGTGACTCGGCTTTTTCTACACTGTGAGTAAGGTTTACGCTAATGTCGTTTTGATCACGTTGCCCTCCTTGCCCACTTCAGAGTATGACTGAAAAGAAAACAGAGGCATTAAAATATGCCAAGATGGAATAGGGACCAAAACATGTAAGTGCACTTTTTATTGTTTTATGCATTGTTTCAAGTAGCTTCCATTAAACTCTTCTGATTTATTTTAGCTAAAAAATCTTGAACAGTCCACAAACAATAAACTTTGCAGGCTGCTAGGCTAGCAACTATAGCTATGGCAAATGCTTTGTTTAAGCTCTTGTCCAAACAATTTATTAAATTGAAGCATATCTGGTACCTGTAACTTCACTGATAAATAAAATGTTCTGCATCTTTAGTGTTTATTCACTATTCATTGTGAATATTTTGAAACATTTCCTTCAACCACAATAAGGGTGGCGAATGTGTACAGTAGTCTTCAATCATTGCAACTTGATTAAAATATATTTAGTTCCCTAAAAACATTGACACCCATGGTGCCATTAGTCAGAATATTACAGAAGGGAAGGTTTAATATTTTTTACACAGATAGTAGGGAATTCCAGTAGCACAGGAATTTGGCTTACTAATAAGATTATTCAGTAATGAGAACATTTAAATTCTACAGTTAATGTACCATTAAAATGGTGTTGAATGTGAATCTAATTTTCCTTCCACCGTTTTGTCATCTTTTCAGTAACTATTATTTAACTGTTCCAACAATGTAATAGATTGTTAATATAAAACCTAAGCATTTGGAAAATAAATGTCTGTGCAAACCTTCCTGTTGTAGTGTTTCACTTTAACTTGTTTGAGAAAAATCAGTTCCTAAAACATTCTCTTTAGCTTTCATATGGCTGCTTTTTTAATATTTTTCTTTATCAGCATCCTCTTAAACACTGTAATGATCTTAAGGTTGTCTAGTACCCTGTATCTTACTTGAAACTTGTTATACTGTTACATCAATTAAGATGTTTCTGGTTGACTATAATTCCATGTATAGCGCGAACACACTGGAAACAAGGTTGATTTGGGATTTTTTAAATCAATTTGTGTTCAGACCTAAATGGAATGCTTTTGAACATAAATATAAAAAGTGTTGGGGCATACTCTTCTTAAACCATGTGTACTTCTTACCCCTGGGATACGTTTTTGTGAAAGTCTCCTTGTAATGTTTTTAAAAGCAAGACAATTTTTTTCTCCTTTGGGGAGTAGCATGGCCTCAGGCTGTGTATCTTTTGTATAGGCCAGAAAACTATGGGTTTGTCTGCATGGCAGCAAAGTAAAGGAGGTATTATTTACAGAGCACAGTAATGAAACTAAGTTCCTTATTTTTAAAAAGCATACCAGCACTGTCTACACACGGCAGTTGGTGCTCTATGATTAACACACCTCTTGAGTAGTGTTTCTCAACTGGTGGTTTCCATGGAACGCTGGTGCTCCGTGGCCGTAGTACAGCGTTCTGCAACCCATCCGTCCCTTTGGTGCAGAGTGGGGAGGGGTAAAGGAGCAATGTGGTGACTCAGTGGCTATATCTACATTGTAAAAGCTAAGTCGACTTAATAGAGTCTACTTAAAGTAGACCGTATTAAGTCGACTTAGTGAGTACACACTACATTAAGTCGACTTTATTAAGTCGACTTTAAATGCGTGTCCTGGCTTAATTCAACTTAATAAAGTCGAATTAATGGTCCCACTGCACTAAGTCGACTTAGTTAGTCCACATTGCCTTAAGTCAACTTTATAAGTGGACCTTATAAAGTCAACTTTACTAGACCCTAAAGTCAACTTTATTGCCCTGCAGTGTAGACAGGGCTCTGTTTAAGTCAACTTAAGGGCCCTTAAGCTGACTTAAACACATAGTGTAGATGTACCCAGTGTGTGCCTGAGAGATTTAAAATGCCCCAAGCACAGCAAAGCTTCCCGGTGCATGTTGACATCCATGGCTGCCTTGCTCCTTTGCTGTGGATGGTGCAGTTTAAATCTCATGCTACTTTTACCACTGGCGTTTGAAATCACTTGGCCACACCTTCCACAGTAAGTCTTTCTTTGATGAGCCTTAGTTCAAGAATACATGAACTTTGTTCAAACATGCAAGCCCTGAATTCTCCTTAGAACCTAAATATTTTCAGTTTTAAATTGTGTGCATAGTTGTATGTATCTTTTTTTTTTTTTTTGAAATAAATGTTTTTATTTGTAAAACTGTATTTAATTCAGTTTCCTGAATTGTTTTCACAGGAAGGGGTAGTGCACAAATATTATGAACATTACAGCTGGAATATGCTGGGTTTTTTGAGAGTTTTCATCAGGTGTTCCATGTAAAGAAATTAACACCTTTAGGTGTTCCACTGTCCATTAAAGGTCAAGAAACAGTGCACTAGTTCTTTGCCATGCAGTACAGACAAGTCTTAAAGGTATTATTGCTGCTTCTAAAAACAAACTATAAATGGGCAATAAAAACTAATTTCACTGGTTTTAATAAGGCATATTAGAGTAATATTTGTCATGTAACTTCTGGTGGCTCATAAAAAAATGTATTGCCTAAGCTTAGGTGTTACTGGCTGTTTCAAACTACTGTTAAAAATTGCTGCTTTTGCAGGATGAGGCTGTCTCCCTGTTGCTTTAAACAGGCCAGTACTTAGAATCAGGCAGATTTCATTATCACTAGCTACTCATGGTCACACTTCAGTTGTCTGTTTGTTAAGCACTGTGCTGGTCCCATATGTGGATTCCAGACAGGGGCGCGCACATGTGTCAGAACCGGAACTGTTTGTAGCAGGAATGTGTTACCAAGGGAGGTGGTGGTGCAGTGTCCATCTCTGGAAACCTTTAAGACCTGCTCAAGCAAACCCTTGGCTGGGATGATTTAGTGGGAATAGTCCAGCCCTACTATTCTATGAAGCAGCAATTGTAAACCTGCCTGCAAATCGTGTTTGGCCATGTGGTACGCCTGAGGTCTTATTTGGCTATGTGGGTCAACATCTCTCCAGTTTCCTCTTACTGTTGCATGGCCAGAATTTGAACCCTTTCCCTCTCATGGCAGCCTTTTTAGCATTACTGTACATAGTAAACATGTTAGTAGTTAGAAATGAGCAGCTATGACTTTAGTAGTAGTTTTACATGGGGTGGGGAATCCTGCACAGGGTCACTTACAGGGATACATAGTTCAGCAAACTGGCTTTATGTTTGTGCTGCTCCTCCCTGAGTTAACAAACACTATGTTGCCTTTAGTGTTTGAGTGAAGCCCACATCCTCACTTGCAGCTCCATCCATCTCTCCCTCCCCTGTGGGCTTAAGGGCTCCCACTCTAGCAACACCTAATAAAGGAAGCAGTGTGCCTAGGTGTGTACTAGGCTAGCACAGCAGCAGATCCACCAGAGCGTTATACGTGACTGTTTTACCAGCTCCAGCCAGAGTACTGCATCCCCCAGCCGCACCAGGTCAGATGGGAAGTTGTCCATGCACTTGGCTGCTTCTCCACCCAAGAAATCTCAGCCAGAGCACAACCATCTAAGCACAGTCGAGACCAACTGGTGTCATTCTTGACTTGCTGCAGAAGCATTGCCTCCGTCCCTAGCTCTAGCTGCACAGTTGGGAATCTGACACCTCTTGCTGCATGCACCTGGCTAGCTGTCTCTGCTGCCACCTATGGCTGAGCTTCCCCACCACTTGCCAGATGGCTAGGAACCATATGTTTTGATAAGTTGCTCCTGTTAAGCCATGGTGGAGGACCCCTCCTGTGATAAAGATTTTTAGAGATAAAACTGATGTTTGTTTGATTAAACTAACTACCACCCTGTGGTCCTTGCACTGCCTTACTCTGTCTACCTCTCCATGAAGGTAAAGGGCACTGCAGGGCATATGCCCCTTCTCTCTCAGTAGCCTTCTGAGCAGATGTCTTGTTGCATTGAGGAGGATTACTCCCTCTCAAGTCTCTCTAGCACCACTCCTTGTTCTATCCAGGCACTTGAACATGGCCAGGTTTAGCCTGATTAACAAAATTAATTGTTCTACCTCCTGGATGTGTGAGCTGGCCATCTAAGGAATTCATTTATGACAGGGTGGAGGAAATACACCTCAAAGCCCAGTTTTGTATTGCAAGCTCACAATATGCTGAAAGGAGGGCAGAGCTGAGACCTGCTGATGTTGTGGCTGTAAAGTGAGCTTGAATGTCTATGCTATTTTTATCCCCATAGAGCAAGCTAGATCAGCTGACCTGGGCCTCTGCGGTGCACTGCCAGGACCCTTTGTTTGAAACATGGAGAAACTCTCAGCTCCTAAAAGGGGAGAGGTTGAAAGCATCTCCTTGCCTGTGCCAGCTGGGAGACAGATGGCTTTGACCATTGTCCTAAGTTTTTTGGATCATGACCCCAATACGGGGTTGCAGACCCACAACTACTGGGTTATGGCAGTGGCACTGTCTAGAGTGGGGGCTGCTGCATCATGTTCCCCACCTGGCCAGTGCTGCTCCTGGGAGAGGGACAGCTGCTCCTTGCTCCCTGGCTGGCTAGCACTGCTCCCAGGGGGAAGGGAGTGACTACCCTGCATGCTCCAGCAGCCTGGCGCTGCTCATGGGGGAAGAGGGCAGCTGCCACTCGCTGGCTGGCGGGGGGGCTGCCCCTCACTCACCAGCTAGTTGTATTGCTCATGGGAGGGAGGTGGCTGCCCCTCACTCCCGAGCCGACTGGCACTGATCCCAGAAGGGGGTGGCTGCCCCTCGCTCCATCAGCCAGTGCAATTCCCAAGAGGGGGGCAGCCCATTCCCCCCCCGTGGAGGGGTTGCTGCATGGCAGACGGGTCCAGAGCTGGGTCCTAACAAAAAAAAAAAGTTTGACTACTGGCTTAGAGATGGTAGGTGGGGATTAGTACCTGCAAACTTAACACATCCTACTTTCTCTTTTCATTCTCTTGTAAGCAAAGGGCCTGTTATTTTCAAGCAGTGTCATTACTCTAGCTGAAACCACATTCCCATCCTGTTTGGGTTCTGACATTGGTAATTGCCTCTGTGCTTTCCTACCCTGGCTCTTCAACTCCTTGAGGCTCAAGTGGAATAATTTCCTAAGTGTTTATTGGGTCAAGCAGCAGGAATTTGGTATTAGCTGCCCATGCAGAAAACTGGTCTCCTTACAGTGACTGGTTTATAGACAGACTCCAGACCTTGAACCTGACTGTTGATGTGAATTGTGTAGCAGTTGGTGGTTCAATTAAACTGATAGGGGCCAGGGTGGGAGGACTCTCCCAGGAAAGAAGACACACTCCAAACTGTTCAATCCCCTATTCTACACCAGCCAGAACACTGACCTACCAAATATAGCATGTAGGAGCATTTGCTATGTGGAAAAGTATTAGTTTAACCTTCAAAAAAGAGCATGCTAAAAATCAAATCAAAGAGAACTGTAATTTAATAGCTTTCCCTGACAGCCAGTTCAGCAATTTCAGGCCGGCAAAAATGTCTAATGACGAAGCACATATAACCTTTATATTTCACCTCTCTACCAGTCCTCTACTGCTGTAAAGCATGGGTTAAACTGTGCTACTGAGAGGAGAGAAAAGCAAAACCTAGATAGTGGAAGCACTGTTCACAAAGTTTAACCAAGCACTAACTTACTTTAGATAGTAGCCACACAAGTTTATGGGGCTACAGAACTTTAATCAGTAATGATGCTAGGCTACAAACCGCTTGTTACAGGCACCCATGATAGCTCCTGCTGCTCTTTACTGACTTGAAGCACGGTGAATATACCCCTGACATAAGAGAGGCCAGGACTCCAGGGGAGAGAAATGTGAGTTCATATTCAAGTCTTAGCTTATGCTATCCTACAATAACCACGTACCTTACATGGGATTGGTTACAAACCCAATCACCCTTCACCTTTACATTATATTAGTTGTAGATAACTTGTTCTTTCCCCCTCATATTTGTTGCAGCACAATTCCGTACTGCTAATAGTGTAAGTCAAAGCTTCATTTTTGTTCAATCAGATGAGTAATCAGGCGGGTTTAAATTGCTGGGCAAGCTCTTCCAAAGCTTCTATTAGCTTCTCTTCCTCCTCTGGTGAAGAATAGGTTCTAGCCAGGGGCAGGTGTGTAGAAACAGGCTGCCGGTCTGAAAAGAAACATAATGAAAGATGATGCAAATCCTTCCCCTCACCCAGTGCAAAGTGGTATCTTTCTCCTAAGCTAGAACCACCAATGTGTTCTAAAGGTGCGCAGAATGCTCTCAATGCCAAAACGTTTGTCTTTTTGAATTTCTGTAACAATAAACTTGTTCTTTTTGCAAGTGAGGTGGGTTTTTTTTTAATAAAGAGGCAGCACTTAAGCTAATTTCATTTTGTCAGACTGATTTTATAAATAAGATGTGGACTTGCTGTTTTTCAGCCAGACACTGGAAAAAAAGGCCTTGTCCCTGTGAGAATGAGTCCTGATTTTAGTCATTACTGTAGCCATGCCAGTGCAGTGATTCATACTGAAGCCTAGTCCAGTTTCAAGCAGCAGAACAGCCTTTTTTGTTCCTTCAGATTGAGGGGGTTTGCACAGATGCAGTTATTCCACTGTGTAGAATTACATTAACTTTATCCTTAAAGTATGGAATTAAACTAATTCCATAGTGCTAATGCTAGCTAAGTGCTTAGCCTTTTATCTGGAAGATAAACCAGTTCTTTATCAAAATGTTTAGTCTGATTTGCACACTAAGATATTCCTTGCCTAGTTGTATGAACCAAAGCCTCCTGTTCAATCTACCACACTCTTACACCACTAGAGCACCATAACACAAGGCATAGTCCTGAATAACTAGGGAAACTCTAGGTCTCTGCCTTAACACAATGACTGTAGTCAAAGAATTTAGTAATGACATAGATAAGTTTGCTCTTCTCTTCAAAAAGCAATGTCAGATCACTACTGGACACTGGAGGAGTATTTCTTCAGCAATATTGCTATACTGTGTTTAGTAAAGTCTAACGTCTGCAGCGGACAGTTGAGCTATAGGAAGTTAGTTTCCCTGCATTTTTATAGAAGCCATGCTGTAAGCAGGAGGTTGTAAACAAGCATAGTTTTGTGCATGTCCTATTCTTAGTAGTTATCCCTCCTTCCACAAAAGTACGGCCTAAAACACCGTTCCAAGCTCTAGTGGAAGATTTCCATGAAAGCATGTGAGTCTGCCTCATACCATCAGAGAATTATTTCCAGAAAGATGAAAATTGGCAGTTTCTGTGAAAGTAGCATAGTAACTCAATACAGCATTAGCTCAGTTCATGCTAGGCTGTCTGCAGGAAAATGAACAATAAGAGGAGTGCTCATTCTTCTATCAGTGGCAGCAATCAATACTATTGAGGGAAGAAAAATGTTGGAGGGAATTAGTCTATGGACCTGTGTTACCCTGCCAGGCCAGAACTATGAAGGAGACAGCTGCCTTCAGACTGTTACATGAAGTCTCTTCGGTAGAAAAGGAATTATCTGAGCTTAAGACAGCCTACTCCCAGCCTCCTCTGCTTCCTTAGGGGGAGGGAAAAACCTCTCTGAACTGGGGCTTGCACTAAGCATTGAAATTGAACAAAATAAGGAATGTGAAAGAGAAACCAGATGGGAATGGATGCAGAACAGCTGTATAATCAACCAGTCTGGGCCTATTTCCTTCTGTTGTGAGCTGAATAGCTCTCAGGGAACCAAGACAGCAAGAGATAACAATGCATGATTCCAAGTTAAGATAGGAAACAGGGGCCTCCGTCTGATAATAAGGAAGTATTTCTTCACAAAACACACTAGAGGATGTTGTAGAGGCCAAGATAATGCCAGGCTTCAAAAAAATAACTAGGCAAGTTCAGTCAGGATAGGCAAGGGTTGCCATTTGCCAGAGGCTCAGAATGGCCAACAGGATGGCTGTTCTGTTCATTTTCTTTGACTCCCTGGCACTGGCCACTGTCAGCAGACTAGATGCACCATTGATGTGACCCAGTCTGGCAGTTCTTATGTATGCGAAAGGACAACGGCAGAAAGAGCACTTAAAAACAAGTGATTTCTCCAGTGTAGTCAGAAAGACCTGAGCTACTGTGCCAGAGCTCCCCACCTGATGAATGGGGAACACAACACCAGGGGCCAGTCCAAGAATCGTCAATCCATCTCTAAAGCTGCTGCCTTGCTGAGCACAGCTCCTATTCACCTTGAGGATTATAGCCCCGCTGTCTGTTTCATAGATCTGTAAGGCAAGCTGAGCAGGGAGGTCGTGACCCAGAGGATGAGATGAAGATGGAGCATGGAGGATAGAAATATGAAGGAGGAAGAGAACAAAGAGGGACAACTCCTGTTCTACAGTCAGGCAGAACATTTGTGCTTTACATTTTGTGCCCAGGCCAGAGATGAATGATTCCCTCTGAAAACAAATTCCCCTTAGCTTTATGGGCAGCTGAAAGCAAGCCTTTGTCATACTTGAGGAAGAGGATTTTTATGACAAAAGGTTCCAGACTGGCTTTTCTTCCACATAGTAGGTCTGCACTGTCCTTAGAGCAGCAGCATCATGCAACTATCTTGCCTGAATACTTAATGTAAGAAGGTTTAAAGCCCTTCCCCACCCTCCTCTGCATTCATTCCCCCCCCCCCCAACAAAACACAGCTGCACCTGCATCTCAGCTTAGCTGATCTGCATTGTTCACACCAGCAACAATCCTGATTTCAAGTCCCTAACAGAGCTTCAGAATGCAAGTGCAAACTTGTTCTCCTTGACACTGTTGATGTGAATGGGAGAATTGGGGGGGGACAAGTACCCTCAAAACACGTGCAGCTACTTAATACTCTGTAGAGGGTCACAGTCCATCTGACACAGCAGCTGAGCATTTTGCTGTGCCACGTCCCCTAGTTAGGTGCAGAGCCAACTTAAACCCAGATGTTTTAGCCAATTGATACCAGCTGATGAAAAGAGCATGAGCAGCCAAACATGGTCAGAAAGGTGGAACAGTTTTGTCAGTTATGCAAGAGTACACTCGGCCTTTGGAGTCTCACAGAGCCATTTCAGGAACTATTTTAACCCTTGGTGTGTGACCACTTGTGGCATTTAGCAAAATCAGTAACTGTACTGTCAGTGCAGTAACAGCACTCTTTCTCTGCAGCCAGTGTACAGAGCTTCCCCTTTACCTTGGAAGAATAGACCGCTTGTATGCTTAGTTGCTGCTGGAGAGACTGCCAACCACACGACTGTGTCAGCTCCCTGAGCCTCCGTGCGCAGTTTATTCTTCATCTTCTCATAGAATTCTGGCATTGATGATCTCACCGCTACAGAGAAGAATAATTTAGGGGTGTTATGTCAGTCAACACTTTTGGTGAAGAGTTTATTTTAAGGTTAAAGGGTGACAGTTCTTTACTAGTGTAAGTGTGAAAAGTAGCAACCTTTTAAAATCAGGTAAGAAGATGCTGCTGTCCCAGGGATAGTAGAGTTACTATTGTGATTTGACATTAGGTTGCCTAACAGTGAACCAGCTATTTCTCCTTTTCAGACTAAACTGTATGGAGACAGAAGGCTGAGAGAATGAGAAGTGAAAGGAGAGACACACACACACCCCCCCCGGGGTCTGGGGTTTTTTTTGTGCCTTTGGAAGTTGACTGGATGTAAAACACGAGAAAACAAATGGTGGAAATACCATCTGGGGATTTAGCTCTTATTTTCACTGATTTTATGACCATGGCTGCTAGAGATAATGAGATCAGCTTGAACCTGTGTAATCTTTTGAATTATTTTATAAGCACATGGGGAAAAAAAAGCCACCCAAACTTGACAAATAGTCTTTCCCACAATGTACACAATGCATTTAAACTGCTTAAGGTGAAAGTAAAACTTCGGGGTAGTAAAGAGGAAACCTATGTTTTTGAGAACTGCAAAGTGATACACAAGGTCACTCATGGAGATCAGTGGATGTTGTGAGGGCCCCTTTGTAGCAGGACCAGCCCTTGGACTTGTAAAGGGAAATTTCATGCTCCAGAATAGAAACTTTTATTTTTACAGGCAGTTCCCTCTGATCTAGGGTGGAGATCCTTGACCCTGTATCCATCCCTTTCCAATGCAGAATCAGCTGAGGTCCACTGGGAGCTGAACTACAGGAGTGGTGTGCATGAGCAATACAGAAGCATGTGGTTAGAAGAGGTAGTTTCCAAGCTCAAAGCAGAAAAGGAGAATGACTTGGTGGTCCATATTCTGAAGCCAAAGCAAAAGGGGGAGAGGGGGAGGATGCAGGAGAGAGTCAGACTGATGTGCGGATTTGCACCCTCAGTTCTAGTCTGATCTCCCTGTAAAACAGGACTGTAGAGGCTTATAAAACTGCCACTTTCCAGGCACTGAAACTGAATATTAATGGATCAGTTAGACAAATTTACAATGTCATATTACAATTCAATGCAAGACCAACCCTGGGATGCAGAGGAGGAGGTGCCTTTAGCTGACTGTACCTGGTGTGTCTGCCCAGCCAGGGTGCATGGCAGAGAAATGGATGTTTTTGTGCACTTTAGCCCATTGTTCTGTCAAGACTACTTGCTGTCTCTAGGATACAACAAAAAAATACCATACTGGAAAAAAGTAATGATCCATTTAGTCTGTCATCCTTTTTCACAGATGCAAATACCAAACGCTTCCAAGGAAGACATCATACATCCACAATAAACTGCAATTACCAAGTGGCAGGCAATATAGAAAATGCCTGTCACATATTGGGAAAAGCAGCTAACTACTAGATACTGTTAAAAAGACTGTATGATCTTTTATTAGACCAAATTCTGCCGATGAAAGAAAAACTTTAGAGCTATAGAGCTCTTCTTTAGGATAATATTGTCAGAGACACCCAGTGTGGTAAAGGGCAGTCTACCCACATATCCAGCAATAGATATTAACCCTTGTTTGTTTTTTATTAAAGTTTTTATGCTTAACATAAGTTCAGGATGCTTTCACTCACCTAGTCCATTTAATTCAGGCTAAACACAAAGTTAGAAAATGGAAAGAGAAAAAAGATACTAATCCTGTCTTATTTTTCCCCTCAACCCCGCTATTAAAATTTTTTGGGATTGAGTCAAACCAAATGCTGACACTGCTCTTACCCAGTGGAACAGTCATCCACTCCTCAAGTTCCTCCATAATCTTTACTATAATGTGCAACATTAATTTCAGTTTCAGCAGGAAACGAACTGTATTTATATGCTCTGTTGCATGTTGCACTATCTATGGCGTAGACACAGTGAAAAAAAATCCTGTGTCAATAGCCATCCTATTTGCATTTTCTTTTCTTTTAGAAGGAGACTATCACACTGTTTGATCCAAGTTATGGGGTTTACTTTCAAAGCACATACCCTACCTCAGTGGTTCCCAGCCTGTTACCTGAGGGCCCAAATTGGCCCCTGGGGGCTTTCAAAGTGGCCCACAGTTCCCCTTCCACTGGCCACAGAAGGGAGCTGCTGCCAAAAGACTCATGTGGAGTGTGTTGCCATGGGGCTACAAAAGACTGATTCAGACTCCTTGCTACAGCCAAGGGGATGGGAGAACAGTGTTCCCTTCTTGGCTTCAACAGAGAGCAAAGTGGTCTGCTTGGGTCCCTAGGCACTGGGGTCTCTGTTGGAGTGAGAGCGAGATAAACAGTGATCTTCCATCCCCATGGCCGGAGAAGGGAGCTGCTACTGAGGAAGCCAGCTGGAGCACACAGGGTTATAGGGATGCCTGCAGTTTCCCTACTGCAGCCAGAGGGACGGAGATCAGCAAGGAGGCAGCCTACTCTCTGAATTCGTTCTGTCTTGCTGCAGCGATGGGGAGGAGAGAGGGGAAAACAGCGCTGCTGGTGGAGCAGCCAGGCTCTACCATGCCTGAGGAGGGGCAGGACTCTAAAAATCAGTGCCTTATTGTTTGGTCTGCACTTAGCAGACCATCCACTGTGACTTAGTTGCCAGTCCATGTGCTTCAGTGTGTAGTGACAGTCACTCATCTACACTAGTGTTTTGTCTAAGAGTATGAGACACACTGTAAATAATCAGTAGTTGTAAAATAGTGACTGTAAAACTGAACACGAAGGCATCAAAATGTTTCACTAAATGCGTAAAGATCTGCAGTCCTCAGTGGTGCATACGTTTATCTTTTTTTATGAGTTTCAGAGTTGTAACAATGATATTTGTGGCCCTCGAGCCAAACAGGGTGCGAATCGCTGCCTTACCTTGTTTTGGGCATAGACCATAGTACCATTAAAAGTTACATTTGCGGATTGCAAATCAGATACATCTAGTTTCTGAACCAACATCCCTCCTGAAGAGACAGTTATCTGTAATAAATAAAGTGAATGTTATAAACTTGTCCTACATGTTCATGAAGATCATCTCTAGCCTCTCTAATGACGTTATATCACAAACAGATGTCTTCTGTTCTCTCTTTACACTATGCACACCTCTGCTTAACATGCAGAAGGTCCTGGGTTCAAGCCCCAGGGGTTGGACTTGATGATCTCACAAGGTCCCTTCCAACCCTATGGTTCTATTCTATTCTATTCTAAGAGGATTGTCACACCTAAACCACAAAGCATATCTGGAGAACTGATAAACAAAAGGTAAAAAATAGAGTTGATCTTCATTCAGAATGCTCTTGGTCTCATTAGGGAATGTTCATGATTTTATCTCATCAGAATTAGTTGTAAAGGGACAGAGTAGGTGTAGACTTTAATTCACTGATCCAGGACCAGCACAGGGGAAAGCCAATCACTTGTTCTTTCTTAGACACAGGCATATTAAGATGCCTAAAATGTGTTTCTAATCCTGGCTGGTTACAAGACAGCAAGCACTGAAATATAGGTAACAGCTCATTTATTAAAATATTTTTCAATTGTTTTGTTTAAATATTGAATGCTTCATAATAAATAGTCTAACTAAGATATGTTCTCTACTTCACTGGCCACTGTCGCTCTTGTACCATTTAAAAGATGTTGTAACACAGCAGTCGCTCAGATTCTGAATGGGTGATTATTAATTATTAGAATCTAAGAGCATGCTAGGCATGTGAGAGAGGAGTGACTAGTGCTGGGCTGCAAACATCACCAAAGAGGAAAAAGACTGCCTCAAACCACAAGAGTGTAGTAAAAACAACAGTTTAAAAAGAAGCACTCACAACTCTGGGATCATCTTCTTTTTCCAGCAGAGACAGCAGAGCAGTTGTCAGAATGTACGTACCTAAAAGAAAGGAAAACAAAAACATTTTATGAAAAACAAGCTCCTCCAGTCCAACTTTCTGACGTGTACGAAGTCCCTTCATTTTTATGCAATTTGATATAAAGAATCAAAAGTCTCAATACTTCTCTGGATTGACAGATTATCAAGAAAATGCATGTAATGTTCTTCATTACTTACAGTCCTGTGGCACATTTAAAGACTAACAAATTTATTTATTGCATTGGCTTTCGTGGCAGAAAATCCCACTTTGTCAGATGCTTTGAAGCTTCCTTGTTTGTTTTGCTGCACTAGACTAACAAGGCTACCCCTTTGGAATTCATTACTTAGATGCTCACATTCTGAACATAAAGACAATATACTGATTTTTTTTTTTTTAAGTCTTTCATATACAATGTGAACTGGTAGCTACATTACAGTTGTAGTTTGAAAGACAATATGGTTTACTAAGGGAAAAAACATGCCAGAGATATTTTAAAACTCTGACAAACACTGTTTCTAATTTCTCTTCCTAAAATAAATTAATATACCCCAAAATTCCCATTACTTTTTGTTGTGCAGAAAACTACCTACTCATTTACAACTAGAGGGGAATAAGAGAAGAGCTGCTTGATGCTTCCCATTATAATATCCTGTTTTCATTTGCTTATAAATCTACCTAAATTTAAACAGTTTGAAATATACTAGAGTGCCTGCTTCAAGTTGCCTTTTTTTTTATTTTATTTTTTTTTTTTTGGAGATGAGAGGAAGTGACAGCTCAATGTAATAGTGAGGCCATTTTTCTTCCCACTATTTATATAGACAAACATGTTTCTTTGCAGCTCAGAATGATCTCAATACTTTAGTGGATGAAGGGTTTCAATACAGCACATTGATAGACATGTTATAGAATCTCAAAGTGTTACGTTCCATGTGAGCAAACCACTCAGTACCAATGACCATCAGAACAGAATTAACTTTTCCTGCATTCAGTTGGACTCCTATGAATAATTCAAACACAAAAAAGAAAATGGAAGTGAATACATAGTGAATTAGTTAGCAAAGTCTGTCTTCAGCAGAAAGTACAAGCAGATGGTGTTGCCAGTAACAAAGAAGAATATCAGTAACAAAAGAGAACTTAAGGGTCTCTCACTGGTAAGGGCTGGAAGACTGAAGTGACAACAGCAAAACAAGACCTGTTGATGGTAGGTGGCTGTTCCCATTGAGTTAAGCAGAGCTCTAATACAACTCACAATCCTTGTTTAAACTTTCCTTTTGATAGGACAGTGCTTTTCAACTAGTGTGCCATGAGAACTGTCCAAGTGTGCCGTGAAATTTTGTACAAAGGTAATGAAAATCAATGTAAAACAAACATTGTTTCATCTTAAACAATATTCTACTCAACCAAATTACAACTCAAAAAATTCGTGAAAATTAATCACCAAATTAGAAGTCAGATATTGGTCTTCTGATTCTAGAACATGAACACTCTAAATGCAGGTGGCCAAAAGGCAAAACTGAGATGATGTGTATTTTTTTCCAGTGGATTTGAAACATTATTGCATTTGATCCTTCTTTAGATTGTTGCATGCACTATGTTGCAAACCTCTCCATACGACCATAACCATAGTAAATGTAAGTAAATATGATGTTTCTGAGCATTCAGTTCAGCTGAAAAAAGTGGGTGTGCCATGGAATCATTTGTCCCATTGAAGTATGCTGTGTTACTGAAAAGGTTGGGAACCAGTTAGGGACTCTTCAAATGCAAAAGAACATCTAATTTGGGAAACTGACTTCATTCCCAAAATCCTGAGCTGCAACACACCTGCCAGTCCAACACTTCACTTGGCTATCCCCACAATTCATTTGTATTTTTAAAGACAGTAGGTTTTTGTTTACAAGTTCTGCAGAGATGTGAAGACAAGGAATGCGCTTCACCATTTAAGGTCTTTGACTCAGCAAATATTCTTAGCCCCTCGAGAGACACAAATCCTAAAGGCTAAAGAAACTGAATGCGTCAGACTGACTCATCACATAAATTTTAATAATAAACCACTCAAAACCTAATTTCATAAGATAATTATTGGGAGAATTCTCTTAAGAGAATTAAAACAACTAAGGACAAAAAAGGTGTAGGTTATTGTCCACAAAAACAGAAATTCAGAGTTTTTGTGCCCTACAGCTGCTTGGCCACTTGCTTTGGGATAAGTTGTGAAAAGGAAGATTTAGCTCCAGGTGCCATTAAGCAAACAGTGCTCTTATCACACACTGATGTGAGCAGTTAGGCCCCAAAAGACCCAGGTCTTCAAAGATATTTAGGCTCGCTCCTAACTTCCATTAAAATCAATGGCAGTTAGGTTCCTACATACTTCACTGGGCCCAAGCCCTTGGAGATTATTTTCTGCTATTGTTCTTTAATTCCCAGACTGGCATCTAGATAATTAGTGCTGGGACACCAATTACTCAGTATTTTAACACAGAAACATAATGAGTAATATTCTTTCCAGTTGGTACAAACTGCTGTGGTAAAAGTAATAGCTCACCCCAAATAATTAAAAATGGAATAAAGATTTGGTGCATCTTCTAGCTGAAATCTCTACTATTTTAAACTCACACATGTTTAACTAAAAAGTTCTTATGCAGCTGGGCAATTAGATATGTACAAACACATCAGGCCAGGCTGTTGTATAAAATATAGCTAACATCACGCAGGGGGGTTTTAATACGATCACATGCTATGGAGAAAATATTTTAGAACTGTGGGCAAGCTACCATATACAACAACACAGAAGTTTTCATTTGAGTGATTGGAGGGGAAAGGGTAAATAAGAGAGAATGCCATGCTGCCTTGCAAAAACAGTATTAAGAATTGCATAAAGTATCAAAAAGAAAAGAAATGAGGTGAAAAACATCTCCTTCTTACCAAATATTTTGTACATTACTTTCTCAAGAGAAGTAGAGAATACAGCTAAGAAATAATTGCCAGAAATAATAATTTGGTGGAACAGAATCTAGAAAGACTGATTAAAATTTCCACCATTAAAGAAAAGCAAGGGGAAATATCTGAAACTGAACATTTAGTTGATTGTGGACTTTTCATGATTAATAAACAGTAACACCACATTAGTAACATCTATTGTTTTTCATATTTTTTCAAAGAAATAAATCAGTACCCAAATACACAAATCACAGATAAAATATACACAAAAAGCAAACCGAACTTGATAGATACCTAAAGTACCAAGAACTAAAGGAATCATACACATTAGGAGAAATGAATAAAAATACTCAACAATCAAAAAAGGATTATTAAGCAGAACAGAACAAAACAGTTTTGAAGTGAAACACAGGTGGTGGTGAACAGGAAGTGCAACCATGAAGTTAATCAAACAAGGAGTCCTGTGGCACTTTGAAAGGCTAACAGATATATTTATCGCATGGGCTTTTATAGGAGAAATCCCACTATGTCAGACTCCTTGTTTGTTTTGCTGAACTAGACTAACACGACTACACCTTTGGAACTAGTGAAGTTAATGCCACTGAAAGAGCATTAGATATACAGTATCTTAGAGGAGCTCCTACATAAAGCAGAAGAGATCCATCCACCTTATAGCCCTCTCTCTTTTCTTTCATTTGGAATGATGGCAGTGATTCTTTCAATGATAAAAAATTATTCTTTTAACAAGAGCTAGAGTTCTTAATGCTATGGGGATATTTTGGAAGGTGTATTCATATCTAATTCAAGAAACTATAAAGGCAGGCAAAAAGCATAAATTAATTTATGTTAGAAACAGATTATATACTTCTGTCCAAAGGGGAGAGTTTTTTGTTTTTGTTTTTGTTTTTTTTTTAAATCATAGTGGCACAAGAGTGGCGGGATTCCAGTAAGGCTCTTACTTGGTAGTACGCGGCTGTGTGGGGAAATTAGCAGCAAATGCTAGTCCAGTCCTTTTTGGACAGTGAGACAGAATTGTCTAACTGGACTGTAACGAAGTAGAAGCAGTCACAAGAAAATTAAATCAGCCACAGCACTGTCCCACAAAATGAGGTTTGTCACAGCATTCACTGGTCACCTCTTCTGAAGTTAAGGAGGAGTTTTTCAACATGTTGACATTTATTTTTACAAACAAATACAGGAGTCTGGATATTTCTTTGGGAAATAATCCAGTCATTTTATTTCTGTAGGCTGAACTCACACAATAATCATGGGTGAATATTATAGGGCAGTTATATCCTTTTCAAAAACTAAACAGAGCACAGTTCTTGTTTGGGAACCATTTCGCAATGTCTCATATGAGAAGCTAGATGATACAGGTCACAGTTCACTGTGTCATATACTATCCATTCAAGAGTAGCTGGTATGTCAGTTAGAACTTAATATATTTTACCTTTTTTTCTTAATACCCACACGTTTAAAAAACAAAAACAATACACACACATACAGTCAATTTTAAACAACAAATAAAAGATATCACCTCATGTTCCCAAGTGGTATGTTCCATAATCACCCCAATTACTCTGAGATCCACTCATCAATTTCTGTAATTTGACATCACGCTTTAATTAGCAACTCTCCCATTTTGGTAATTCCGCACAGTTAACACATCAGTAAAGCTGTATGTCACAAAGCTCAGTGTTTTGTGATCATATTATGAGACTCCCAGAATGCAAGGGTTCTAAAATCATGACTTCTTACAGTAACAAATCATGTCAATTTTCAACTTGCCTCTTGCATGCGAAAAGCTGAAGGTACTCTGATGAAAAGATGGTTTTGCAGTAATACTGTTTTGCAGAAACCATTTCAGAAATTCTCAGCCATGGCAGCTTGCACTAGTTTTACAGCAATATACTATTGGGTAAGCTCCTCCCAAGCAGTGTCTTGGGAGGCTGTCTTGAATTATGTCACTAACCCTTTCTACATAACACTACAAAAATATATCCTGAGTTACAATGCAGAGCTAAACAAAATATGCATCACCCCAAATGCCAAAGTCTGAAAGTAAATTTCAAGAATCACTCCAAGTCAATATGCTGCTGGCAAAAAACCATCATAATTTACATACTTCAGTCTTGAAGATCACAGGATACAATAGGCCACACTGCACATAAGAATATGATTCCCTACCAGCTGTACTGCATTTGTACAAAATGACCCAAAAATCCAGTGTTTCAAAATAGATTTATAAACCAAATTAGGGCTTCAGCAAGAGAAAAAATATAAAGTTGTTATCTGTGTATAACATTAAATTAATAGATTATGCAATCATTGCAGACCATGCTGACATATTTCTCTTCATGTTCTATTGGCAATTAGAGTTAAATTGTTGGTGAAGTTTTTAATCCTTTAACATTCACACAAAGGCAGGCAGCCAACACCACACTTAGTGGAGGTCTCCCATCTGCCCATGCTTTGCAGCATATTGGCAACAGCGTCAAAGGTGGAAAGAAGTGGGAACAAAAAAAATCCTTGTTTAATTATACAGATTTCAGTGGTTCATTCACTGTTAAAAAAAATAAAATTGACTTATTTTACCAGAGCCAAGTGTTTTCAAATGGAGTATAATGAAGATTTTCCTTATTTTTTTGAGGCCTTATGAAAAGACATCAACATGCCAACTCTCTCAAGCAGGAAATCAAAAGTTCAGACTTTAATACACTGTTCTTTAAAAGCCAATCTGCCAGACCAGCACAAGAAAGGGGATGGAGTGTGCAACATGTACAAAAAAGACAAGACATTGGTCTATACTTCCTTCATACCACAAAGCTTTGCTCAGTAAGGACCCCCTCTGCCCAAATAAGTAGACAATGGATTGTATGGTGGGTCCTGGATGAAAGCACAAAGGATGCAGGAAACTGGTGGTGTAGTTTGTTTTGGTATTCTTCAGTGGGGTCAGACAGAAGTGGTTCGTAGAACGCTATATTGGAGGATTGTCTATAAGCCTCTTGATCGTAATCAGATTTACTCATGACGACGATAGCACCTCCTTTGTCCATCTCCTTAATGACAATGTCAGAGTTGTTTCTGGGGCAGTGAACTAGACTAGACTTCTACACAGATTGTTTCTGCCACCCTGCAAAGGCTGAAATCATGGACAAACAACATCCCTGAATCATTTTTGGAGGAATGCATAGTATGCAGATATTATAAACATTACAGCTGGCATACACTGACTTCCAAAACACACTATCCAGGTCACCATAAACACAGAAATTCTTTACACCAAGATCCCACACAAAGACAGATTATAAGCCATTAGGAGAACTATTTCAGATGATGTCATGGCACACCTTGCGTCTGAACTTTGTGACTCTGTATTCACCCACAGCCATTTCAGATTTGAAGATATAAACTATTTTCAAGTCAGCAGTACTGCTGTGGGTACACATATGGCCCCACAACATGCCAACATTTTTATGGATGACTTAAAACAACACTTCCTCCACTCTCGTCCCCAAGTACCACTCCTCCACTTATGCTACCTTGATGACATCTTCATCATCTGGACCCACGGAAAGGATGCCTCTGAAGATTTCCACACAGATTTCAACAATTTCCATCCCACAATCAACCTTAGCCTCAAACACTCCACACAGGAGATCCACTTTCTGGACACTATAGTACAAAGCAGTGATGGACACAACAACCACCACCCTATATTGAAAACCTACTGACTGCTATAGCTACCTACATCCCTTGAGTTTTCATCCAGGACACATCACACGATCCATTGTCTACAGCCAAGCCCTAAAATATAACCACATTTGCCTAGTCCTTTAGACAGAGACAGCCACCTTCAGAATCTCTATCAAGTATTCTTAAAATTACAGTACCCACCTGAGAAAATCAAGAAACCGATTGACAGAACCACATGGGTACCCAGAAGTCAACTACTACAGGAGAAGCCCAAGGAAGAAAACAATGTCACTGGTCATCACTTACAAACCCCAAGTCAGACCTCTATAGCGCATCATCAAGGATCTACAGCCTACTCTGCAAGACAATCCCTCACTCTCTCATGCCCTGGAGACAGGCCTCTCCTCGTATACACGGTGCCCCCCAAACTTGTGCAACTACAGCTCAAACAACAAATATTAAAGCTGGCAAATTTCCCTGAAACAAAACCCACTGACAACCTTGCCCACGTATCTTCACAAAAGACACCCTCATAGGACCTAATCAAGCCAGCTACTCTATCGAGGGCACATTCACCTACTCATCCACCGATGTAATTTACGCCAGCATGTGCCAGAAGCGCCCTTCTGCCTTATACACTGGGCAAACAGGACAGCCTCTGCACAAAAGAATAAATGGACACAAATCTGACATCAGAAATAGCAACATTCAAAAACCAATAGGGGAACACTGTATTCTCCCTGATCACTCCATTGATGATATCTTAATTGCCATATTTAAGCAAATAGATTATAAATCAAAGCTTCAAAGAGAAATTGTGAAATTGGAATTCATATGTAGATTTGACATCATAGCCTCAGGATTAAATAGGGATCTGGGGCTTTTTTCTTCTTACAACAGGTGATTTTACCTTCTATTTACCTCACTTCCTTTTAATATGCTGTCTCCACTGTTTGACTCTAAACTGCTTTGATTTGCTGTAACAGTCTGACTTGAGCCTATAACTTACACTTTTCTGCATTTATTTTCCTCTCATTCTGTAAGTCCTCCATCTTCAAGCATCTGAGGAAATGGGATTTTCTCCCATGAAAGTTCATACAATGAATAAATTTGTCAGTCTTAGAAGTGTCACAAGACTGTAAATAAAGAGATAGCAGGACTACCCTATTTTCTTCAACATGAAAGGTATAACATTAACAAATCTGGAAAGCCAACAATTACAAGCTGTATGATGTAATATACAGGCATGACACTATGCTGCAAAGTCAAACGCAAAATACTTCAGTGTCCGGCATAAAAGAGTTTGCTTTGCCTTTTTTAATTATTATTAAAATACCACAAAGTTCTCACTTGGACTGTAATTGCACACAAACTTTAGATAAATCATTTGCAGACTTATCTATTCTCCTAAGGACCACTTTCAGTGACTCAGACTTCTTTACTAAAACACTAATTCTTTTGCTTCACAAACCTGCTGTACCTTAACATTTTCTAAGTACAGCACCTGAACTGAATTAGAAGTAAAGTATTCATTCTTAAAAACTATTTGGAGACAAGAAAAAAATACCTTCTCATGAGAATGGAAAGAGAAAAGGAATGAATACAAACCTCTTCTTTGGAAGCAGTTGGTATTTTTATATATAATATATGCAACTCCTTACAGGCCACGTTTTTAATTAGATTTTTTTTTTTAAGTATACCTTACACAATACACCCCAGGACACAAATAAAATAAGTCAAGGGGAAGTATCTCTAGCCTGGATTTAAAGACTTCACAACGTTTTAGACTTCTAGGCAGACAATGCCAGAACTAATGTACTTGTTCTCTAGACATCAGATTTAGCAAGCTGACTGGACTCTAAAATGTTGCAAAATCTTTTCAGTCGTGCCCCCATGTCTTGCACAATTACACAAGTATTACCAGTAGACTGCTTCATTAGATCTGAATCACGAGGGAGAGATGCGATAAGGCAGAAATAGGTCACCAAGGGAAGACAGATTAGATGCTTTGGAAGTAAGGAAAAATTTTAAAGACTGTTAATTCCCAAAAGAGTAAATGCTTTGTTCTAATTTCCACAAAACATGGGCAATTCAAAGTTATGGTTCCTGCTGCATCACTAAAATTCACAAGGCCCATTAGACATATGTACAGTCATAGTCTGCACTTTATATGATAACTAGAATCTGTGCTGTGTTGTTAAGTTACAGTTTGCAAGACAAACAAGGAATCCTATGGCACTTTTCAAGACTACCAAATTTCTTTATCACAAGAGCTTTCGTGGAAGAAAATCCCACTTTGTCAGATGCTTTGAAGACTGGGGAGCTTACAAAATGGGAGGAAAACAAATGCAGGGAAGTTCCGCACCTTCAAAGCATCTGATGAAGTGGGATTTCCTCCCATGAAAGCTCGAGAGATAAATAAATTTGTTAGTCTCTGTAAGTGCCACCAGACTCCTTGTTTGTTTTGCTGAACTAGACTAATATGGCTACCCCTTTGGAACTTATTGTTTGCAGTTTACCCTCGTTATATGATAAAATCCATATTAGCTGATGCACTACTCTACTTTTGGCAATTAATTTGCTATTTGAAAAATGAAAACAAAATAGTTTCATGTTCAAACAGATGTGTTTTTTTCAATGTGCTTGCATCTGGAGCCATTGCATCTTGGTGAACTGCTGAACTATTTGAAAAAGTGCATGGGATTTAAAGTAATTTAATTGAAAGCCAATTTCTTCAGAAAGGTCCAAGGTGCTTTTATTTTTCACTGCAGAGTAGATCCAGGGCAAATCTGAAGCTAAAACAACAAAACCTGCTTTGAGTTTTGAGCACAAACAGTATGAAAAGTTTAGTTGAAGAAAAATGCATACCCTTCATCGGCTCTAATATTTTTGAAAAATGTTAGCCAAATGAACAGAATCAGACTTACAAAAACAAGTCTCATTGAGGTGCACGTGAAGTATGAGATGCTGCTGCCCAAATGTTGATTTTCCAAAAGTTAAGCAGGAGCCAGAGAAACAGAGAAGCACCAGCGCTAAGAGTAAGCCCCTGCTAGGGCTCTCATCTCCACCTGTTGGATCCAGAACTGAGGAGGTGACCCTATTCGGATGGCCTAGTACTCAAATAACTCCGCTCCCCACTGACAAGGGTTTGGGGGTAGGACACAGAACTCTTGGCAGTTAATCACCCAGGATGCTTATTATTTTGTCACTTATATTATTGTCGCACCTCAGAGCCAGACAGGGACTAGGATCCCATAGTGCTAGGTGCTGTACAAACAACACAGAAAGGTTGGTCCAGGCCTCTAAAGCACTTACAATCCAACACTACCTTCCTTTTGCAAGAGTGAATTTTTGTTGCCCCTAGATATCACAGATGAGTCCTTTTTTTCCATTGAGAATCTGGACATTTTCTTTTGATCATTGCCTGCTTACCCAGACATCCCCTCCCAGAAAGCAGACCTCCTCCCCCTTCTCCAGGCTCCCTACGCTTTGTTCCCCCTCTTACCATCTTCCCACCAGTTCTCCATAACGTATTAACCAGCAAATAGCACTCTTATGACCTTTGCAACGCATAACCCAGTCACTCGGCCTATGTGTTGCATTCTCTCTCTCAAACCTTTACCTGGGTTTTTATGCATGCAGATTTTTTGTACAGGTCAGAATCACTGAGGCCCTGGAGTCAACTGGAGGTTTCTGATGCTATGACAATATTAATAGATTCATATAAGTCATTTAGAAAAAATAATCACACACTGGAATGTTGTAAGAACCATCTAAACCCCAAGACAGCTGTTAGAGTGTCTTGCAGATCCTTGGAAATAAGGCACTACATAAAACATCATTGGCAGGGCTTACTGGAAAATCTTCCAATGAAGTTTCAAAATAATTTAAATTAGCTCTAAAGTGCTATGTGCTATTCTCAGCAAACATAGCAATGAAAAAACAACAGGGTCAACATGAGAACATCTTGCATATGGGAGAAATCTGAAACATTACCTTCTGTACAAGCGATACAGATTTCTAATATGCTTTCTCTCAATGCAAGAAGAAAACATAGCTTGTACAGCTATGAGAGACTACATCTTTCTGTAAACAAAAACAGATACATAGGAGTACATTACACTCTGAAGACCACTGTACTCACCTAAGGTATTTGTGGCAAAATTCTTTTCGAGTCCATCCTCCGTTAGTTCTCTTCTGTTTACCATGCAGCCTGCATTGTTGATCTGTAAGACACCACTCATCATTAAACAAAAACATAAGCTCTTCCCAACACACACACACAATCCTCTCCACACACACACACCACCCATAATTTGCTATTACTTTGACCTCTGAAGTGACATGCTATGAGGCTACAGCTTATTTCAATGCATCGTGTTGTGCAAACTGCAACTCCAGTCATGATAGTCTGCCCCTTACAGTGAAGCCACTCTGTGAAAACCATCTTCACAAGGAAGTGTGATACATTTCATAGAAATCTAGCTGATAAAATTGACTGAACAAAAATTACAAAAGCCATGGGTCACCATTGTGCCTGACTGCAGTTAGTTTTTGGTCCTTCTGCACACAGTGAAGTCATACTTGATTTGCAGAGCACAACTATTACAATAAAAAAAAATTCATGTAAGGTAGTTTATCACATTCATACTGAACAGTCCAATGGTTCCACATTATCAGCTATGTACTTACATATTCTCAGTTTGATTTTTCTGTACCAGTGAAGTCACTAACGTTCAACCACATTTTTGTTAAGGATGACAAGGGATGTGCAAGTGATGTGTCTTTTCTCACAGCGACTCCCTATACTAGTTTATCTCACCTTATGGATCAAATTTAAGCTTCCCATCCTCACCGCCATGGCCCTGCAGAAACCCACCCTACCTACTTCTTGCTCATTTCCTGCTACTCCCCACAAGCTGCCCTTCCTAAACACTCTGCGTGTGACTCCTCACACTCTGTAGGCACCAGCAGTTGCTTCACATGCCTGAACAGTAAGACATGCCCCCTGTCCCAAGGACTGTATTCCACAAGACACTAGAAATGAAGTTCATGAGCTGAAAGGGATAGGAATGACACGGGTAACAATAAGATAACACAGTTACTCAGCAGACGTGTGTGCATGTTGATGTGTCTGTGTTTTATTCTTTAAAAGTTTTGCTTTATTCAGCCATATCTACACTGATGTCGGCAAAGTTGCTGCTGTCAGATCAATCTTTCAAGATCAACATAGTGGTCAGTAAAGACTGGAAAATGACTTAATAAAACCACCCCCTCAACTGATGCAATGCAGTGAAGATGCTGTGCTGATGGGGAGTTAGGAAGGAAACAGGACTCTGTGTAGCTTGTATAACTCCTGTCGATGTTGCTGAATTTTCTGGCAGTGTAGACTGGGCCTTCCATACCTCCCCTTATTTTTGTTTACGACATCCTCCCTCTCTTTAGGCCAAACTCAGAAGTAAGGAGAAGATGGAGCAAAAGAAACAACTAACAAGAGGGCATGAAAAGGTTTGAAATACAAGGCACTACCCACTTACTACTTTACTCTGCCCTCATCTTACACACATTCATACACAACACACCCCCTTCCAGTTCTTTAGCATGTAAATTGTATTAATTTAAGCCCTGATTCTGCAACTGCATCCATGTGGATAGACCCGATGCATCATGCAAAGTTCTACAGAAGCCAATATTGTTTTGTGCCAGGATCCATCAATGTAGATGCTGCTGGAAAACTAGGGCTTTAGACATCTCCCCTGCATTTGATCTCCTGCATGCTAACCTATGTTGGAGTAGAAGAGCAGGAGTACGACAATAAGGGAATTAGACAGGCTGCTTCAGGAGACTGAAAGAGGAAACAAGAGGAGATCAGAACAAAGAGGCAACCAGAAGAAGCAAAATTGTGCAGGGCCTTTCAGGCTGCAACAAGGCCCTTTAAAAGATTTCTCTTGTCTTCTGTGTCAAAGTTATGTACACGAAAAGGGGAAGAACGAGGTCAAAGAAGAGGACCGTGTGGATTATTTTTGCAGCAGCATTATGAACAAATTAATCATGGAGAATCAGAAAGGTTAGACTATTAAACGGAGAGCTGCAGATTGCAGCTTCCCAGAGGGGTATACAATTTACTTACCAGGACATTTAACTTATGTTCAGTCTTGAACTTTTCAGCAAACTCCCAAACTCCCTTGGGATTAGACAGATCCAGAATATGCAAAAAGATATTCTAAACCGAGAAAAGAAATTACATTACAGCCAACATGAAAAGTCCATGTTCTTGATTTTCACCTAAACCAGACTGAAAACTAGCTTCTGAAGTTGTACGCAAAGATGCTTACAAAAAACCTGACCAATGCCATCTGAGGTCACAATGTACAGTTTGGTGGTCTAACTCTAGCCCCTAATATATAGGAAGATGATTTAAAAAAAAAAAAAAAGTCCCAGGTCAGTAAATTTGAAGACAAAGACAGATGCTTTAGTAGCTATTTCCAATAATATACAACATTAAGACAGAATTACATAGAAGTGTGTGCAAAATGGTGCACAAGTTACTCATATGGCAACTAGTACTATCAATCTGCTTTCATGAATGAATAAATTCAGTGTAGCAATCTCATCAACAGAACTCAGTTATATGTATCTCCAAACTTCCATCAAATGTGCTAGATTGTACAGCTTTGTACTTTAGAGCAGATTCCACCCAAAGATCTTCAGGTATATTACAAACATTAGCAAATAGTGCCTCACATTCCCATGTGGAGTCTTACTACCTCTATCTTATAGATAAGAAAACTGAGGAAGAGATGGGTTAGGTGACCTCGCCTAGGTTACACAAGATGTCTCTGAGAGAACCAAGAATACAATCCAGATCTCACTTGAGTTTGTACTAATGCATAGGAACGTTTCCTTCTACATAACTGCCATGCAACAACAATCTTACATTGTCCTCATCTGTCTGCTACCTGTTTACTAATTACCTTCCAGTTCTCCCACTTCGTGTTTTGGATGGGGATTTGCAAAGCCCTCACATTTCTCTCCAAGCATAACGTGAAACTGCCTTTCAGACTGCTTTGTTCTTCCATGATAGGAGAATTTATGGATTTATAATCTCCAAAATTAGTAGGACAATCATTAGGTATGTTTACAGAAGACACCATTGCTAACCTATAATTATGTATCTCTGAAAATGGCATTTGATTGGATTACTGTTCACCCACCATCTTCTTGGAGTTGGAAAAGGTAGTAATGGTTTCAGTTACTGCATATTTTCTCATGATCTTTTCCTACTTTAGCCAGCAGGTTACACTATTATAAATTAATGCTCTTTGGCTATTTATTTGAGAGTAGTCTGTTTCCCTTCTATTAAGGAACTGGAATATAATATTGGGAATGTGTGGGTGGGCATAGCATAGGGCTGACCAGCTGTGTACCAGAAGCTTCTGAAAACCAGGAGAATTCCAGCTAATTTCACATCAGGAAGCTAAGATTAAAGAGCAAAAATCCAGGTAGCATGGGATTTTTAGAAACAGAAAGTCAGATTAGAAACAACCATCATAATTAAGGACTCCTAGTAGGGTTGAAAAATTCTGGTCAAGACCCAAGTCACTCACTAATATGAATGGAGCTCTCAGCAAAAGGCAGGAAGATGCTGACTGCACCAACTCTAGAGGTGCCACTGCTGAACAACTGGTGGTGCAATATTAAGAGCAGTCCTCGGGGGCATTGTACAGTGATATAAACAGGTGTGAAGAGGAACTGTCAGGAAAATACAGGTGGGAGGGCAAAACACCATAGTATAGGAGATGGAAAAGCTGTAGCTGCATGAGAGAGACTGAGATTAACTTTGAGGGGAACTGGGAAGTTGATTGACTGACTGTCCACAGTAGCAACATACACTACATATTAACTGTAGAAAACACAGACATCTAGTAATTTGTAGGGAGTGGCATATTAAAAATAAAAGGAAAGTATAAGACTATCACTGGCATAAGCAATGTCCTCCATACTGGCCTCGGTGCCCCTGCTTGAGGGGAATGATCAAAACTATCAACCATTTAAAGTAATCATGATTAAATGCAGCCATTAGAAAGAACAGCAGACATTTTGCTGTTTTCTGAGGGTACCTCTAATAGGCAAACTAAACAGCAAATAATGAAAACGGGTGAGTTAATGCAGAAAACTACTTATAATATCTCCCAAATCTTGCTGTTTGCAAAGTGCTTAAAAGTAAAAATAAAAATAAAAAAATCTTCAACACTAACTCACCTGATTACCAGTTTCTGTTATTATCTCTCTTTTAGCCTCTTCAGCTCTCTCTTTATTGCGGCAAACCAAATGAACGGTGCCACCTAGAGGAGTGCCACAAGAATCACGGTTAACAATGGGATGCAAGCAACTGAAGAGTGACAAAATGGCATTTGATACTTTTAAATGCCAGTTTCAATACAGCCCCAGAACAATCCCTCTAGAATCATGCTAGTTTAAAAAAGGATGTGATGCGAAAGCACTGTATCAAACTGTGAATTATGTGCAGCATTGTACTGGTTCCAAAATATTACAGAAGCAAGATGAAAGGGGTAATACCTCTTATTGGACCACATTTTGTGGGTGAGAGACAAGCTTTTGCATCGTAGAGCTTCTGTAGCTTGAAAGATTGTCTTTTCATCTACAGAAATTGGTCACATAAGCGATATTAGCTCACCCAGTTTGTCTCTTAGTGTGAGTTCCATTTTTTTACCTCTGTTGAAATACTGGCCACTGTGACCACATCAATGCAGATTGCCTTGCAGCAGCCTGTACCGCTGCACTCCAGAGAGCTGACCTCAGGACACTGTTTAACATCTCATTGAAGGCCATCACTAAGATCCACCAAAGATGCAATCTAAGGCTATTGACTTTGATTGCCTTGACATCCCCACAATACAAGGCTTTTCAACATGGAGGCCTGCAAGTGAGAAGCAAGCATGATTGGCAGCCATGAAGCATCATAGTCTGAGCACCTGGCACAAAGAAAGAGGCCAATTTTAAGAGCAGGGTTCTGCTCTGTGCCGTGCGCTGACCGTCACCACATGAAAGAACTTGCAAGCAGAGATGGCAGGAAAGACACTGCCCAGCCTGAAGCACTGACAAATGGTGGACTCATGAGAAAGGGCAAGATCAGATAGGGAGGGGATGTCTCCAGACTCTGTTTTCAAAGATCTGTATTCATGTGCTGGTAGCGTACAATCAGTGTGGTTAAGAAATTCCTTGGTTAAGTCTGTATTCACTGGTTTTCTGCCACACTGTCCGTGAACGGGTAAATGAGTCGGTTCCAAGAGTCCACAGTGTAGAACGAATTCTTGGGGGAGGGGATGCAAATGAATGGGGGCTTAGGAGGTCTGAGTATAGCTTCAAGGCCTAGGATAGCTAAATGGGACCTCGCCTAGGTTACACAAGATGCCACAACCCAGGAAGACCATCAGACATGATATCTGTGCCCGGAGCATATCTACGGCTCAAAACAGTGACTAGACTCCACAAAGACCCAGTTGGGTTGGAAGCCATGTGGGACCCTGCAAATGGGCCCACTCACAACAGGCTGCCGACCATACAGTGAATTCTAGGACAAATTTGTAAAGTTAAAGCCTACTTGTATTCCATGACTTGCCTACAGGGATCCTTAATCCCTGCAGTACATATAAAATGAAGTTACCAGTTTATGCCGTGAAAGTCAGCTAAGGTTCCCTTCTCACACATAAGGCAACTGCTAAGACTTCAAGAAGTTTAGAGAACAGAATCTACACAGAGCTCCAAACACATCTGTTCCTCCTTTTCATTCTGTAAACCAAAATCTTTTCTTAATTAAGCACCAGAGTATCTTTAGGACATCTCAAAGTCTGAAAGCCAATAGAGTTCTCTCTAAAAGACCATAACAAGTTCCAGTTCACAAGATCTAGACAGACATGTGGTGTAACAAAAGCAGTTGAAATTCTTTACATCCAATCAAATAAGGCAGGTGGTGTGTAAGGACTGCTGATCATTGAACCAAACACCACACTTTCAGGTCCTCCACTCCATTTGTTGTTATGATCTACTTGTTTTCTCCTCACACGTTAAAGCTATAAACTCTCTGAGGCAGGGACTGTCTTACTTTATTGTGTCTGTACAGTGGTGTCTTGATTCACAACTGAGACCTTTAGATGGCACCCCATAATATTTCTCAAACACATGTTTATCAGTGTGATCTCTGGGTGCCCTCTACTCAATTCTTTTGCTTCACGATCTGTCCTCAGGACAGGATCTGCTGAAGAACCACACAAGATGCTCAAACCCCAAATACGCCCCTCTGAAGAAGTGTTTCATCCTATCCCTGAAGATGAGAGCTATAATGTCTTAAAAAGCAGGAACCACTATTTAGAAGGATCAATGCTTTTCCATTTAGTCTTCTATCACACTTGTAAAGACCTCAAAGAGGTTAACATTGCTTTTGCTCACCTCTCTTTGCGATCTCTGTTGCAGTTGCTTTGCCAATACCACTGTTTGCTCCAGTGATCATGAATGATCTTCCACTTACATTTACCTCCAAGTCTGCTGGAACAAAGTGTCTGGATGCAGAGTCATAGCCACTCCTGAATAAACCAAACAAGAGAGAATATTTTATATCTACAAAAATACGAAGTCCTTAGTGGAAGAGAAAGGAGTTCTGCTACTAGGACTCAATTTAACTATTTATTTATTTTCTTTAGCTTTTTAATAATAAATGTACCAACAAGTCCCCTGTCTTTTTCCTCTAGGAGTCTTTTCTGTGGCATTAAAAGACCTGAATCAGCAACAAAATATGAATAAGAATATACACAGATAGAAAATCTGTTTTACAGTGTGTGTTTATATTATGCGCACACACACAGAGTATATGTTTGCTCTCGTTCCCTCACTCTTTTAACAAAAAAGACATTTGACCAGAATTAGAGTTTAAGGCCAAAGCAGATTAATAGATCCTGTAGTCAGGCCTTGACAAATCTATGTTTTGGTCACCATGACAACCAGTTTTAATAGCCTGTTGCCTAGCTCCACTGCAAAAATGTAATGGAGGAGCACCCTCTGGCAAAAAAAAAAAAAAGTAAAATTAGTGGCATCTAGCTATGAGCCAATTTTGTCCACCCCTGCTCTAGTGTGACTTCCTGTACCTCATCCCACCCAGCGTGCACACAATAATCCTAACAACCACAATGAGACTGTAGCACATAAGATCCAGAGGAGAGTTGACTCTTGTGTGACATAGGCAGTCTCAAGGTTCCCAGCACTGGCAGGGAAATGATTAAATGAGATATATCCAGTTAATCCTGGCAGGTCACCTGTAACCAGATTCTGCAGATGACAGTGAAAACCCCTCAATCTCACTGCCAACCTGACCTGGGGGAAAATTCCTTCCTGACACCATATGATGGCAGGGGAGGGGGGCATTTAATAAAATTACAAAGTAGTAAATTCAAAACCAGTAAAAGGAAATGCTTTTTTGCATACCACATGACAGAACTGGTTGCCATGGAAAGGCACTGAGGCCCAGAACTGAGCAAGATTTGACAAGGGACCAGGCGTTTAGATGGCTAGCCAGAATACCCCGTGTTATCATAAATAACAGCAACTGAAATGTTGGATGGGATGTTAAACTTCATGCTTAAGGGTTTACATCAATCTCATATTAGAGATCAAGGGGAGAGCTATATCACAGGCAGATTATCCCCTATCTGCTTACTGAAAGGTTCTCACACCTTCCTCTGAAACAGCCAATGCTGGCCACTGCCAGACACAGGATCCTGGAGCTGATGGCTCTCCGTTTGACCCAGGCTGGCAATTCCTGTGCAATTTCTGTTCTACAGCCTGCTCATAAATTTATTTTCTTTGTGCGCAGCTAAGGAGATAGGCAGGCAGGGTTCAAGGTGAATCAGCCTGTGTGGGCCCCTCTGCTGCTGAATCCTGGGCAGGCCTGGATTAAGGAACCTCGGGGCTGCCCTATCACTGTGCCTGCCCCAACCACCCCTGCTACCTGGGGCTCCAGTTCCCCACCACTTTGGGAGCCCCCATGTGGGCTGGTGCAGTGGGGCCCAGACACTGCACTCCTGGGCCAGTCTGCCCCACGGAAGAGCAGGAACTGGTGGTAAATGGTGCAGCCTCCAATACAGCCCTCCAGTCCCACGAGCCCTGGAAGGCTATGCTGGAACCACACCACGTACCAGCCAGGCCCAGCACCATGCTTAGAGTAGAGCAAATAGGTGCCAACCTGCCCCACCCCAGGGGCATACCAGCCATCCCAGGCATGGGGCAGGAGTGCAGTTCACAGCCTCTGATCCAGGGCCCTGCCACCCCTCCACCAGCACCAGCAGGGTAGGGGCCCTTGGCGCTGTGGGGTGGTAGGAGGGGGGCCTGGATCTCGGGCCTCCTGCCAGAGGGGCCACTGAAGCATGGGGCCAGAGGGGCCACTGAAGCACTGTTCAATGTTTTCATTAATGATCTGGATGATGGGATAGATTGCACACTTAGTAAGTTTGCAGATGATACCAAACTGGGGGGAACGGTAGACACCCTAGAGGGCAGGGACAGGATTCAGGGAGACCTAGACAAATTGGAGCAGTGGGCCAAGAGGAATCTCATGAGGTTCAACAAGGATAAGTGTAAAATCCTGCACTTGGGACGAAAAAAACCCCATGTACTGCTACAGGCTGGGGAGTGATCAGCTAAATAGCAGCACTGGAGAAAAGGACCTGGGAGTCATGGTGGATGGGAAGCTGGATATGAGTCAGCAGTGTGCTCTTGCTGCCAAAAAGGCCAATGGCATACTGGGCTGCATCAGAAGAAGTGTTGCCAGCAGATCAAGGGATGTGATCATTCCCCTCTATTCTGCACTAGTGAGGCCACATCTGGAATACTGTGTCCAGTTTTGGGCTCCCCACTACAAAAAGGACATGGGCATGCTAGAGAGAGTCCAGAGGAGGGCAACAAAAATGATCAAAGGGCTGGAGCACAAGCCCTATGAAGAAAGACTGAAGGAACTAGGCTTATTTAGCCTGCAGAAGAGAAGACTGAGGGGGGATTTGATAGCAACCTTCAACTACTTGAAGGGTTGCTCCAAGGAGGAGGGAGCTCGACTGTTCTCGGTAGTAACAGAGGGCAGAACGAGAAGCAATGGCTTCAAGTTACAGCTGGGGCAGTCCAGGCTGGATATTAGGAAAAACTTCCTTACTAGGCGAGTGGTGAAGCATTGGAATAAGTTGCCTAGGGAGGTGGTGGAATCTCCATCTCTGGAGGTGTTCAAGTCCCAGCTGGACAAAACCCTGACTGGGATGATCTAATGGGAGTGGTCCTGCTTTTTTTGGCAGGGGGTTGGACTAGATGACCTCGTGGGGTCCCTTCCAACCCTATGATTCTATGATTCTATGGGGCCCGCAGCAGTCACCACCCCAACTGCTCCCTTCTCCCCCAGCAACAGCACTGGGCAGAGGAGATGCTAAGCATCATTTGGAAGTCCTTTGAGCTAAAATCTGAAATATTACAAAAGCAACTATTCATTGCTTGGGCTGATGTGGGTCACAGGAAGACAATTTCAGGCTTGATCTATGAAATGACTAGGAGTGGCTAATGGTTTTCTCAAAGAATGTGATTCATGATACCATCGCTTACAACTAAGCTAAAGACCCAAGTGCAGGAGCTCTCAGACTGGGCCTCACTAGGATCACAAAGTTATTAATATGGGAGCCAAGCTGCCCAGCTCTAAAGAAAACACCACTCCGCCAGCACCAAAGCAGTGGTAGCACTGCGCTTGGTACATCTGCTGTGCAACGTAATTATTAAGTTTCTTTGCAGCCCCCATGTTAATCACCAAAAAACCTTTTCTGCTTATAAAGCAGTTTGCTTTTGTCTTAGTTTAAAAGTGTTGGTAAGAGAGTTCATTTCCAGCAGCAGAGTTATACATCTACCACCCACCATACCGTTAACTTTAGAATAGAATAGAATCACAGGCTATGTCTACATGGCACTTTTATTTCGAAATAACACTCATTAATTTGAAATAAAAGAAATTAGGTCTACACGACATTTTCTTATTTCAAAAGGATGGATCCCGTCCTTTCGAAATAAGAATCGTCGTTCTGAAACAGTAAAACCTCGATGTTTTCGAAATGGCCACTATTTTGGAAGGGATATTTCAAAATAATGCCGTTTAGACCTGTTCTTTCGAAACAACACCGTGTAGACCTGCTGTTTCGAAACAACTTTTTGAAACAACGGGCCAACTGGTGTTATTTCGGAATACCCCTTTTGAAATAACAGCCATTTCAATGGCGGGGTTTTCCTTATTTCGAAATGAGCCAATTCGAAAGAAGGGTTTTATTTTGAAATAAGTCATTTTGAAAGGACTTATTTCGAAATAAAACTGTGTGTGTAGACACAGCCATAGGGTTGGAAGGGACCTCATGAGATCATCAAGTCCAACCCCCTGGGAATTGAACTCAGGACCTGCTGCCTATTAAGCAGAGGTGCTAGCGACTACACCATAAATATTTTTCAAGCGTGTGTTTCATGTACAGGGGCTGGGGCACCCCGCTCAGGGGCTTGCTGTGCGAGGGGGTGACACCCACAAGCCATTTGCGACCCCCCCGCCCTAGTCTATGGCAGGGGTCCCCACCATTTCCTCTGCCGTGGCACCCCTTGCTCCCTTGAATAAATTGGGGGCACACCCCTGTATGGTTTCCAAATGAACTCATGACTATGCATGAGGCAAGCCAGGGCCCTGGGAGCAGCTCTTCCCAAAAACTGGTGGCACAGCTGCTGGGAAACACCGGGCTGTGGGTCTCACTCCGCTTTCGGCAAATCAAGACGGCGGCTCGGAGCCGAGGCGAGCCCCGGGGCGCCGCCCGCCAGCAGCCGAACCGAGCCGAGCCGAGCCGAGCCCGGCGGAGCCTGCGGGGCCGGGCGCACCCCAGGGCGAGCGCAGCGCCCGGAGCCGGCGGTACCTGGTGTAGTCCCGCAGCCCCTTCAGGAACCACACCGCGCTCCGGTACCAGGACATGGCGCGGCCGGGTTGTGGAAACGCCGCCCCGCCCCGGCTTACATAAGCAGCTGGAGGCGGAAAATTGCAGAGCCGCCCCGCCTGCCCCTGGGCGGGATCCCGCTAGCCCGCCTGGTTCCCCCTCTTCTCCCCAGGACTTGAAATTAGGAGGGCTTGGGGCGCTCCCGGAGTTGGCGTAGCTGTGTGGCACTGGAAGACTAAGAGAGATCTTTTTCGCATGAGCTTGGTGGGAGAAAATGCCGTTTCCTCCCATGGGATTTTCTCCCACCAAAGCTCGTGGGAAAAATAAATCTCTTAGGCTATGTCTACACATGCATTGTTATTTTGAAATAAGTTAATTCGAATTAAGGGAAAGCCTGCAATCCAAATGGCTGTTATTTCAGAAGAGATATTTCGAAATAAAGCTGTTTGGACCTGTTCTTTCGAAACAGCTCTTTTGAAACTGTGTAGTGGCTAACACCTTTGCTTAACATGCAGAAGGTCCTGGCTTCAATTCCCAGGGGGGTTGGACTTGATGATCTTATGAGGTCCCTTCCAGCCCTATGGTTTGGTTTGAAACAACAGGTCTACACAGTGTTGTTTCGAAAGAACAGCTTTATTTCGAAATTTTCCTTCCGAAATAACAGCCATTTCGGGGGGGGGGGCAGGTTTTACTTTTTCAAAATGACGATTCTTATTTCGAAAGGACAAGGTCCGTCCTTTCAAAATAAGAAAACGTCATGTAGACCTAATTTCTTTTATTTTGAAATAACGAGTGTTATTTCGAAATAAAAGTGCTGTGTAGACGTGCCCTTAAAGTGCCCCGCGACTCCTTGGCTGTGTCTACACACACAGTTTTATTTCAAAATAAGTCCTTTCGAAATGACTTATTTCAAAATAAAACCCTTCTTTCAAAAGGGCTCATTTCGAAATAAGCAAAACCCCGCCATCAAAATGGCCATTATTTCGAAAGGGGTATTCCGAAATAACGCCAGTTGGCCCGTTGTTTCGAAAAGTTGTTTCGAAACAACAGGTCTACACGGTGTTGTTTCAAAACAACAGGTCTAAACGGCATTATTTCGAAATATCCCTTCCGAAATAATGGCCGTTTCAAAAACATCGAGGTTTTACTGTTTCGGAACAATGATTCTTATTTCAAAAGGACAGGATCCGACCTTTCGAAATAAGAAAACGTCGTGTAGACCTAATTTCTTTTATTTTGAAATAATGAATGAAAATAATGAGGGAAATCGCTGCTCATTCCTGTTGCTGATTTAGGGCTCGTGTCCTCTGGGCATGAATCAGCCCTCGGCTGTGGAGGGGCCTGGCCAGGGCAAGCCACCTCCCTGGGTAATGCAACCTTGGCACCACTCAGCTGGGCTTCCCACCAGGAGATCACCTTGCCTGGCAGGGGCGTCGCTGGCACCTGGCACACGGCACGTACCCTGAGTCTTGGTGCCAGTGCCCCAAGTGTCCAGGCTGGCCCCATCCCAGATTGGGACCTGGAGCCCGGGCGCCCGCCACAGTGCCCAGTTCCAGCTGAGGATTGAGGCAGGGACAGCTTCAGTGGCACCCACTTCTCCCAGTGGGGGATTGAGGCCAGGACGCCCATGGCAGCACCCGCCTCTCCTGGTCCCAGACCTAGTCAGGGATCTGGGGCCAGCGTGGAGGTTGCAGGAGCCCAATGCATAACCAGGCCTAGGGTGCCAGATCATGGCCTAGCAGGTGTGGCCCAGGCCCAGGGAGCGGGTCCTGAGCCTGTGCCCTGGGTCTTTCCCTGGGACAGCAACGTTTCTGTTGCCTGGTCCAGGGGACAGAGAGCTAAACGTTTGCAAGCCCCTGGGAGAGCAGGGCGAGATCCTGGCCCTGGGGAACTGACTTCTCCAGCTAAACGGCCAATGCTGGTTCACATGGACTTTCCCTCTTGCTTAGGATTACCAGATACCAAAACATGGAAAGGACACATGGAGAAAATGTAGTATTAATGTAATATTCTGTTTTTAGGGGGCCCTGGAATGCTTGCCCCTAAAACTAGGGTGTTCGGGGACGTTCCAGCATACTTTAACCCTGTAAGTAAAAAGTCAGACAAAACCTGTATTTTTAAAATGCCTGCCGGACGGAAGACGTGAAGGTAAAAAGGAGGACATCTCCTTTCGCCTGACATCTGATAACCATACTCTTGCTGTGCGGTTTGCCCCTTTCAGAATACTAGTTGGCCAAAGATCCTTAGGAAGCTTGTTTTGCTGTCTCATCAGTGTAAGGTCCATATTCGGAAGCCTATTGAAATAGAGCGCACACACTCTGCTTACCTGAAGTAAAGAAATTTGTGGACACCAAAATGTCAATGGAGAGTCCATGGGCAAGCTTTCTGTCCACTGTACCTCTCTTCCATCTGGGTGTTCTCAACTGGTCTGCATCAAACGAGTACAAAAACATTTACAACTCTGGTGTTAAAATACATTAGAAAGCATAAGAAAAGGTCTCAGAAGGAGTCTGCCACCTATGCTGACCCCCATGCCAGTCCCTCTGCAGTGACCCTCACTGGGTGCCAGCAGCCCACTCTGCCAAAAAAAAGGGGCTGCACCTGCAAAGTGGTGGAGGTTGGAGATGTGGGAGGAGGGGAGATGTGGGAGAACCTTTAGATATTGAACCTGGCCCTTGTTGCTGGTGTCTCAAAGTAATGATGTGCAAATCTCAAAGTAATGATGTGAAATCCTAAAATTTGATTGTCATCAGATTATTTCTTGCAGAATTTTCTACATGTCCTGGTGAGCCAGGAGCTCACCCTCTTTCATGCACATCCCTCCTTACAGATTCTATTATCCTGACTCCTGTTGGTTAGCATCTTAGTCTTAAAATACTCAGAGTCTCACTGAATATGTTCTCAGTGTTTTAAACTAGCAGATCTCTGCATTACAGCACAAAGACAGGCATCTGCTTGCAATGCTGCAGGATGAGTGCCTCGAACTGCAAACTCCTCACACCAAGGATCATTCTTTCATTTGAGTCTTATATTGAACCAAGCACACGCAGTGCTTAACAAATAAAAATAAGAAAATCAAATGATAATGACTATTAATAAGGGAAAATAAAACACTAGTGGATCTGTCAATATCCTTAAAGAAAGTTCTGGGGCTTTTTCTGCTAATGTTCTTGGGTCTTTAGCTATATCCTCTGCTAATAACTCTACCAAAGTAAACAGCTGTGATATGTCAGTATTTTCCAGTCTATGGTTAACCTTTGATGGTTACAGAGTCCAATATACCACATTTTTATGACTGGCATCAAATGTGGGACACCACGGGAGTTATCTGACTGTATGATAATAATATAAGTAAATTCCAGTTAATGTTCTGTTGTCCCTGTGTTTAAAATTCCACTCACATAATGTCAGTTTGTCACTCCAAGTTGTACAATTTTGTTTATTGCACTCCATAAGTGACTGTCATATAGCCTTCCTCTCATATCTTATGACCAGGGTTGTGATGTGATCCCATTCTATTTTGACCACAGGCCCTGGGCCTCATTCAGTGAAAGGGCAGCTCTTTGCTATATCTTCCATACACACTCAGTGTATGACTCCAGCCCTTATTCTTCTTAGCATATGTGCAATGTGCCTTAGGTGGCATGTGACCAGAATTCATAACCAAGTTTTGTCTCCTGATTGGATCATTAGCTTTCCCAGCTTGGGCTGGGTACTTAAAAACTAGCTTTCTGGAGAAAGCCTTCGTGTGTAGGTCAGGATCCCCTGGAAGAGCAAGGTTTTTTCCTAATTCGCTGCCAGCATATATATTTGTCAATGGAAATGACTTAGGGCTATATAAAAATCTGTAACAGTCATTAGTGCGTGTGTGTGGCGATGAAGTGACATTTGGCATCTAAATCACAACACTGGGTCACAGGACTTCTGGGACTCTGAGAGCAGGAGGACCAAGGTAAGAAAACATGCAACTGTTTCTGACCTCTCCAGCTAACAGGGCTCTCCAGAACAGCAGCATGAAGTTCTTTGGCTAATTTTGGCATGGAGGGCCAAATTTGTGGGGGACATGAGTTCCATTTTTCTCTAGAACTCGATTCCTGGCTCAAAGCAAATACCAACATATGTCTATTGCTTTTTATGTAAATGACAAGCTGCATCATGCCTGAGCAGGATAATTCCATGCCCATGAGAAAGCTCTGACTCTGGTTTCCTTTTTTTTTTTTTTTGATGTCTTTTTAAATCAGCTGGAGGTAGGCAACTCCCAGCACATGTTGACAATGGCATGTGGCACTGTGTAGCGCATTCAAAATTGCTGCTCCTGCCACCAAAAGACACACCAGGTGGCCTTGTTTGAGGATGGCTGCAGTGTGGGGATTCCCTAGGCATCCCACAGAAAGAAGCAGCTCCTCTCAGAGGCATGTCTGAGAATGGGTCCCTAGAGATGCCACAGAAAGAAGCCACCCAGAGTGGCTCTTTTCCACTGCATGCCTTGTAACCCAAGCCTCAGCTGCTGCCAAAAGGAGCCACTCTGGGTGACTTTTTTCGGTGGTGTGACCGGGACCCCGGCTCCAGCCACCAACAAAAGGAGCTGCTCTGGGCAGATTCTTTCTGAAGCATCCCTGGGGTCCTGTCCAGGCACATCACCAAAAGAAGCTGCTCAAAGTGGTTTCTTTCCACAAGTGGCTCTTTTTAATAGCATGCTCAGAGTAGCCTGCGGGGCAGCCAGGTGCCCCAGCTCCAGCCAGCTAAGGGGGCAAAGGGAACCATTGGGGGGGGGGGGTTGGGGACAGGAGCCAGCATGGCTGTGGCAGCTGCTGGCTCCCCAGGCAGGGGGAAGGAGCCATGGCCGTGGCGGCTCTGGGGAGGGAGGCCATGGCCAAGGGGAGTAGCAGGTCACATTCTGTCCCCCCACAGGCAACATTTACTGCGGTGGCGCCTCATTCACCCAAGTGGGCCGCAGACTTCCTTTCCTCTCCAAAGGGCGTCCCCAGCCTTAAAAAGTTTGGGAACCCCTGCTGTAACCCTTCTGCCAGGGCAGGCTGGCAGAAGAAGGGCTGGGTTCTATATCTAGGGGTTTCCCAATAATGTAACACCACCAAATGGCTCAAGCCCCCACCCAGATTTCTGGGGAAGCCTGCACTGTTCCCTGGGCACCCCAAAGGACTTCCACACTCGCAAGCATGAGTCTGAGTGTAGTTAAACAGAACTTTTAATAGTAGTAAAATGTAATGTAAAAGGCCAAATAACAGAGATCAGTACTGATCTAGAAAATCAATACATAGCAAAGTTCCCAACAACCCACACCACATAACAGAACATACAAGACTTAATGGCAAAAACCTGCACCAATCTGGGAATCAGTGCTAATCAGGCTTCCAAAAAGATCCTGCATATCGTAACAGCAAAGGTAAACTTGTTAGCAAAAATCAGCACCGATCTGGAGAATCAATGCTAACTAGGCTCCCAACCAACCCCAGGGTACGTAGGGACTGTCTTTTGTGCCAGCCATCTACCAGCACCACCTGCTGATCATTCACTAGCATCATCCCTTGGTGCCCGGTGGCTCTGCCCGCTGGTCATTCACACCACCCCGCTCACTACTGGCCACCCTTACAGTCCACTGGCTCTGCTTACTAGTCACTCATACCACCCAGCTTATTATTCTCACTGTCTGTTAGCTAGTCACTCTGTTGCAGCTTCTTTTTAGTGATTTCAGCTGAGGGAGAAGAGCTTTCCTCTCTCTAATGATTTTAGCTTAGAAAGAGGTTACCTTGCTTAGCAATTTTAACTCTTAAACCTCAAATAGCTATAAACAGCTATTTTCTTTAAAATAACAAAGACGACCTCAACAAAAACCCTGATAGATCTATCATTTGACAGTGGGTGCCCTAGTAGAGACAAAATGTCTCAAGGACAGCATCAGAAAGAGCTAAACAAAACCTCACTCTAGTCTTAAAATTTTCCAGGCAGAAATAGCCAGTGGCCTCTCTTGCAAGTCTCTTTTTAAGTAAGGGTAGCTTTTAACCCCTTAAAAAACCCAAACAGATTTGGAACAAGCAGGGAACAGCATATCACCAAAGACAGTATTTCATATTTCCCTTCAGTAGAACTACGGACATTGACAGATTTGTGATCAGATTAACCCCAAATACCATTACCCACTATGTCCTGTACCCAGTATGCTAATACCTAATTGTGCTCTTTGTGTTCATGCTAATACAGGACCCATACAGATTAGTTGTCCCCCTGCAGAAGCTGTTAGGCACAGCTTCTAAGCTTGCCTTACATAACAATACAAAACATAACCACCACCACCCAGTAATCTGGGAAAATGTAATGCTATCCCTGGATGCCCCTAAGCAGCAACATGACCCGAATTGCAAGCACTGAGTCTGTGTATAACAAAAGAGAACTTTCATTAAAAGGAACAGGGAACCAGTATTAATTTGGGAAAACAGCACAACCACATTCAAAAACATTCGACCATATCAGCAAACCTAGCCTCAGAGTGTATGGAGCAGTGCCCATTGCCTCAGTTTCCCCTTTCTGATGGTAGGAAAGGCCAATGAGTAGACCAGCATCTTAACATCCAGTCAATGTCCTGGCAGAATAGTGCCAGGGTGAGAATGCATCCCTGCCACACTCCTAAGCTTATGCAGAAATGTGGGGAAAGCCATGAACTAACCAATTCTTTTGTACTCGTACTGGCATGAAGGTCACACATCAGATTCAGCAAAACATTTGAAGCACAGCACTGACTGCTTTGGGAGTGAGTTGAAGTGCAGCCCTATCAGCCAAATCAAAAGCAGCTTTGAGGTCAATGTCTTCCACAGGAAGCAGGCTGTTAAATTCTTGGTGCAGCTCCGTCAGAACGGGATCTATTGCTGACTACCCTGCAGTGAAACTTGATTCTTCTGAACAATCATGTCTGTCAAGGAGCAGCTGCATCCTACCAAACAAAATGTGACTGAAGACCTTTCCAGGGACCAATAGCAATGAGATTGACCTATATCCTATATCATGTGAGAGAGGAACGGAAATCCTTTCCACAGGCTGCTAGCCAATGTCTGAGCTGCCTCTCTGAGGTTACTATAGAGAAATGACTGAATAGTCCCTGCTGGACTTTTACAAACATTCTCTTTGTCCTTTGGATAAGGGAGTGAGGTTGAAGGATTTGACAGTAGTGAAATCCAAGCCCTGCCCATGATCTACTCTTCCCTTTAAACATAGAAGAAGACTCTGCCTCAGCCACTGCACAATTTCCCCAAAAGTACTGTTTTCCCTTGAGTAGTGGAATTCATGGAGGCTGATGCATGGGAACCTCAATGACCACGAACAATGCAGTAGAGCTTCCCTGTCTTAGTGTCTTTCAGATTTTAAGCAAAAAGTTTTTAAGCAACGGTCTAAAGGCATTCCAACACGCATGAGATTTTTAATCCATTGACTACCATAGAAAAGGCTACACCATTTTGGCATGTTTCATACCGTTTCCTGAGGGTAGAGATTTAATACATAGAAAGAGCCACAGTAGAGCTGAAATAAAATTGTATTTAATAAAAGGTGTTTAAGAATAGCCTCAAGGCAGTTGTGAGCTCTTTTGCTGTAGTTTATTAAGTGGCTAAAAAAGCCACAGTTTTAAGTACAAAACATGCTTCCTCAGTTAGATCCCACAGTAGAGCTAACTGGCTTTTGCGCACGCTCAGTTTCCCTGGCATCCATTGATCTATAAATGTTCCCGCCTCCATTAAGTCAATCGTGATTTAGCCATTACTTTCAATGGCAGTAAGAGCAGGCTGTATAGGCCAGATTTTCAGTCAATGTAGCACCAACAACTGGGACCAGAATTTCAAGGAAGTGTCTAATGGGCTGAGCTCTGCAACCAGGAAGCAGTGTTACAATGAGAGCAGCTAGGAGCTAAGCACTTGATAATCCAGTCTTAAGTAGCTTGTCTTAAACCCAGTGAATTCAGTAGGAATCTTGTCAGCAACTTGTGGGTTGTTGCTTACCACCTCTCTTTGCAAGAGTATAGGAGACCAATCAAGTACATGGGTAGAGGAAACCTGGCAATGCTCTCGAGCTTTTTGAAAAAGGCTGAATTGCTTCTGGTAGTACAGGAAGAGAAGCATAGGCCAAACCTATTGAACTGAGGCAGAGGTCAAAATCTTATAACACATGATGTTTTGGAACAGCAGCACGTTTTCTTTGTTTAGTGCTTATACATGCAAGAGAATGATAAATCTGTCAGTGACAACTGTCAGCATCATTGCTTTCCAGTGAATAATCAGAATTTTCTTATGACAAAAGCTCTTTGTTCATTAGGAAATAATGTGGGATATTGCCAACTCAGTTGTTCCCTTCTGTGATAGCTTCCTTTCTTTTCTTTGTCATTCCATCTGATATGGAAACGTGTAAAGAGGCACAGTGAAGTCCAGTTTTGCTAATCTAGTCTTCCAAGAAATTTCTTTCCTAGAAGACCAACAAGAAATGTGTGGCACTTTTAAAGACTAACAAATTTAATTATCACATGAGCTTTCCTGGGAGAAAATCCCACTTCTTCAGACAAAAGCTCATGTGATAAATAAACTCATTAGTCTTTAAAAGTGCTACCAGACTCCTTATTTGTTTTGCTGGGCTAGACTAACATGGCTACCCCTTTGGAACTCTCCTGGAAGGTGACAGTCAAGCCACACATTTTTTAGAATAGGATTTTGTTATATTTCTTCATCGGAAATATGGGATGAAGCCAGTAAGATTTTGAGGGCCTTCATCTCCTATTGTCCTCTGTGGGAGTTAAGGGCCTGGACCACCTCTAAAGACTGGGTGCTATATCACAATGAAGGTGTTGGCTAGGGCTCAATCCTGCTCCTTCTGTTGAAGTCAATGGGACTTTTGCTGCTTCCGTATAAGTAGGATCAAACCCCTACTATTGTAGCAGGAAGAGTGGAAAATTTCTTCTAAATCCATCTCCTACCTACATATGCATTTTTGTATAAACTTTCATATAATATCAAGTATCCTTTATAAAGAATAAGATTTGTACTGAGTAGTTGATTTTCATCTTAGAAAAATTAATTTTAGACTATAAAGATGCAATATGTTAATTCTTATTATAAAAAATATTTTGTATTCATTAAACCAGATCACCTTAAACATATTCTATTCTCATACTGGCAATTAATACTCACCTCACATTAGTATTTTTCTGTACTGATATGTTCTTTAGTTAGCTGCATTCCTCTCCACTCTACCTTTCTTCTTCCACAAAAAAATTGTATCTTACAATCAATTCCCACTGACTTGCTTGCAGAGGAGACTGTAGGTGTCTAGATCCTACTCTGGCGCAGAAAAGGGAGCCAGCCGTAGCAGTGTCCCCAGATTCCCATAAAGTTTGAATCTGGGAATGTATGTGGGGGTAGCGGACAATACTGGTGATCTAAAAAAAGAGTGGGCAGATCAGTAATGGGGCTGTGAAGGGGACACATCACCCCCCCCCCACTGGTCATCAAGACAGAAGAATATCATGACCCAAGCAATTTTATCACTGTGCTGGATTTTATAGCCACTGCTGTTAGTTTTCCACATTATGGGCCTCATTCAAAGTCAAAGGAACTCAGTGAAAGTCTTTCCATTGACTGGACTGGGCTTTGGATTAGATCTTATAACAGGCATAACTGGATTACTCAGAATTCTCTTATAGTCCATTATTATTTCTGAAGCTGTCAAAACTCACTGGCATTGAATGTCGTGGCTTGGTTTTTAACCATGTAGGCCAATGTGCTACCCTATATACAAAAAAACAATTTTCTTTGACATCAGAAGGAAACATATGCAACTACCCATCCGTAGGGCATCATGTAGCTCTTAGTTTATATGGCGGTTGTCAGACATGTGCAAGTGACTAAAGAATCATAGAATCATAGAATCATAGGGTTGGAAGGGACCCCACAAGGTCATCTAGTCCAACCCCCTGCCAAAAAAAGCAGGACCACTCCCATTAGATCATCCCAGTCAGTGTTTTGTCCAACTGGGACTTGAACACCTCCAGAGATGAAGATTCCACCACCTCCCTAGGCAACTTATTCCACTGCTTCACCACTCGCCTAGTAAGGAAGTTTTTCCTAATATCCAGCCTGGACCGCCCCAGCTGTAACTTGAAACCATTGCTTCTCGTTCTGCCCTCTGTTACTACCAAGAACAGTCGAGCTCCCTCCTCCTTGGAGCAACCCCTTCAAGTAGTTGAAGGTTGCTATCAAATCCCCCCTCAGTCTTCTCTTCTGCAGGCTAAATAAGCCTAGTTCCTTCAGTCTTTCTTCATAGGGCTTGTGCTCCAGCCCTTTGATCATTTTGGTTGCCCTCCTCTGGACTCTCTCTAATTTGTCCATGTCCTTTTTGTAGTGGGGAGCCCAAAACTGGACACAGTATTCCAGATGTGGCCTCACTAGTGCAGAATAGAGGGGAATGATCACATCCCTTGATCTGCTGGTAACACTTCTTCTGATGCAGCCCAGTATGCCATTGGCCTTTTTGGCAGCAAGAGCACACTGCTGACTCATATCCAGCTTCCCATCCACCATGACTCCCAGGTCCTTTTCTCCAGTGCTGCTATTTAGCTGATCACTCCCCAGCCTGTAGCAGTACATGGGGTTTTTTCATCCCAAGTGCAGGATTTTACACTTATCCTTGTTGAACCTCATGAGATTCCTCTTGGCCCACTGCTCCAGTTTGTCTAGGTCTCCCTGAATCCTGTCCCTGCCCTCTAGGGTGTCTACCGTTCCCCCCAGTTTGGTATCATCTGCAAACTTACTAAGTGTGCAATCTATCCCATCATCCAGATCATTAATGAAAACATTGAACAGAACTGGCCCCAGGACCGACCCCTGGGGCACACCACTTGTTACTGCCTGCCAACTTGACATGGAGCCATTGATTCCTACACGCTGAAACCGTTGTTCTAGCCAGTTTTCTATCCACCTTACAGTCCATGCATCTAACCCATGCTTCCTTAATTTGCCAATGAGAATGCTGTGGGAAACCGTATCAAAAGCCTTGCTAAAGTCAAGGTATATGACATCAACGGCTCTTCCCGCATCCACAAATCCAGTCATCTCATCATAGAAGGTGATGAGGTTGGTCAGGCATGATTTACCCTTGGTAAATCCATGCTGACTATTCCTGATTACTCTATTTTCCTCCAAGTGTTTCAGGATGGATTCTTTGAGAAGCTGCTCCATGATTTTTCCAGGGATTGAGGTGGGGCTGACAGGTCTGTAATTCCCTGGATCGTCCTTTTTGCCTTTCTTGAAGATAGGTACTATATTTGCTTTTTTCCAGTCCTCTGGCACCTCCCCCGTTCGCCACGAGTTTTCAAAGATAATGGCCAACGGTACTGCTATCTCATCAGCCAGCTCCCTCAGCACCCTCGGATGCAGTTCATCCGGCCCCATGGACTTGTGCACATCTAGTTTCTTTAAGCAGTCCCTAACCTGACCTACTGTCACCAAGGGCCTCTCTTCTTCTCCCCAGTCTACCGTACCTAGTGTAGTGGGCTGGGAGCTGACCTTGCTTGTGAAAACTGAAGTAAAAAAAGCATTGAGCACTTCAGCTTTTTCCTCATCCTCTGTCACGAGGATGCCTGCCCCATTCAGTAAGGGACCTACACCATCCCTGATCCTCTTCTTCTTATTGATATACTTGTAGAACCCCTTCCTGTTATCCTTCACATCCCTTGCTAGTCGCAACTCCATTTGTCCTTTGGCCTTTCTGATTTTATCCCTGCAGTCCCGAGCAATGTCTTTATATGCCTCCTTAGTCATCTGTCCTAGCTTCCACTTCCTGTAAGCATCCTTTTTATGCTTCAGCTCAGTGCAGAGCTCTCTGTTAAGCCACAGTGGGCGCCTTCCACATTTGCTGTGCTTTCTCCTTATTGGAATTGTATCTTCCTGTGCCCTTAGTAGGGTTTCTTTAAAATGCACCCAACTCTCTTGGACACCTTTCCCCTTCAGATCAGCCTCCCAAGGGATCCTGCCCATCAGTTCCCTGAGGGAGACAAAATCTGCTTTTCTGAAGTCCAGGGTCTGTGTTTTGCTTCTTTCCTTCTTTCCTTTAATCATCAACTTGAACTCAATCATTTCATGGTCACTGCTACCCAGGCTGCCATTGACCTCTACTTCCCTGATAAATTCTTCTCTATTTGTGAGCAGCAGATCGAGAGGCGCAAGGCCCCTCGTCGGTTGCTCCAGCATTTGTACCAGGAAGTTGTCCTCAACACTCTCCAGAAACTTCCTGGATTGCCTGTGCACTGCTGTATTGGCCTTCCAGCAGATGTCAGGGTAATTGAAGTCCCCCATGAGAACCAGGGCCTGTGCTCTAGAAACTTCTGTTAGTTGTACACAGAATGCCTCATCCACTTCCTCCTTCTGATCTGGTGGTCTGTAGCAGACACCTACCACAACATCCCCCTTGTTGCTCTCCCCTCTAAACTTAACCCACAGACTTTCAACTGGCTTGTTTCCACTTTCATAATGGAGCTCTGAGCAGTCATAGAGCTCCTTTACATATAGTGCTACTCCTCCCCCTTTCCTTCCCTGCCTGTCCTTCCTGAACAGTTTATACCCCTCTATTGCAGAGCTCCAGTCATGCAAACTATTCCACCACGTCTCTGTTATCCCAATCATGTCATAGTTCTTTGTCTGCGCTAGTGCTACCAATTCCTCCTGCTTGTTTCCCAGGCTCCTTGCATTTGTGTATAGGCACCTAAGATACCCAGCTGATTGCCCTACTTTCCCATTTTGACATTCAATTCTATTGTATCTACCTCCCTGGATTTTCTTTTGGTGTTGACCTCCCCCACCTGCCTCAGGCATTAGGGCTTCATTAGAGCATCTAAGAAAGTTATTTGATTCCCCCCGCATGTTCCAATTATCCTCTCTTCTATCCCTGGAGTTACAGTCCCGGCACCCCCCAAGTTCCATCCCATTCCCCTGGTCTCCCACATAGTCACTTACCTGTGGGCTTTGGTCTCCTTCCCCCTTCAGACCTAGTTTAAAGCCCTCCTCACTAGGTCAGCCAGTCTGCGTCCAAATACGCTCTTCCCCTTCCTCGAAAGATGGAGTCCATCTCTGCCTAGCAGTCCTTCTTCCTGAAACAGCAACCCATGGTCGAGGAAGCCAAAGCCCTCCTGACGACACCATCTTCGCAGCCAAACGTTCATCTCCAGGATGCATCTGTCTCTGCTCAGGCCTCTACCCTTGACCGGAAGAATCGAGGAGAACACCACCTGTGCTCCAAACTCCTTCACCCGCGCTCCCAGAGCCCTGAAGTCACCTTTGATCTGCCGAGGATCACCTCTCGCAGTATCATTGGTTCCTACATGGATGAGAAGCATGGGGTAGTAGTCAGAGGGGCGGATGATTCTCGACAATCCCTCCGTAACGTCTCGGATGCGGGCACCTGGCAGGCAGCATACCTCTCGAGAGATCTTGTCAGGGCGACAGACGGGTGCCTCCGTCCCCCTCAGAAGTGAGTCCCCAACCACCACAACTCTATGTTTCCTCCTAGCTGTGGTGGCTGTGATCCTCCCAGCCTCGGGGGTGCATGGCCTCTCCTCTTCCACCTCCTTCACCGTCTCTAGCACCGCATAATGATTCTTCACCACAACAGAGGGTGGGTTTTGGGCAGGGGTGGAGCACTGCCTACCGCCAGAGGTAACCAGCTGCCAGTGTCCTCCCCCTGCCACAGGCTCCCCATCCAGCTCCAGTGTTGTGGCAGTAGTCTCTGGTACCTGGTCAGTGCCCTCCATCTTGCACTTCTCCTCGTGGATGCTGTCGAGGAACTTCTCCAGGGTGTGGATACTCCTAAGCCGAGACACCTCCTCCTGTAACTCTCCCACCTGCCTCCTGAGAGATTCCACCAGCAGGCACCTGTCACATCGATTCATCTCCCCAGCCAGATCATTGGAGACAGGGAACTGCAGGCTGCAGTCCCTGCAAGTCCACACCAGGGTCTGGGTAGAGATATCTATGGTCAGGATGTCTGTCTGGCTACAGGCACAGGTAGAAGAGACAGAAGGGGCGCTGGCAGCAGTGCGGCTCCTCTTCACCATCGTGGTGTCACAAACTCCTCCCCAAACTCCCCTGTTTGCTGTCCTCTGGTCGCTCAGCCACTGGCTTTTAAAGCCTTCTCTGCCTAGGTCAGGCCTGGCCCCTTGTTAAACACACAGGGGAAGGCTGATCACAAGGCTGATTGAGGCTGGTGCACAAAGGTGATCAGGGAACAATGGTGCAAGCAGCCCCCACCCACAGTAAGAAACAACTAACAGGAGTCAGCTGTAAGGGAAAAGTCAAACAGACAAACACACACAGTTAGCAAACCCTCACCCCAGCACACTCTGTCCCTTGCTGCTTTCAGCTAGGGGATCGCCTTCACCTCCTTCTCGGGGCTTCACAAACTCCTTCCCTCTCAAACTCCCCTGTTTGCTGTCCCCTGTTCGCAAGACATGCACTGAAGCCTCTATTTATGTGCAATCCATGTGCTATGGAGGTGGGCCCCAGACAAGTAATTTCATTTAATCAGTATAAGGCGATGAGACAACAAATCTTTATAAAAACTTTTATTTCACCAATATGTGAGAAAAAACTAAGCCCCCACAACAAATAAAGCAGTTCTTTGTGTGGCATGTTATGATTTGGAAATGAGTACAATTTACCAACTATTAATTTGAAATCAACACAAAACACATGGTATCAATCCAGTGTGCAAAATGTGGCACCACCAATACAGAAGACTGTGTCAACAGTACATTGCTTCCCTTACTTCAGTAAGAAGGAGAATAGCAGTCTTGATTCTTTTCTGTCTAGCACCCTGTGGACTCATTTAGGATTCAGCTTGGAGCCTTAAGTCATAGGAGCAAAATTTTTATTAATATCTGCAGGTTATTCAAATAATCCTTTTCTGTTGATTTCTGGCCTGCCTCTTCAGTCCCAGAAAGAACCACACCAACTATAACAGGGTGTTTCAGGCCCTTTTTCTCAGGGCTTCATGTATTTGTGGCACCAACAGCCTTCAGAAAAACCCCAATTAAGCAGTTCAGTATAAATCCAAAAACTAAACTAGGTCCTTTCCCCTAACCCAATGGCTTCCTTGAGAGATCCTCTCTGCTCCTAGCAACTCTTCCCCAGTCTTCCCACAGGCCATCCACCTGGAAGCCCACCTGACACAAACACCAACTTGTTTACTCTTGTTTCCTGTTGCTTTTGTAGCAAAGATCTCCAGACGCGCACTCTCAGCCTTTATAGGAATCAGTTACTCCTCAGGCAATCCCCTGACCTCTTTTGAGCTATTAGGCCCCAACTTGTTCTCAACCAGACTCTGCCTCAGAAAAAGGATGGCTGGTCACTAGTCTACACTACATCTGGAAGCGAGGCACCCAGTCTTGGTCCACAGATTCACACTAAGACGCCCAAGGTAGCTGAGTAAAAAGTGTCACTTATAGTAGAGTTTGGGCACTCAAGACTGGGGTGGAGTGGGCTTGAGAGCCTGTGCCTCCCACGTGAGCGAGGCCTTCTCAGTTACATTTAGCACTCTAGTGCAAGCCACACTAGTGTGAGTCCATCAACTTGGTCTGGGAGCTAGCTGCCAGATACAGCATAGGCACAGCCTAGCCTGTTACATGAGCTTTCTAGAAAAAACATGATGATGCCTTGTGGCATCCAGGCTATCTCAGCATGCCTGGGGTGGCTGCATCAGCACCTGTAAGAATAAAAATATTTTATGGAAAATCTATATTAGAAATGCTTTTGAAATTTATATTGGTTCCATTTTGTATTCCTTGCCTATAAAGCCAAGGTATTTAGACCATGAATCCAACAGTTGACATGTCAGAAGGTGAGGAAAATGATAATTAAAGTAGGCATTAGGCAGCTCTGCTAATGATCTAAAATAACTTTTCTCTGTCTAGTAATAATATGATTTTTAGATCTGATTTCATAGGACGTTTAAGGCTTGGATCAAGTGTGGTATGTTGCACTGGAAAGCTCCCTCCCCTTGGTATAAAGATCCTGCTTCTAACCTTTGAAGGGGTGACATAATGTCAAGTCTCAGGTCTCCCACAATACTGAATTATGCCCATTGTTCACCTTCTTTGGGGAAGCAGTAGGGGTGTGGGGAGGATGGCTGCCACATTTGGGGGTAAATAAGAAAACATCTATCCAGCAGATTATTTTACAGCTGTTTGAAGCTGCTACGAAAGGCTCTGGGATATTAGGGGAAATACCAATGAAGGTATATTCATGGGTAGAGTGTAGGTGAAGTGGTCAAACATCTATGATAAATGTAATTTACCCCATGGATATCATCACTCTGTGTGTGTGTGTGTGTGTGTGTGTGTGTGTGTGTGTGTGTGTGTGT
>ML681992.1:13257252-13371716 GCA_007922195.1 Podocnemis expansa
ACACACACACACACACACACACACACACACACACACACACACACACACAAATTATTGCCTTTTGGTTTTCCTTGGGCACCCTTTACCTAACAGCTGTGATTTAATTTCTATAGCTTTTAATCCTCTTCTCCTGCATATCTTCGCCTAGAAAAACAGTATATACAGAAGCTACAAAAGATGAGCAAGAACAGCACTGTGTGGCTAATGATAAGAACTCCAACAGCAAAAATGTACAGGGTTTTATCACAATAATCCTGGGGCTGGTGAAAAGGAGGAATGAAATTTGGCAGGTAAACAGAAAACACCCAATAATTCCCAAGTATGAACCAGATAAAGAGAAAGAAGCTGAGAGTAAGATGGATGTAGTATTTGTGAGCGTTCAGCCGCCATGGATATTCATCATCGTCATCATCATCAATCACGACAGATTTTGAAAGCAATTGCCTCATCCTGGTGGAGTCATAGAGTAGAAGAGTCACCTGTATATTGTAAAGAAAACAAAATTGAATAAACTGAGCCACTGGTTTTAAGGGGCTAACTCGCTGAGCAGAGCAGCAGTAAACTAGGGGGATGCTGCTTTAAAAGAGCCATTAAATTATCTATACAATAACAACATTTAATTTACCAAGATCAGTTTGAAATAAAATAATTGATTAAAACCTTGAACTGAATCTAAATTAACCTGCCTTTGATGTCTGGAACAGTTCTGTTCTGTTAAGGTTTCTTAAAGTATTTTTCATTTTCTCACTCAGCTGCCCTTTCTAGTTTCGTCCAGGAGCAACAGTGAAATGGATGTAGGATGGCTGGGATACCTCTCAAACAAGAAGCACTAGTGGTCTCACAATACTTTCTGTGAGGGATTGCTAGCTTAATTTTGTGAGCATGACAGATTAAGGTAGCCTAACTAAAGTTCAGGTAAACTTTCAAACTTTTAGATACTAACTGACCTCTTTAGGAGATTTCCCAGGGAAATATGGACAAAAAGGGAACAAAGGGCCAGTTCCCTTTTGCCATTGTCCTCATGAAAATATCTCCACTAAAATGAAAAGAACTACTTGTGAAAGTAAAGTGAACAAGATTTGGTCCAAACATCCTGATTTGATCCTTATGCCATCTTAGGTGCTATATGGACCCAACTACCATAGGATCAGAGTGCCTCACTGTCAACAACGTGTCTAGCCTCACAATACCTTGCGAGGCAGAGAAGTCCTGTTATCCCCACTTTGCAGATGGAAAATGAGGCCTAGAACATAGGCTCCTGACTTCCACTGATTTCCATTGATTATACATTGTTTTGTAAGTAGGCCCAGTGCTGCTCCTACTGAAGGCAATCAGGATTCTGCCCTTGACTTGAGTGGAAGCAGAACTGGGCCCTATGTTTGGTAAGATGGCAACATGCTTAACCTAAATAATATGGATAGAATCATTCATACTTTTATCTTAGGCACCCAACAGTGCCCTATGACTAAGTCTATATTAGGAAAAGTTAGTTCAAATTTGTTAATTCGAACGAATAAGTTCAAATTTAGTTCAAACTAAACTTGAACTTATTAGTTCGAATTAACAATGTGGACTAATTCAAACTAACGTTAGTTCAAACTAGGCTGCTTCGTTAATTTGAACTAATGGTCCTTAGTTCAAACTTAACTGAGTTCGAACTAAGGGTTAGTCCTGGTCTATGTCATCCATAGGTCAAACTAACAATCGAACTAAGGACATAGTTTGAACTTACCAGCAGGTTTTACTATTTCGAGTTAACCGTTCATTAGTTCAAACTAAGGAAAGCTAGTGTAGACAGGTAAAAAGTTAGTTCGAATTCAGCCTCCTTAAGTTGAACTAACTTTCAAGTATAGACATAGCCTATATGTCCTCACTTAAATCCATTCAGTACGGTTCTGCCCTTGGTTACACCTCACTGCCTTCAATAACGGGTTTATACAGTTTAAGTGTGAGCTATATTTTGGCCAAATTTCTTGCATGCTTAGAAACTGAGGATTGAGGATTCAGTTTCCTGCTCTGCCATAGATATCTATGTGACCTTGGGCAAGTAACTTAGGCTGAGATCCTCAAAGGTATTTAGGCTCCTAACTTCTGTTGATTTCAAGTTGGAAGTTGAACCTTTTCTGGCCCCCCACTAGCTTGGGCCTTGATCAAGCATTCCATTTAATGGTAGCAGCTTTAAAGTTAACATAATGAAGTATGTCTTCAAGCAACACACAGTCAACTTGTGGAACTGTTTCTGGGGGATGTTGTACAGACCAAAAATGTCGCTAGGTTAAAAAAAAAATTAGATAAGTTTATGGAGGATAGGTCCAAGATGCTGGCAGACCAGGTGGTGGCATGTGCCAAGGTCCCCATGCTTCAACTGAATATTGACAACCGCATGGCTTAAATCAGTCTGACTCACAAGTGTGTTGGTATTGTTAAGTGCTACAGTTATAAGAATGTGTTTAGGCCTTGTACACACTAGAGAATTATTGTAGAATAAGCCATCTTGTTGCGGAAAAACAAGCCCATCATACACACCTGAATGCTCCTTGTTGCATTACAAGTGCCCTCTTGTACCAGAACAATAATACCACTTCTGCGAGAGTCATAACACCTAATGAAGAACAGCTCTTGTGCTATAAGGTGTGAGTGAACACTGACGGAATTTTCTTCCACAATAACTAGCCTCTGGAAATGTCCCTGTACTCCAAGGCTGACCAGTCTGGTCTTCAGCTTGGATTCCACTGCTCTGACGTACCTAATCCTGTCCTCCTGTGAATCTCGGGAACTTCAGATTTTTTTTTCTGTTGTCACTGCCTCTTTCTTCAGCATGGAGAGCAAGCATGTTGTTGACAGTAAACAATGCCAGCTGAATGTAGTAAACATTCACCCACCTGGAACACAACTGAGTTGCACAGCATCTGGGGAGAATCTGCCATGCAGGCGCTGTTACGTGTCAGCAGGAGGGACTTTGATACTTATGGACAGATTTCTTGCGCCACGTCAGAGAAAGGATATGATAGGGACACTCTGCAGTGCAGAGCCAAGGTGACAGAGATACAGCTGAACTACCAGAAAGCCAGAGAGGCAAACTGTTAGTCACAGTGCCAACTGCATGCTGATTTTACAAGGAGCTGGAAGCCTTCCTCTGTGGGGGACCCCACATCCACTTCCAAGACTCCTGTGGACATGTTGGTACCTGCACAGGAACCAGATCCCAGGGCAAACCAAGACGAGAAGGTAGATGATGAGGAAATAGAGATGAAAAGGAGGAAAAGAAGTGCAGTGGACATTGGGACCCAGGAGCTGTTCGCTGTCCCCCGCCACTCCCACCCTCATCCAGACATGCATGTGGTGCTTCAAAGAAGGGAGCTCTGGTAAGTGTTTGCTGCTCTGTCAAGAGTTCACTCTTCTACTTTATAATAAAATGCTATGAGGGGAGGGCAGTATGCTGGAGTAGGTACTGTTGCATTTACTTTGCCACTATCCAGTGCATCTGATCTGCACTCATTATCAGAGCATTAATGCACACAGTGATTCCCATAGCCTCCTCCACATAGAGCTCACAGAAAGTTTCCTGGACGTACCCCCAGGGGCCTTTAACCCAGGTTCCTCGGCACATTAGTGGGTACCATGGCTGCACATGGTGCTGCAGTGTAGGGTCCCAGCTATTAGCACATCTATTAGCATGGAGGATATGTATTCTAGCTTGCCAGGTTACCCTAAGGAGGAAGATATGAGCTTCTCTGGCCACCTCCTGTGGAAATGGGGCCACAGATTAACATTAGCATTCAAATTACACATTCTGTGACTACCCTGGAGACCTCGCCTCACTGGATCCCCAGAAGTAAGATTAAAGGAGTGCTCATGGCCCCTATGTATAACTCTCCATTTCCAGGGTAATGTGGGAGCTGCAGTATGCAGAGAATCATAGAATCCTAGGGTTGGAAGGGACCTCATAGGTCATCTAGTCCAACCCCCTGCCAGAGGCAGGACCACTCCCACTAAACCATCCCAATCATGGTTTTGTCCAGCCGCACCTTAAACACCTCCAAAGATGGAGACTCCACCACCTCCCTAGGCAGCTCATTCCAATGCTTCACCACTAGCCTAGTAAAAAAGGTTTTTTAATATCCAGCCTCGACCTCTCTAACTGTAACTTGAGACCATTGCTCCTCATTCTGTCCTCCGTTACTACCGAGAATAGTCGAGCTCTGTCTTCCCTGGAGCATCCCTTCAATCTTCTCTTCTGCAGACTAAATAAGCCTAATGCTTTCAGTCTTTCCTCAAAGGACTTGTGCTCCAGCCCTTTAATCATTTTGGTTGCCCTCCTCTGAACTCTCTCTAGCATGTCCCTGTCCTTTTTGAAGTGGGGAGCCCAAAACTTCACACAGTATTCTAGATGTGGCCTCACCAGTGCAGAATAGACGGGAATGATCACATCCCTTGATCTGCTGGTAACAATTCTTTGGATGCAGCCCCGTATGCCATTGGCCTTTTTGGCTGCAAGAGCACACTGCTGACTCATATCCAGCTTCCCCTCCATCATGACCCTCAGGTCCTTTTCTACACTGCTGCTACTTAGCTGAATGTTCCCCAGCCTGTAGCAGTGCATGGGGTTTTTCCGTCCCAGGTGCAGGATTTTACACTTGTCCTTATTGAACCTCATAAGATTTCTATTGGCCCCCTGTTTCAATTTATCTAGGTCTCCCTGAATCCTGTCCTTGCCCTCCAACGTGTCTTCTGTTCCCCTCAGCTTGGTGTCTTCCACGAACTTACTGAGAGTGCAGTCTATTCCATCATCCAGATCATTGACGAAAATGTTGAACAGAACCGGCCCCAGGACTGACCCCTGGGGCACACCACTCGTGACTGGCTGCCAGCTAGACATGGATCCATTGATTCCTACACGCTGAATCCGGTGATCTAGCCAGTTTTCTATCCACCCTATAGTCCACCTATCCAACCCATTCTTCCTTAATTTGCCAATGAGAATGTTGCGTATCAAAAGCCTTGCTAAAATCAAGGTATATCACATCAATGGATCTTCCTGAATCCAGAAAACCAGTCATCTGATCATAGAAGGAAATGAGATTCGTCAGGCATGATTTGCCCTTGGTAAATCCATGCTGACTGTTCCTGATCACTTTATTTTCCTCTAAGTGTTTTAGGATGGATTCTTTGAGAACCTGCTCCACAATTTTTCCAGGAATTGAGGTGAGGCTGACAGGTCTGTAATTCCCTGGATCCTCCTTTTTCCTTTTCTTGAAAATAGGTACTATATTTGCTTTTTTCCAATCCTCTGGCACCTCCCCCATTCTCCATGAGTTTTGAAAGATAATGGACAGCGGTGCTGCTATCTCATCGGCCAATTCCCTTAGCACCCTTGGATGCAGTTTGTCCGGCCCCATGGACTTGTGCACATCCAGCTTCCTTAAGCAGTCCCTAACCTAACCTTCTGTCACCAAGGGCCTCTTTTCTTCTCTCCAGTCTGCCATACCCATGGTAGTGGGCTGAGAGCTGACCCTGCCTGTGAAAACTGAAGCAAAAAAAGCATTGAGCAGTTCAGCTTTTCCCTCATCCTCTGTCACAAGGATGCCTGCCCCATTCAGCAAGGGGCCTACACCATCCCTGATCCTCTTCTTGTTATTAACATACTTGTAGAACCCCTTTCTTGTTATCCTTTACATCCCTCGCTAGCTGCAACTCCATTTGTCCTTTGGCCTTTCTGATTTTATCCCTGCAGTCCCTAGCAATATCTTTATATGCCTCCTTCGTCAGCTGACCAAGCTTCCACTTCCTGTAAGCTTCCTTTTTATGTTTAAGCTCAGAGCAGAGTTCTCGGCTAAGCCATTCTGGCTGCCTCACATGTTTGTTCTTTCTCCTAATTGGAATGGCAACTTCCTGTGCCCTTAGCAGGGTTTCTTTAAAATATAACCAACTCTCTTGGATGCCTTTCCCCTTCAGATTAGCTTCCCAAGGGATCCTGTCCATCAGTTCCCTGAGGGAGCCAAAATCTGCTTTTTTGAAGTCCAGGGTTTGTGTTTTGCTTCCTTCCTTCCTTCCTTTACTCAGCATCCTGAACTCAACCATGTCATGGTCACTACTGCCTAGCTTGCCATTTAGCTCTACCTCCCTGATCAACTCTTCCCAGTTTGTCAGCAGCAGGGTCAAGAGATGCAAGGCCCCTAGTTGGTTCCTCCAGCATTTGTACCAGAAAGTTGTCCCCAGCACTCTCTAAAAATTTCCCGGATTGTCCATGCACTGCTGTATTGGCCTCCCAGCAGATGTCAGGGTAATTGAAGTCCCCCATCAGCACCAGGGCCTGTGATCTAGAAGCTTCCACTAGTTGTCCATAGAACACCTCATCCACTTCCTTCTTCTGGTCTGGTGGTCTATAGCAGACACCCACCTCAACATCCCCCTTGTTGCTTTCCCCTCTCAATGTAACCCACAGACTTTCAACTGGCACGCTTCCACTTCCATAATGGAGCCCTGAGGAGTCATAGAGTGTGATGGTCAGAGTGTAATGTTGTTTGATAACTGTTACATCTTTACTTGGAGGATTATAGGAACAAGTGCTTTATTCATTGTTTCCTTTTCTTAGGAATGACCTGTGGCAGAGGGGGCTACTCCTACAGACCATCTCAGACAGATAAGGAAACGGCCTCACAGAAGCAAGATCTCCTACAATCCTCCTACGTGTTCCAAGCAAGACCTCCTACAGTCCAGTGAGACTTCCAGGAGAGAAAACAGAGCTTGGAGGCAAGAGTACAGACACGTTTGCAAACAGAACTTTTTGAGAAGACAACAACATAAAGACCAATTGATTACTGTATTGAAGGAGCAAATAGATCTCCTTAGGACATTGGTTGGTGTCCAGTCATAACTGCTACAAGGTCTCCCACCACCTTCAGACACAGCAGCACTTTATCGCACCCTTGCCACAGACACCCACTAAGCATTTCTATGAAGGCCAGGGACCTTCTTGGTATAGATTCACATCCACCCCTTCATACATCTGAGGGAATGACTACCAGACATACACGCACCTTTAACACCCTTCAGTGGGCCTCACAGTTAAAGGTTTTCATGCTCATTGAGCACTGACGACTGGTTTTTCCATTAATAATAAAAAAGACACATATTGTACACAAACTTTTTTCCTACAGAGTCAATTGGTTAAATCACATACAGTGTTTATTCACTGAGTCACAAGACACGTCACCCATGCTGCTGCAGTGCCCCACAGGTTTTCAGCATCACATTGACACAGTTATTTATATGTGCTTCTCTTATGTGTTCTCATTATTGAAATGCTCCTTCAGTGTCATCCTAATCCATATGGCTCCCCATTGCACTACCCTAGTAGGCCTGGCATCAGGCTGCTCATACATACATGAAAGCTAATCAGCTTCCATGGCCCACCAAGAGGAAATCTCTCTCTCTTTCTTTCACAAAGTTTAGGAAGGACACAGCATGCTGCAGTCATGGCTGAAATATTATCCTCATTTAAGTCAAGTCTCCCACATAAACATCTCCAGCTCCCTTTGAGTCTCTCGAAGGTGCACTCCAAGGTCATTCTGCACCTACACAACATGTAATTGAACCGCTTCTTGCCGGTATCCAAGTTGCCTATGTAGGGCTTCATACGCAATGGCATCATTGAGTATGCTGGGTCTCCTAGGATCACTGTGGGCCTCTCCACACCCCCAACTGTAATTTTTTCATCTGGGAAGAAGGTCCCCACTTGTAATTTACACTACAGACCTGTGTTCCTGAAAATACAAGCATCATGTACGTTTCCCGACCACCCAGCCTAAAAATTTACGCAACATCCCCAGCGATCCACAAGTGCCTCCAGCACCATGAAGAAGTAGACCTTCCTCTTTATAAACTCAGTGTTGAGATGATCTGGAGCAAGAATTGGGATATGTGTGCCATCAATAGCCCCACCGCAGTTAGGGAATCCCATGCCTCTAAATCCATCCACTAGCTCACACACATTGCCCAAAGTCACTATCCTTTGAAGCAGAATGTGACTCATGGCTCTGCAGACCTGTGACAGTGCAGACCCAGCAGTAGACCTGTCGATTCCAAACTGATTTGTTACTGACTGGTAGCAGTCTGGAGTTGCCAGCTTCCATACAGCAATTGTAACACACTTCTCCCCAGTGAGGGCAGATCTCAGTCTGGTGTCTTTGCCTCAAAGGGTAGGGGAAAACTCCACACACTGTTCCGTGAAGGTTGCTTTACACATTTGAAAGTTCTGTAGTCACTGCGCGTCATCCCAGACCTGCATAACAATGTGATCCCACAACTCTTGGCTTGTCTCTCATGACCAGACACAGCAGTGCACCATGTGCAGATGCTCAATGAAACAACTCAGCAATGCTTTGCTATTGTTCTGCATGGCAATCAGCTGGTCTGGTTCACAGGAGCATCACTGCCCTGGGGAAGGACCCCCTGCAGGCCCCGGCCCCTGGATGCAGGCCATGCCCCCAGCTAGGGACAGGGCTGGGAGCGGCCGCCGCGGCCATGGGTAGCTGGGTCCTGGATCCCCGGCCAAGGATGGGGCCAGGAGCTGCTGCTGCGGCCGCGGGGCCGCCCGGGCTTGGGGAAGTGGCCACCGCAGCCGCGGGCAGCTGGGCCCTGGATCTCTGGCCCGATTGGGCCGGAGACTGGGAGAGGCGGGGCCCCACAGAACCCGGGACACTGGCGCCGGGATTTGGGGCACGAGCCCCATGTGCCCGGTGCCAGCGACACGCCTGCTGGTTCATCTACTTCTTGTTCCGATTCAGAGTTCAAAACATACTGTACAACCAGCCAAGCTGTGTTCATAATGGTGTAGGTGACACTGGAGAGTAGTGCTGGATCCATGTTTTCAGGATTGGCTTGCGGAGCCACAAGAAGTCGTGGGGCAACACTGATAAAGGGCGCAAGCTGCTAGTAGCTATAGTGAATGACAAGGAAACACAGTGTCCCAGGGGAACTTGTAAAGTTACCCACAGTGCTCAGCACTCCTCTCTTACCCAGGGGTACGAGTGCTGGAAGCTGATGAGTGGCATGGTGGGATAGTGCCCACAATTCAATGCTCTTTCTTGTGGAAATGCAAAGAACAGCATGGCCACTCTCTAGCGTTACAAGGTGTGCAATATGAATGCAGAATTGCACTATAAATAAATTGTGTTTATTTTAGCATAAAGGCTTATTGCGGAACAATTTGTAGTGTAGACATGGCCTTAATATTTAGACTTTATGGCATATTTGTAAGTTGCTGCCTGAATTTGTCTCACTTAGAACACCTTTAACCCATATTTTAAGGTAATATTTGAGTATTTGCATTGTAAGTCTCTGTGACCATAAATCAGCAGACACGAGAGAGACATTAACTGGTGAGAAATGCTGATCTTGGGCAGAAGGTGTTATGTCCTGGTTGACAAGGAAGGCTCATCAACACCAGACAGAATAAAGTGGAACATTAAAGAGGACATAAGATTTCTTGTTTACTCTTTTCTGTTCCATGAATGGGTCATGTAAGTGAATTTCCCCCATCCACTAAGTTTGCAACAAAGAGGGGAAGAGAATAAATACCCTTAACAAGGAGGAACTTTTCCAGATTCCTTATGCATCTGTTAAACAGCACTGGTCATAATCACCCCTGGGGAACATCACAATTTACCTCTCTCTATTTCTGAATACAGACCATTTATTTCTACCCTTTGTTTTCTGTCTTTTAACCAGTTGCTGTTCTAGGAAAGGACTTTCCCTCTTAGCACATGATTGCTTACTTTGCTTAACAGTCTTTGGTTAGGGACCTTGTCAAATGCTTTCTGAAAATCTAAGTAACTGTATCACTGGATCACCCCTGTCCACATGCTTCTTGACCTCCTTAAAGAACTGTAGTAGATTAGAGAGGCATAATTCCCCTTTACAAAAAACAGATAGACTCTTCACCAACAAATCTTGTTCATCTATATGTCTGATAATTCTGTTCTTTCCTATAGTTTCAACTAATCTACATGATATTATAGTTTCATTTACAGGCCTGTCATTGCCAGAATTGTCTCTGGGGTCTTTTTTAAAAATTTGCATCATATTAGCTATCTTCCAGTCACATGGGACAGAAGCTGATTTAATAAGAGGTTACGTAGCACAATTAGTAGTTCTGCAATTTCACACTTAAGTTCTTTCCAAACATTTGGGTGATTAGTATTTGGTCTTGGTGACTTACTACTATTTAATTTATAAATTTGTTCCAAAACCTGCTCTAATGTTACCTCACTCTGGGACAGTTCCATACTGTAAACTAAAAAGAATGGCTCAGATTAGGGAATCTCCCTTCACATCCTCAGCTGTGAAGACCAATGCAAAAAATTGATTTAGTTTCTCTGCAATGTCTTTATCTTCTTTGAGTTCTCCTTTAGCATCTCAGTCATCCAGTGGTCCCTTTGTTGTTTAACCAGCTTCCTGCTTCTGATGTACTTAAAAAAAATGTTGCTGTTATTTTTTGAGTCTTTGGTTAGTTGTTCTTCAAATTCTTTTTGCCCTTTCTAATTATATTTTTACATTTCACTTGCCAGAATTTATGTTCCTTTCTATTTTCCTCAATACAACTTAACCCCCACTTTTAAAGGATGCCTTTTTGCCTCTAACTGCCTTTTTAAAAAACTTGTTATTTAATCATGGTGTCACTTTTTTGGTGCTCTTCCTATGTTTTTTAATTTGGGGTACACATTTAAACTGAACCCCTATTATAGGGTCTTTAAAAAAATTCCATACAGCCTGCTGGGATTTCACTTTTGGCACTGGAGCTTTTCATTTCTGTTTAACTAACTTCCTCATTTTTGTGTAGCTCTCCATTCTGAAATTAACTATTACTGTGGTGGGTAGCTTTGGTGTTCCCCACAGGAATGTTCAATTTTATTATGATAGGGTCAATATTACAAAGCTGTTCAGAAGTATTCCCCTTTTGGACCAGATCCTGTGCTACACTTAGGACTGAATCAAGAACTCTCTCTTCTTGGGTGAGTTCTAGGATTAGCTGTTCCACAAAGCAGTCATATAAAGTGTCAAGAAAGTTTCCCTCTGCATCCCCTCCTGAGGTGACATGTACCCAGTCAATATGGTGTTACTTGAAATCCCCCATTATTATTGAGCTTTTTTATTTTTATAGCCTCTCTAGACTCCTTAAGGATTTCACAGTCACTAGTTCTATACCAGTCAAGTAGCGGTAGTATATCTCTATTCAGGGTCAGCCAAAGGGATTTTGGTGTCCTAGGCAAACTATGACTTTGGAGCCCTCCCCCATGTTATAAGAAGATAACATTGTTGTTTTTTTTAAATAGAGAAAAAAAATTCACTTCCATCTATTTTGGTGCCCCTTCAAACCTTGTGCCGTAGGTGACTGCTTAGTTCACCTATATGGTTGGGCTGGCCCTGTCCTACTGCTACATTCTTATCATTCAAGCATGGAATTATTATCCACTGAGATTCTGAACTGGGGTTTGTGCACAGGTTCTTAGCAGTCTGCCCCCTGATTGGTACTTACACTCTTGAGCCACTGCAAGACAGTTTAGCAAGATCTATCAGTAGCTATTAGCCAAGACTGTCAGGGGTGAAATCCCATGCCAGAAGCTGGGACTAGACAACAGGAGATGGATCACTCAATTTGGTGATCCACAGTATTGAATAGACTCTGTTCTGGTCATTTGATCTGAAGCATTGGCACTGGCCATTGTTGGAAGATAGGATACTGGGCTAAATGGGACTGTTTGGTCTAACCCAGTATGGACATTTTATGTTCTTATGCATGAATGTAACTGAGAGCAGAACTGGACCAAATGAATTAAAGCTGACACACAGGGTGCTATTGACAGGCTACTTTAAAACATGAAATATTTTAATGGCGTTATTTAGATCAAGTGTGTCACCAGATTACAAAATATAGGCCCAGTCCTGCTACCACGGAAGCCAAAGGCAGAACTCTGATTGACCATGTCTACACTAGAGGGCTCAGTTAAGTTGACTTAATAAGGTCAACTTTAAGCAGATCTTATTAAGTCAACTTAGAGAGTCCTCATTTGTTTAAGTTGACTTTATAAAGTCGCCTTAAACATGGGTTAAAGTTAGCCAGAATGCAGTAGAATGCCATTCTGGGGCCCACTATTTTTAGGAGTCCAGCATTCTAGGCCCCCTGAAAACTGAAAATAGAGCCAGAATGCTGCATTTTGGGGCTCACCATTTAAAAATAGTAGGCCCCAGGATGCAGTGTTCTGGCTCCATTTTATATTTTTAGGGGCCAGAATGCTGAGTCCCTAAAAATAGCAAGCCCCAGAAGGGCATTCCACTGCATTCCAGCAGTGCAACACGCTCTAAAAACTCTACCCCTCCAGCCTGGTCTCACTGAGCAGCCTCAGAAGCTCTGAAGCATGCTCAGTGAGATGAAGCTCAAGGCTGAAGTCTCAGCCCAAGCCGAGGCCCCTTCCCATGGTGGCCAGATAAGGGGGAGGTAGGTGTGGGGAGGGCAGGAGCTGGGGTGGGGGTTAGGTGTGAGGGGGTAGGTGTGGGGGGCAGGAGCTGGGGTGAGGGGCAGGCATGTGCAGGGCAGGAGCTGAAGTGGTGAACAGTTGTGTGGGGGTCAGGATCTGGGGTGTGTGAGGGGGGCCACACCAGTGTGAGCACTGGCATGAGGGGGGCCCAGACCAGCATGGGGGGGCGCTGCCAATTTAGGAGGGTTCTGGGGCCCACCAAATTATACTTTAAGCACTGGACTTAAGCCGGGGACCCATTTAAAGTGGGCTTAATAAAGTCCACTTTAAATGGCTCTCCCACCTTAAGTCAACTTTATAAAGTCAACTTTAATGGCCACATTTTGTTTTATTTTTTATTTATTAATTATTAAACTTTATTAAGTCGACTTCACCCTTAAAGTCACCTTTAAGGGTGAGAGTTACTAAGCCGACTTAAGCAAGTGCTTTAGTCAACTTAATGAACTCCACATGTGGCCATGGAGTTGCTTAAGTCGACTTAAGCCCAGCTAAGTCAACTTAAGTCTCCAGTGTAGACATAGCCATTGACTTAAGCAAGCGTGGCACTGTACTCACTTGTAGTGTTATTGTTAATGAGAACTGACTACAGACTCATCACTACTACAATTTTATTACTAACTAAAATCTATATTAATCTCCAGTCAGCAATATAAGTAGCATTTCAAATATTATTCGTAGTCACTGAGTTGCAAAATAGTTTTTGATATTGAATTCAATTTGGTTTCATGCAATCATACCAAAATTGGGGTTATCAGCATTGGCCATGAAGGTCCCAGTTCATTAAAATGAAAAGTTCCCATTCTCATTAAATTTTCCTAAAAGAAAACTTAGCTGTCATTAAAATGACCCTGGCATCTACGTTTCCTTGCAGTTGTTACTTTCCTGTGCTAACATTCATTTATTCATTCAAGCTCTATCATTTGATAAGACAGAAATCAAGTCACTGTAGATGAACATTTCCAGAGCCTCTTGTTTTGGATATAAATGTGCCTGTTTGTGTTGCAGGAAGGAATTATCCTGTGATGACATGAGTTGCTTTGACATTAGCTCTCAATTAACCAATGTAAATTCTTAAGTATCCTCTCTGAACACAGCTCACTTGAAACATACTTTATAATGTCAAAGTCTTGGCACATAAAACATTTTTTACATACAATGCACAGTACCTTTAAACTGCCGACAACACCACCCACCAACAGATATAAGGGAATTAGTGGTTGAAGTGGGCAGTCTTCCAAAAACTTCATTCCTGAGTACCAAAAATATAACATTGTTTATTACCTTAAATGATCAAAATGCCAACAAATGCTTACAGAAAAAAAGTGAAGATGCAGTAAATGTAATGTAGCTGCTTACACATAAGCTGTTGATCTAATGAAGATTAAGGTCAATGGGACTCAATTAAATGGGTTTTGCATCAGACACCACACAAATGATGATAAGGAATAAACAAAAAGATAGGGAAGGGAAGCAATAGAACATAGGTCTCAATGTCAAGATTATTTATGGGGTTATTATTTGAGCCAGGTATATATTTTATGGTTCTCTTCATTTTTTGTTAAGGGTATTATAAAATAGAGAGCTGACCAGAAAAAAATTCCAAAGAAACATTTCACAGCAATTCTCAATTCTGGTGTCAGGGCCATTTCTTTGTGGTCAGAGAGGTGGGATCTTTGATCTAAAAGCGGTTAATTCCATCTCTAGTTTTGATCTTTGGAAAATTTAATAAAAATATGTCATTCCTACTTGTTAAAAATTGGAAGTAGATAAATAACCAAATAGCTGAAATGATCTCAAACTTCCAAATTGGGCTGTTCTTCACGAATATCAGTTTGCACTATTATTACAAATTTCTTAATATTAGAAAAATATCTAGCAATTATCTTTTTGACCAGGTCCAAAATGATTGGCTGCACTAATAATCAAGTCAGTAGAAATGAAGTCATTGTATGAGATCATTGTAAGAGAATGTTATCAGAGAATCCAAGTTCCTTGCTTGGCTAATTAATGTCTGCATTTCGCCTTGACATTTAATTTTCCTTAAAATGCCTTTGCAAATATGTTGCTGTCAGAAACCATTATCCTGTAACAATGCTGTATTACATAGACAGTCTCTCTTAATTTCAGTAAGTCATGAAAAAAGGACTCCTTGACTGATGTGGGAAGTAGCCCACGGCTCAGAGGTAATATCACAGAATAAATGCCACATTTTCACCTAGAAGTTCAATACATTAAAATCTATTACTGAGAAGCGATATTAAAAACAAAAGGTCACTCTAGCCCACACTCCATTTTTGAAGACTAGCTGCCAATGTGTAAATTAGGCCATGCTGTAAATGAAGCCTCCCTGAGTAAGCAGTGCTGTGGCAGTCACCCCCTCATCACTCTGCAGTTTAAAGTTATGGCCAGATCTCTATTAGAGCTCAAATAGGATACATTTTCAAGATGTGCTGAATACATGCATCTCCTGACTGACTGGGACACAAAGTCTTGTCAGTAGCACAACCAACCCAGTTTGTATTGTGCTGATACCCAGTGGGCCTTGAGGTAAGGCAGAGGACAGAAATCCCTTAACTGAATCTGGCTCATAAATGATTCTACACTAGAGTTGGCAGTGTAATCTCCAGCTTGGGTAGAACCTGTGCCAGTTCTAATTGAGCTAGCATGCTAAAACAAGAAGTTTGGCCATGGTGGCACAAGCAGTGGGGTGGGATGGGTGCCAAAGTACAATCCCATCTGACAATATGCACATAGTCAGGGGGTTAGCCCCTCTTACTATCACTGCTACGCTTCTATTTTTAGCATACTAGTTCAATCATAGTTAGAGTGGGTACGGCTACCTAAGCTGGAAATTGCACCTTCAGTGTAGACATGCCCCAAGTACATGGCACTAACATTTAATTGCACCATCTTCTTGACACAAGGACGATCTTAACTTCCCTAACCATGCCCACCTTTTGATTCTGTTAGCTACTGATGGTCCCAAGGGTCTATGCTAGGGCCTTGGTATTGGAACCCTCTAGTAACCTAGCAGCAGTAAAGTTTGCATTCACTCACAAATAAAACTGGTCTTACAGGAGACTTAAGACTGAGAGAACATATGAGTAATTTAGTGGTAAAATAACATTAGAGGGGTGTGATAATTGAACCCCAAAATAATCAGCACAAACCCAGGAAACTTGGAGCTATGACGAAACTCAAAGAAATCAAAATAGTTGATACCGAAATGCACAGTTAAGGCATCCAAACAAAGCAAGCCCTGCTCTGTATTGATGCAACACAATATCCATACAACAGCTGTGATTAGTGCATTTTAGTGTATGTTCCCAGATTAGATTAAGCTGACATTTGAAGACACATTTTCTTTCCAGCATGGTATCACCAAAAGGTTGAATTATGGTGCTTTCAACTTGGTTGCATGGCTCTCACTCCTATGCAGGAGCTAAAGAAAGCTGGAATACCCCGAAATCCCCTGGAACACTGAAAGGCCAGTGTTCTGGGGTCCTGAAAAATATAGAAATCAGGCAGAACAGTGCTCTGGCCTGGAAGCTGCAGCAAGGTTGGGGGAGATTTTGAATCTCCCACCTTGAGCATGCTCAGACGCGTGCTCAGGGCCGGGGCAGCCTGGCCAGTGAGCAGCTCTGGACAGGTAAGTGGGTGGTGAAAGGGGGGCTCTGGGTTGGGTGTGGGCGGGCAGGAGGGTCAAGGAAGCGGGTGGGGGGGGCAGGTGGGCAGGTTAGGGAGCCAGCAGGAGGGCAGGTCAGGGAGCTGGCAGGAGGGCGGGCCAGGGAAGTGGGCCAAGGTCAGGATCCGACAAGTGGGCAAGTTGGGGTAGGGGCCAGGGGTTCGGGAGTATGCAGGTCAGGGCAAGGGGCTGGGGAGCCAGCAGGCAGGTGGGTTGGGGAAGGGACTGAGGGTCAGGGAGCCAGTGGGCAGGCAGGTCGGGGAAGGATCCTGGGGATTGGAGAGTCATGGGATCTATGTGTGTGATTACATATTTCAGAGGTCAAACGTAGCAAATTACTTTTTTGCTTGTGCTTGGGAGGTAAATGACTCATGAAATGATTTTATTTTCTGGATATTTTTCCCCTCCTTTGTTTCCTTTTTGCTGATTCCATGCTAATAACAATAATACTATCCTGGATGGAGACAGCGTCCCCTCTGTTACCGATCCAAGGATTCATGCACATTTCCCAGTCATTTAGAGACTAAAATGTGAATTATTTAAAATGTGTCCTATTGCACAGTGCTTATTTGTCCTGTATGTACATTCCACAGACTCACTCACTATTTATAGGAATTTCTTCCTATAATGTCTGATAAAGCGGATCTTTAAAACTGCTCCCACTGTGGGGATGACCAAGTTCAATAGATATTTCTTAGTAGTTTAGATTTTGTCTTTTTATTGTCCTGATCTTTTTTTTTAAATCTGGGTTTGATTTATTAAACCGAGCAAAGTGCACAGTGCCCCACTCAGAGCAACATATTTTGGAGGCTAAGACAAGATGATCACAGAATCATAGAACTGGAAGGGACCATGAGAGGTCACTGAGTCCAGTCCTTGGTGTTCATGCCAGGATCAAGTACCATCTAGAGGGGCACAGATGGCAGCATTTGAGACCAGGATTGGGAGCACGAGGGGGCACCATGTGAGACCAGGATGAGGGTAGAGGGGGAATGGCAGAATGTGAGGTGAGGGGGCAGAGGGAGCAGTGTGTGAGGCGAGGATCAGGGCGATGGGGCAATGTTTTAGGCTGGGATTAGGGCCAGGGGGTGGTGGAGGCAGAGTATGAGGCTCGGATTGTGGTCAGGGAGGCACCGAGAGGTGGTGGAGGCAGCCTGTGAGGCCAGGATCAGGGCCAGTATTTTTATGGAGTGATAACCATATTTTTAGGAATGATAACCAATGCACATGGTACTGAGAAGTGGTTGCAAATGCCTACCTGGGCTGGGGCCTGCATATGCATGAAGGGGGCCCAGAGATTAGGAGGGTTCCAGGACCCATCAAATTATACTTTAACCACTGTACCTGACCACCTCACAGTCTGTACAGGATTTTAGCCTCACAACACTCCTGTGAGGTAGGGAAACACTGTCCTTATTTTACAGAAGGGGAATGACCCACAAGGTAAACTCAGACACTTGCTTGTGGTCACATAGGATGCCTGTGGTTAAACCAACAACTGAATGCAGTTTTCATGCATCTTAACCCAGCAGTCTATCCAGTAGGCCTGCATGAGTCCCTACTCTGAATGGATACTGAACTCTACTTTAACTATGGAGTCTTGCATTGCACACCATTTCCAGAATAAGGTTGGTTCCCTCTTGTTATGACAGACTTTCGCCTGACTGCAAAGGCAGGCTGGCAAGACAATGGAGAAAGACCATGAAGATCTTTCAGATGTGGTTTCCAGCTGATAGGCTCTGTCCTGTCTCTACTTGTGCAAGACCAAATCCATACTGTATATTCAGAAAAAAAATTGAAACAGCTCCTCATTGATCTCTCCGAGACAGGAGATGGACCTGCAGCTAATATTCTCCTTGTTCTAAATAGACCAACAGGTCTGAAGTACAGTATGGGAGCACTCATACTTCTCCTAAAAGTCTTTTAATTGAAATTGGTCTTGTAATCTAAAAGATTTCATCTGTTACTCTATAACAGGGGTCTCAAACATGTGGCCTGCAGCTGCATGCAGCCCCCTAAAGCTATTTCCTGCAGCCTGCAATGACACCATTGTTACCAATATTTGCAATATCATTGTATGAAAAGGTTTCAGTGGCGTGGCCCTTGGGCTAATGTACTAGTCCTCATGCAGCCCTTGTGGTGATTTGAGTTTGAGAACCCTGGTCTATAAGGTGCCACAGGACTCTCATTGGTCTTGTAGTGCAACCGAAGATATCATATGAAAGAGTTACATTCACTTTTTTGCTTGCTTAGTTTGTACTAAAACTAGAACTAAACTAAAACTTAGTTTGAACTAAAACTGAGGGCAGCCATACCCAGCATTTTTATACTTAGAGGCTTGTGAACTGTGTTTGAAATAAATGCTTTTTTCAATTGCAGCCTAAAGCGTGTGCAGTGGATTAGAAAAAGCATTTCATTCCTGTGGCTCTCTGGACATGAATTCATATAAAATGGGATGGTTCATGGACATATATTGTACAGTGCACTTTGTTTTGTTCACAGGCTAAATTCAATGACTTGTGCAATGTCTTTTATTTAGGAAACAGGTTCTGGATGAAGCTGTCTTTCTTCTTGTTTCTAGTTATGTCTTATTAGAATCAGTGTAGTATTATTTTAGCACTTACATAGTGTTTTTCATCTTCAGTACGGATTACAGTAACTGGACCAAATCCTGCTTTAGTCATGTGAATAATCCCACTAGAGTTAACAGGACTGCCAAATGGGTGTGGTAAGCAATATTTACTCACTAATTAAGTTTCCTGACATGGCCGTGAGGTCGATAAGATGATGAAAAGAGCCCTATTTTACAGATGGAGAAATTTAGACAGAGAAGTTAGGTGATTTGTCCAAAACTAAAGAAGGGAGTCGTTATCAGTACTGGAATTAGGAGACCAGAATTCCTGGCTCTCCATAAACAGCTGCTGTGTCCAGGCATCTGAAGCCCAAACAGTAGAAGATTAAACGGTTAGAAATAATAGTGAAAGGGATAGAGGTTTTTATTAAGTCTGGATGACCCGTCTAACAGCCAGTGTACAGCACACATGGACCAAATAACTTTGCCAATGTGCTTTGATACAGCTCTGCACACCCTGTGCTAGCTCAAGGAATTGCCTATGCAGATTTCAGCTACCAAATCAATGTGTGGTGGTTTTATGATGTGGAAAAATATATGTAGTGACAAGCTTGAAATGTATGCCATTGACACATGTATGTGGTGACACCACTGAAGACTGGTACACTTGTGTCATAAGCCAGATTCAAAATAATCTTTTCGCAGGTGGCATTACTCTATCATGCTAACAAGCTCCCACCTTTAAACTTCTTTGAGACAGCTTACCTATAAAAGCCATGGACAATGGTAAAGCCAGGAAAGCAAGAAGTCCAAAAATAAAGCACACTGTAAAGAAACAAGAATGGTGGTTATTCAACTGTCAGCATTTCACAAAATACAGCTCTCTATTCAATATGTCCCAGACACCAACTTTATGGAGAGGGAGTGTCCATAATTTAATTCAATGAGAGCTTCATCTGGACTGTGTGGGATTAGTGATGGCTGAGTTGTGTGTATTTCACTGGTTGACACTGAATTTAGCTGTCACACCATCTTAGAGCATCCAGCAACAACCTATCAAGGCTCTGTAGTCTTCCCATTTATCTCTGGGGGGCTTTGAGCAGGCACCATAAAAGCACAGGTGGTGGTTGAATCATCTGCAAAATTCTAGTGTTTATTTTCAAAATATTAAGTTTCTAGCTCTGGTAACTGTAACAAAGAAAATTCCAAATGCATCCCAAAGCAGCAGTGTCTGCCTATCTAAGCAAAATGACAGAAACAATTGCAGCAAGAGAAGTGTGGCCTGTTCACTCAATAGTGGCAAACTCTGAAGTATAATGATGGTCTTTCACCACTGTTAAAGTGACATTTTGCTCTGCAAAGTGATTGTAAAAATGTTCTCAGGGAGTTCCACGGGTAGTGTATCGTTGTGATACTGTAGCAGTTTTGCTCAGGTTGCAAATATCTCCTAGTGGTGAATAAAAATACTAAGAGGAGGTAGAGGTGGCTCAGAGGCAAGACTGAATTCAGGCAAGGCCCAGGGTCTTTAGGAGCTGAAGCCCTGGGCCCCAGCCTAAAGGGGTACCCTGCTGCCCCACCAAAATCCAGTCCCAGCTGAGCAGCACACTGCCTCTGCCAACCATAGGACTGCCTCTCCCACCCTGGGGCTGGCTTCTCTGCTCCAGACTAGCCAGTCAGGGAGCGTGGCAGGAGTGCCATGGATTGCAGACAGTGGCCCAAGGGCCTCCCCAGTATCTGGCTGGGCCATGGGCCTCAGATACTGGCCCCCCAGCAACACTGGGGCCAAAAACCCCACCCAGCACCAGATGGGCTGTGAGCCACAGACCTCCCCAACCCCCTCAGCACAGGCCAGTCTGGGCCAGGCCAGCCCACCTCCAGCCTGAGTGCTACCATGGTGGGGGGGGGGAGTGAGGGTGACAAGAGGGGGCGGCTTGGGGCCTTGATCTGGCCCTGCTCAGAGCTTAGAAAAAAGATATTGAGGAAAAGGCATTATAATGTTCCTTTGGAGGTCTTAGTTTGCCAAATTTGTACCTGAAATAAACATTCCTGAGCTGATTTGGGGCAATCCCACACAAAACAAACTATAGGAGGGCACAGTCCCCAAGTAGCTTTGCACAGTGAATATTGCAGGGTTTCATCCCTGCTAGTACAAAGACAGGAACACGTGGAGCCCCAGCCTCTTTAGTAGCTGCATTGGCACATCCTGTTCATAGATCTCAAAGTTTTTTACAACCAAAGATAAGAATTATCACCATCTCACAGAAGGGGAAGCTGAGACACGGGGCTGTAATAACAACCAAGGTCAGTACCAGAGATGGGAACAGAAACAGGCCTCCTGTCTCCCAGTCCTGGGCTGTAACCACAGGATGATGCTACCTCGCGATAGGACATTCACTTTATTCGCAGTGTACTGAGGTCCTACACTTCACCCCTTCAGCCTTAAATGTTGTGTATTTAACATATTCACTAGCTGAAAAAGGCTGAAGATATTTTGAGATGAAGAGAGCACTTCTGTGTCTTCATCCTCCCTGCCCCCCCTGTTTTTTATTACACTGTCCTATCTCTTTTTCTCAAACACTGCCCAATGCAGCAAGTCTCCCACTCTCTCAGTGATCTTCAAAGAGACCTCCTACACATGGCTAAGCTTTTTCAAATAGCCTTTTAGACAGTGTCTTACTAAAACCTTGCACTGCATTGAATGCAATGCTTGGTTCTATGCTAGGATCTCTCTGTTTCATTATCCAGATTATTATTCTAATAACTGGAAAGATTTTCATTACAATCGGGCTGAACTCTAAATCCTACCCATGAACACAACAAGTTGCCTAGGTAACCCTATTTCCCTAATATTCCCAAGAGTTCAGGCGTTCAGTAGCTGAGTTGACAGTTGGGAGTTAAAAGGAAGTAGCATGGCTAGTATAGCAGAATGTAGGTCAGTTCTTCCACTGTCGTCTTTCCACTCCAGCCCTTTCCTGCCCTCACCACGTGGGTATGCAATAAGGAGACCCATATTGAGAAGAGTATGATTCTTAAATGTGCAGTGGATATTATCTCTGACCAGTTCTAAAGAAAAATCCCGGGAATATGCTCCAGGGTACTCTATAAATGGCTCAGCTGGGCACATGTACTTGCTTAACGGCACATCTGGCATACTTGTGTCTAGTTTTGTATTTGCCTGCTTTCTATCCAATAGCCTGATTTTGGAGGAGAGTGGCAGCAGGCATGTCTCACAACTAGAGAAAAAGAAAGATAATTAATGAATTCTCTTCCTTCAGCAGAGACTGGGACTCATTATCTCCCCATTCAGCCTCATGCTCTGAGATCTCAAATTGGAGGGGCAGATGCACAGTCTGGGAGTGTTTCCAGATTCATGTTTAACAAAGTATGAGACACTCAACAATTGACTATACAATTAGCATGGTTCTGTAGCTGGTCACATAGCATCCCTAGCAGCATCGATAAGTGTAAAACAAAGCAAGGAGTCCCATGGTGCTTTTAAAGACCAACACATTTATTTATCACATAAATAAATAAATGTGTTAGTTTTAAAAGTGCCATAGGACTCCTTGTTTGTGTTGCTGAAATAGACTAACACAGCTACGCTTTGGAACTGATACTTGTAGGGTAATGGCATACACAGACACTGGCTGTGTTGTCTAGGTTGTACTGTTCCTGTCCGGACTTAGGACAAATCAGTGGAAATTAGGAGCCTATACACTTTCGGAGTCTGGGCTAAACTGCCCAGGAAAACCTTGTTTTAACAACAATATGCAAAGGCAGAGCAGACAGTATTATGCTCCTGGCTGTATGCAACACTAAAGCTGGGATTGAATCCATATTTATGACAGTTCAGGGAAGTGAAATAACATTTCTGTATTGATGACACCGTGTCTTCACAGCTGAGCCAGTGAAACCACTCTCTAGGATTCTTCTCCTCTCTGCCTAGCAAGTGGCAAGGAACAGAGCCTTCTGTTTTGGGAACACGCTCACAGGACAGAGGGAGATGGCTTCTTGTTTTTCCAAGGCTAGCCCAGAAGAAACTGTGTTCTGGGAACCCATGTGTGGAGCCTGCCCAGCTGGATGAGGAGGCAAGTAGTCAAGAAAGCATCTGCTCTGGGAATGTATCATTTGATTGGGAGGAGGATAAGATTGTTCTCACGTGGCTGACTCAAAACAGAGCCCATTATTGGAGAAGGCCTGTTGTGTTGGGAAGTGGATGACCAGGAAGAACAAGCGAAGGAAGCAGCTGGGTTAGGTTTTGCGTATTCTCTGAACTTAGCAATCAATAGCAGAATCTGAATTGTGGGCATGGACAGTGAATTTCCAAGCACTACAATGACTCTGTCTAGCAGAATTACTGGTTTCTGATCTGCCTCCTGCTTGACTTGCTCCTTCTCTTCCCTCTGATGATTTGAGTTCTAAATTCTTACTTTGTCCCTGGCAGTGCCCTTGTGCCACAGCTTTCCCCTTCTGCCAGTCCTCCCATCCCCTCTTCTCCAGCACACTTGCTTTCTCTATTTACATGCTGAGTCTCAAGCCACACAGCAGACTTCTCTCTCATCCTGTGAATGAAATGGATAGCCATTGAGTGCTTACATCACACCAATTCATTTGTAAGCGCCTCAGACTTTATTGTGTAACGTTAAGATTTTTTGAGTTTTCAGATTAACCCAGACCATTAGCATGTACTTTGTTTTGAAAAAAAAATCCAAAATACAATGTTGAAATGGCAGGCTAAATAAAGGTTTGCTTGATGGTATGTGGCAGAGTTTTCAAGTGACTTGGGAGCACAAGTCCTATCCCATCAACAACCTTTCTAATATAACATGATGATATGGGTGTAGTATAAGAACCCAAATGGACTAGCTTACAATCTCTCCTATGTGTACCTGTCATGTTGCTGGCCATACTTTTATCATCACTTGTTTGTCCCACAACCTGCTGTTTGTTTTCATAGGAGTGTGCAGTAATCTGCCAAGAGATTAAGGAAATCCCCTAAACAGGACACCACCAGCTTCCAGACAAATTCCATTATTACTTAAGTCAGAGGTATCAAACATGCAGCCAGGGGGCCGAATGCAGCCCTAGAACCTCTTCCATCTGGCCTGTGACTGCATTTGGCAGGACCACACTCTCTCCCTAACAGAGTAAAAGAGATTGGTCTTGCATACACAGCACTCCACAATGAGCGTCAGTTCTTATGCCATTACAGAGTACTGGGTGTGCAAGACTGCGCTCCATGAAACTACATTCTCCCTAGCAGAGAAAGAAAGAGTTGTATTGGAGAGCACTGTTTTGCATACACAGCACTCCACGATGCCATCGGAGTGCTGTAGTATTTCAGTTTATGGTATGCCAGGGCCACTGGAAGTATATTTAAGTCAAATCTGGCCCACCATAGCAAATGACTTTGACACCCGTGACCTAAGTATTTTGCTACAGCACTGTATCTAAGGAAAGTGACAATGTAATGGGCTTGGCTCCACAACATGTAGATACAGTTAGGAATATTTTATTGCTTTAAAGTAATTAAAGCTGTTCTCCAGAGCAGGGCTAGTGATTTAGAAAGAAGATCTGATATAGTTGAGAGCAAGGGTGTATGGGTGTGCTTGTGTGGTGTATTTGAGGCTTGGTCAATGCTACAAAGGTTAATGTACACTGCCTTGCATCAACCTAGTTGTGCAAGTGTCTATATTTAATTTTTTTCTCCCTCCATTGTGAGTTCTCCATTACACTGACAGTGTAACTCCTCCTTGACAAGTGGCATTAGGTGATGGTCAATGTATAGAGGTCAATGCAGTTGAAATGTAGACATAGATTTACTTATGTTGTCCTTAATGGTCCTCCAGCAGCTGTCTCACAATGCCCCACATTGATAGGTTGCCAACTTTGATTGGACTTATTCTTTGAGGTTTCATCTGATGACAATCATTAATTAAAGATTAATCTTTAATTCTTGTAGACTCCAGGAGAATCCTGGAGGGCTGGTAACACTACACACAGACCATGTGGGTCACAATTTTGAATTTCACTACCCAGAGGTGATGGACAATGGAAGCCACTCCTGCTTAAAAGCAGAACACATTTTTAAAATGTCTTTTCCTGATTGTGCAGCTTTGAGACCACAGCTAGAAGCTTAACATTGCTGTATGCAACTGCCCAGGTGACCATGCCAGCTACATGCTCCAGATGTGCTCAAATTTGGAACAGAAAATAAATATGGGATCTTCTGGGCCCGTGGAGAGATGAGACTGTGGACCAGCCATAGGACAATGGACCATTATGAGAAGATCGCATGAGGGATACGGGGGTATGACAGGGATCAGCAGCAGTGCCACATGAAAGCAAAGGAACTGGACAAGTATATCAGAAAGCCAGAGAGGCCAACAGTTAATGTGGTGCTGAACCACAGACATACTGCTTTACAAAGAGCTGCATGCTGTATTTGGCAAAGACCCCATCAGCACCACCACAGTGGATACCTCTGAAGAGCCCAAGTCACTAGCCCCTGCCGTGATGTGACAGGCTGACCCTGGTTCTGGGCTGGTGTGCTGCTGTGACCCCTCAATCTCCACTCCTGAACCCTGACTTACCCCACTTTGCCAGGTGACTACTCACTCCTGAGTCAATCCACCTCAGCCTCCTGCACGTAATCAGTTCCAGGTAGTGGGGGTGCGCCCTCTAGCATCCTATGGGTTGGTCCCCAAACAAGCACCCTCAGTCCCCAGACACCACATTGGGAATCCCTGTGCTACAGCAATTGGAACACATTCCCAATCACTATAGACACATGTCCATCCATTTGACACTTAAGTGGACTGGCCCAGCCACTCTGATTCATACCTTCTAAAGTTCACAGAGCTTTAGATAAAACAAACACTAGTTTATTGATTACAAACATTTAATAAAAGAGTAAGGAGTTTCCACTAGTAAACAAAAGATGTAAGACACATGCTAAACTAATAACATTATTCCAAACCTACTCTTTAGACTCTTCTCTTCATTCTTACTCACAAGATAGGCTTCTGGTGGTGTTTAGCCAGCTTAGGCCCCCCCCGGCTGTGTGGGCAGACCCAGAATCTTTTGGTTGCTTCCAGGATGGTGTGTCCCTCACCAAGACCAAGCTGCTTCTACCCAGTTCAAAGTGTCTGTCTTTGTTTTCAGTCTCCTCTCAGCCTCTTCCTCTCTGTGCTGCTGTGAGATTTCTTTTGATCCATTTCTTTTGTGCTTTTGCGATGCACCTCTCCAGCCCTCGTGCTGTTTATGCACTACTGGAAGAGAGTTCTGTCTGTCACCCTCCCCCCCGAGCCATGTAACCTGCTTCACATGGGCACATATACATGAAGCTGCAGGAAATATCATCACAAGACGGTAGAGCATTCAAAGGGGAATCTTGCATGGCATCATTGGTATCAAATCATACAAATACATTGCAAGAGTGAACAGAAAAGTTACACATATCACAGCCCAGGGGTGCACAAATGTGCATCCCATGACCCATGAACAGCAAGGATGAGGAGGAGGATGAGGGACATGCAGCAACTGCTCCAGCTATGCCATGATCCAGGACTGTTTGAGCCTCCATGGCAGTTGAGCACAGGTGAACCTGATGAAAGGGAAGGAACCTTGGGTAAAAACTGTAAATTTATTTTCCATTACAGTGTTAGTACCCTCAATTTAGCGGGACACAGCTGTTGACTTGGCATTAAGGCACTCATTCTAGAACAGGCTGTGGTACAAGAAGGAAAGGTAGTGTTGTTATCCTCTTAATTTCTTCTATAAAGTTTGGCAGGAAAGCCATTCAGAGCAGTTTGTTTAGGCAGTCCCTTGAAACTCCTGAGAGGCTTGATGAAACTTTTATGGACATACTCTGCAATCCTCCCCTGCAGATTTGTAGGGATGGCAGCCTTATTTCTGCTTTCTAGGTAGAACACTTTCCCATGCCAGTCAGCTGTAACTTTGGCTGGCACCATACATCTGGGCAGCAGCAGCAGTTGTGCTGTCTGTGTCTTTGCAGTTGATATCTCATTCCTGAGGGTAACGATCACAACTGCCTATAGAAAAGGGTGCCAATATTCGGCGCCAAGCACTCCAAGGCAGAAATGTCAAAAAACACATCTTGCTTAAAGCTATAGGGCACTTGTTCTCAACCATGTTACTTTGTCACCACATGGTGGTAAGTGTGTTGTGGAGAGCTGGGGAGATGGCTGGAACTGGCCTTGGGGCGGTAGTGGAGGGTGGGTGATGTGTTCTGTTAGGTTACCAGGCCTATGTCTACACTGGTGGGGGGGCCTTGGAAATCGACTTAACAAGGTCGACTTTAAGTTGACCTTCTTGTGTTGACTTCAGGGTATGTCTGCACTGGACACAGTGTAGACTTGCCTGGGGCTGCCCTGACCCCTGCCCTGCCCCTGGTCCTGATCAGGCTCTTGGAGCCCAAACCAGCTCTGTGAACAGATCCGGCCCTAGCCAGTGCTGGCAAGCGGCTGGGAGTTGGATCCAGCTCCCAGCCCCTTGCAGCAGGGGCTGGAAGCTGGCTCCTGCCACCTGCAACAAGGGGCTGGGAGTCCAGTCAGGCTCCTAACCTTTCTCCACAGGCAGCAAGAACTGGCTGCTAGCCCCCACCACCTGCAGAGAGAAACTGAGAGCCCTATCTGGCCCCCAACCCATCGCCTCAGGCTGTGGGGGGCTAGGAGCTGACTCTGGGTCTGATTTGGCTCCCAGCTGCTTGTGCCATGGTGCGAGCAGCTTGGAGCCTGGTCAGTTTCATAGGCAGGACATCTGTGAAACCGACCGGGTTTTGAGCTGCTTGCCCTGCAGCACAAGCATCTGGGGGCTCCTAGCCCCTGCAGCCTGTGGCAAGGAGTTAGGGGCCAGATTGGTTCCTACTGCCTGCAGAGAGAGTCTGGGATACGAATCAGACTCCCAGCCCCTTGCTGCAGGTGGCAGACGCTGGCAGCTGACTCCTGTCCTGGCTGCTTGAGCTGACTCTGCTCACCCCTGGCCGTTTGTAAGTGGCCAGGGCATGAGTCAGCTGCCAGCGCTTGTCACCTGTGGAGAGGGACTTGGAGCAGGGCAGGCTCCCAGCCTCTTTCTGCAGGCAGCAGGAACCAGCTGCCAGCCCCCTACCACCTGTGGAGAGGGCCTAGGAGCCAGATCTGGCTCCCAGTTCTTTGCCACATGGCAGGAGATGGATCAGGCCCGGAGCCCCATCACACCCCAGGATGGAGAATGGGCTGGGCCCTGCTCTGTCAATTTGATTTAAATGCTTAAGTCGATTTACAGGGCAGGAGTTATTAAGTCGACTTAAGCAATTGCTTAAGTTGATTTAATAATTTCTAAATATAGACTGGGCTTTGCTTAAGTCGACTTAAGGGGCTTTAAGCTGACTTAAGCTTATAGTGTAGACATACCCGATATGCTGCCAAGTATGTCGTGACCTGCAAAAGGTTGAAAACCACTGGTATGGGGGAGCAAGGGAAGGGACTTCTGACTCTTAGCTTTCACTTTCCATTGTAACTGTACTGACTACAGCACCTTTGTGCATTTTATCTGTAGCTGCAGCCTTTGTGGCCTTGAGGATTTTCTTCCCCCATACCTAGAGAATGCCTGAGCCAGATAAGGGGTAGAAAGAAGAGGACTCGGGATAAGATGTTGAGTGAAATCCTGCATTTCAGTGTTCTATCAGACACTGAGCAGAGGGCCTGGTTGATGAATATGGCAGACTGTATGGAGAATGAGCAAATAAAAGGCCCAGGAGTCCCAGCAAGAGAAGGAGAGGAAGATCCACCAGGACATAATGGGGAATCTCTGGCAGGAACGAGGAAACACAGATGCCGCAGACTCTAATGGACCTAGAGGTTCAGCAAACATGGGCTTATGTCCTTTTGCCATCCATGAAAAATGCTAGTGTATCATCCTCCTGCATTCCCCCTCAACACATGGGGTTACAGACCACATTCCTACCCCTACCACTCCCACCATTAAGGACAACCACCACATCACCTACACTGAGCTGTGAAAGTCCTGGTTGATGCATGGGCATTACTGCCACAGGGAATGGGGGAGGGATGGCATGAACCCTGAATGTGCCCAGCAGTGCACCAAATCCTTCTGAGAAGCAGGAATGACAGGGTCATTTTAAATTTCCCACCCTGCTCCGCGCCCCAGCAGATAGCCTAGGGTGGAGCAGGATAGGAAATGTAAACAGTTGCTGGGCTCCACTGCACCTGGAGGCTCCCCAGCACAGTAAGTGTGAACTGGGGGAGCCTCAGGAGCTGGGTGTAAGGCAGGCTTAGAAGCTGTGCTTAACAACTTCTGCAGGAGGGGAACTAATCTGCATGGGTCCTGTATTAGCATGAACACAAAGGCTGTGTTCACACAGCACTCTTATTTCAAAACAACAGAGGTTGTTTCGAAATAAGAATTCTGCTGTTCACATGATGCACAGTTGTTTCGAAACAACGGGAAGCTGTTGTTTTGAAACAACAGCGTTGTTTTGAAACAAGTTAAACTTCATTTCTAGGCGAAACAACGTTGTTTCGCAACTGTTTCGAAACAAGGCAGTGTGAATATGTTGTTTCAGAACAAAGTATTCCGAAATAACATTGGATCCTCAGCACTCTGGCCAGGGAACCCTCAGGACCTTGGCCAGGGTGCTGAGGGCTGTCCCTGAGCCCCAGAAAGGGGGTTGCAGCCCCAGAAAGGAGGCTGCAGCCTCCGGCGGGGTGGGGGGGTGAACCCCTGCTGGGCGGCTCAGCCCGCAGCCTGGGCTGCCCCGCCAACACCGCCAACGGGTCGGGGGGCCGGGCTCAGCCCGCAGACCAGGCTACCCCCCCAACCTGCTGGCGGAGTCGGGGGGGCAGCCCGGGCTGTGGGCTGCAGCAGGTAACAAAATAGCATGTTCACAGGCTGTGTTCACACAGCACTCTTATTTCAAAAGAACAGAGGTTGTTTCGAAATAAGAAATACCCTGTTCACACGACGCACAGTTGTTTCGAAACAACGGCACCTGTTGTTTCGAAACAACAGTGTTGTTTTGAAACAACTTAAACCCCATGTGGGGACGAAACAATGTTGTTTCATAACGATTGTTTCAAAACAATGCCGTCCGAACGTGTTGTTTTGAAACAACAGTGACTTGTTTCGAAATAACTGTTGCCTGAAACTGCTATTTCGCTTTTTTCCTTAATTCAAATTAACAAACTGTTAATTTGAATTAAGTTATTTCGAAATAAGGCATTATTTCAATTCAAGTTGTTTCGACACAACTTGTATCGAAATAATGCCTGTGTGTGAACACAGCCACAGTGTGAACATGTTTTTTCGTTTCCCGCTTTTTTCCTTATTTCGAATTAACATTTTGTTAATTCAAAATAAGGTATTTCGAAATAAGGTGTTACTTCGATAAAAGTTGTTTTGGAACAACTTTACCGAAATAACCCTCCGTATGTGAACATAGCCAAAGAGTACAATTAGGTATTAGCATACTGGGTACAGGACATAGTGGGCAGTGGAATTTGGGGTTAATCTGATCACAAATCTGTCAATATCTGTAATTCTACTGAAGGGAAATATGAAATACTGTCTTTGGTGATATGCTATTCTATGCTTGTTTCAAATCTGTTTGGGTTAGTTAAGGGATAAAAGCTACCCTTAGTTAAAAGATACCTGTAAGAGAGGCCACTGGGTGTTTCAGCCTGGAAAAATTTTAAGACAGGAGTGGGGGTTGGTACGTCTCCTTCTGAAGTAATGCCTGAGGCAATTTGCCTCACCCATCTAGCCACACTATCAAATGATAAGTCTGGGTGGGCTTCTTTGAGGTCTCATTGATCCTGTTAAAGGATGCAGGGGCTTGCAGCTTCTTAAGGTTTAACAACTGGAATCACTAGGGAGAGAAGCAAACTCTCTAAGCTGGAGTTACTAAAACGCAGCCAGTGGTGAGCTGGGAGGCACGATTGACTGGTGGATGTAGCTAGCAGATAGTGGGTAGAGCCGAGGGATGGTGTTATTGGATGGAATAAGTGACAGTAGTTGGTGCTGGTGGACAGCTAGCGTGAGAGACACTCCCTATATACCCCAGGGTTGGTTGAGAGCCTAGTTAGCACTGATTCTCCAGATCAGTGCCAGTTTTGCCAAGTCTTGCATGTTCTGTTATGTGGGGTGGGTTGTTGGGAACTTTGCTTTGTACTGATTTGCTAGATCAGTGCTGATTTCTGTTATTTGGCCTTTTACACTCTGTTTTACTACTATTGAAAGTTCTATTTACTACACTCAGACTCTTGCTTGTGAGTGGGCAAGCCTTACCCCTTTTGGGTGCCTAGGGAACAGTGCAGGATTTCCCAGAAATCTGGGTGGGGGCTCAAGCTGGTTGGTGGTGTTGCATTATTGGGAACCCCCTAAGTATAGAACCCGGCCCTTGTTCTGCCAGCTTGCTGTGGCAGAAGGGGTACATGGCCATAGGTGGACAAAGGTAAAGAAATGGGCTCAGGGTGGGAAGAAAGGTGAGCAGAGCTAGGGGGTAGACAGGGCCAGTGGCACTCAGCTTGGGGGGTGGCTTGCACTCAATGTCCAATGAGGTGGGGGTGGGGGGCTGGTGAGCTGGCTTGGGAGGGATCAGCTTGGGTGCCTAGAGCCAGCTCAAGGGAGCAGCTGGCAATGAATCAGCTCAGGAACCAGGGTCACCATCAGCACAGCCAGATCAGACCTGGGGCCAGAAGAGGGGAGAACCAGCCACGATCGGCTAAGCCCAGGGTCAGCAGTGGCATCCCAGTTCCCAGATTGGGCACAGGGCCAGTGGCGGTGGCTGGGGAGGAGGCAAGCCAGCCTGGAGCTGGTGGCAATAAATTGGTCAGGCCAGGCCCGGGGCTGGCAGTGGGGACAGCGATCTAGCCAATGCCAGATCGGGCCCAGGCTGGAGGCACTAATCTATCCATGGCTGCCCAGAGTAGACCTGGGGCTGCCCAGACCATGCCCTGGAGGGGGAGGGTGCCCTGAATATTATTTCAGGGAAGTGACACCCTTGGGTTGATGTATGTGCTAACGGTAGCTAAAATGGACAGTAATGTTCATTCCTCTTTTCTAATCTGTTGCATAAATTATTATGCACTTGCTTTTAACTTGCACAGAATTGATTTAAGAAGCATTTTTGTTACTCAGTAAAATTGTGTTGTTTGGAAAACAATTCATCTCTGTTCCCAGAGTATGTTGCAGAATGCAGCTGAGCAGTAGTGAAAGCAACCATATGACAAGGTGCTCAGGACAAACTGCTGGTGCAGCTCTCTGTCACTCCAACTCCCATTTAGGGAGGTAAATTGGAGCATGCTAGAGAAAACCAGCACCTAATTAGACAATTAGAGGAGCTGCCTGTCCAGTTAGCATGGGGCTATATAAAGGACTGAAAGGTAGGAAGCACGAAGAAAGGAGCTTGGAACCAAAACAGATTGTTGGCTCTTCCCTCCTGGTTCTAGCTGCTAAGAGGGCAAGCTGTATATGAGAAAATGTGGTTGGGAACATAAGTTACAAAAACTTCCGCCAGTGTCTACAGAAGTGAGGGTCTGTGATTGGCTTTGTGAGAGAAAGAAGCAGAAACAAGGTAGCCTTGCTGATGCTCTGCTACAAACCACTTATTATTATACACCATTAACCAACTCATAGGATTAGCGGAAAAGAGGGTACAATAATTTCAAGTCTATAGCAAGCACCACAGAAGTAGTAGGTGCCTCGTCAGTGTGATATTCACAGATGTGCACCAGGTAGCATGCAGTTCCAAAAAGGACTCCACACTGCCGGGCCAGCTAGAACACAATACACCACAATGCATTATTGTGGCTCTCTGCTAAAGTGCTCTTGCAAAGCCCCCTGAGCTGGACAGCTTTGTGTTGAGCTCCTCTGACAGCCTTGTGTCCAGCTGTTCAAACTCAGCAGACAGGCACTCCCCCCTCAGAGCCACATTTCATAGACATCGTGCAAGACACAGGAGGTAGACAGTTATAACCATTCAGATATTATCACTGAGATCCAGTCGTGTGAGTAAAAACATGAGTGTTCCTTCAGTCTACCCAAGGCACATTCAACAACCGTTTGGTGTCTGCTCTGCCAGTAGTTGAGTCTTTCCTTGGTGCTGTTGAGCAGGCTGATGTATGGCTTTATGAGCCAAGAGAGTCTGAGGCAGGCTGGGTCCCCCAGGCTCACAACTGGCATTTCAACATCACCAATGGTAATCCATTGGCATGAAAATTATGGGATAGAGATGGCATTTGAAGAAGGTTGTATGGTGACAACTTGAGCCAACAGTCCCAATCACTCCTGTGCAACTCATTTCTCTTCTACCATGCATTGCCAAAACCTCCCATAACAGAATGTGTTGGATGGTAACAAGTTGCATGCAGGGATACCTTCCCATGATGCACCATAAAGCACACCTAAACAAGTACTCCTTGTGGGTGTCCTCAAAGCACAGAAGCAAGGACTCAACTATTAACTGTGGCAGCTGTGTGCTGATGTAAACTTGCATCAGCAAAAGTTCATAGTGCTGACATGCCTAAAGTAAAAGACAGAGGAGAATGGCCCACATGATTTAATTTCTAGGTCACCAGTTCAATCACTGAAATATTTTACAGATGGGACAGAGTTAAGGGTTAAATGGCTTGCTCAGGATCAGGAAGAAGTTAGTGGCTGAGCTGGGATTTGAATGCATTCTCCTGATTCCCAGTGCACAAACCACGCTGTTTGTTAGTTTACAAAATATGATTCATGAGTTACCCTCACAGTACTTATGTTCATTTCCTGGATGGGGAAAACAGGTGCACGGAGAAGTGACGGGACTTGCTCAAAGGCTAGGTACGAATTCTGGTAGAGCCAGGCACAGAATACTAATCTTCCAAATCCTGGGCCTGTGCTTTGAATGTAAAACTACCCTTCCTCTTGAGCTCCTCTCCTCAGCTGGTGGTGACCCAATTCAGTGCCCACAGGTGGCTGTCTAGTGGTATATGCATATAACAAGTAGGTGATCTCAGTTCAGATGCTAAGAGGATGTGTATATCCACATCACCAAAACCATAAACGCAACTGTCAATATGCTGGGCACCTCAGAATACAGTATACGGTTCTGGGCCACTTAAGAACAGAATAATGTCAATGAATCATATCAATTTTAAAAGGGATAGCCGTGTTAGTCTAGTCCAGTGAAAAAACAACAAAGAGTTGTGTGGCACTTTAAGACTAACAGATTTGTTTTTTGCGTGAGCTTTCGTGGGAGAAGATCCCACTTCCTCAGATGCTTCGAAGCATCTGAGGAAGTGGGATCTTCTCCCACGAAAGCTCACGCAAAAAATAAATGAATCATATGGAATTCAAAGAAGGACAGCAAAGAAAACTGAAAGTACTAACTTCTGAGGAACAGAATTAGATTGTGTTAATTGGGCTAAGAAATGACCAAATGAGACATGATGGCTATGTCTACACTTGAAAGTTAGTTTGAATTAAGCCTCCTTAATTCAAACTAACTTAGTCCCTGTCTATGCTGGGAATTCCTTAATTTGGACTAATGAAAGCTTAGTTCAGACTAGTAAGACCTCCTGTTTAGGTCAAACCAAGCCCTGAGTTTGATCCTTAGTTTGAACTTGGCACAGTGTGGACATTTAAGTCCATTTTGTTAGTTCAAATTAAGGGCATTGAGCTTGAATTAACAAAGTGGGGTAAGTCAAACTAACTGTAATTTGACTTAGTCCACATTACATTTGAATTTATTAGTTCAAATTAACAAATTCAAGCTAAATTTGGGAAATGTAGACATAGCCAATGAGCTTCTGACTGTGAACACCAAAGAAGAAGATGAACTAGTTGGGGTGGTCCTACAGCTAGTCAGAGAAATGGTATGAAACTGAGCAAAGGACAGGTTACAAGGCATAATAAGAAAAACATCCTTATTGTGGGAGCTACCAGCTGAATAGTCTTGCAGGGGTAGTTGTAGAAGTTCCAGCCTCTGAGCACTTTAAAAGCAGAGTAGAAAAACAACCCTAGGGTATCCTGCAGGGAGCAGTCCTGCCATGGAAGAAATGTGGATACATAAATGGAATAGGTCTTTTCCACCTGTAAACCTACATGGCACTATGAAAATCTGCAACTGCACAGTCATTTTAGGGTGCAAATGTAACCCATGGGCTTAGAGGACAAGTGTTTCTTTAAGAGCTTTGCTGGTGTCTGAGTTGCTCTTGCTGTGTCACTGCTGCTGGGCAGATTTAGTTGTCTAGACCCAGAAGTTCCAGCATGTTATGTAGTTTTGAGCATGCTCAGCAAGGTTCCCTGCCAGCGCAGTGGTCAGATGTCTGAGATCAAGCAGCCAGGCCAGTTGCACTGAGGAGAGTACTTGTGCTCTGTGCAAGGGGAGACGCTGAGCCAGGAGCAGACAGCAGGCTGTTTTTCCCCCAACTCTGAGGCATTTTGCTTCAGGTCAGTAGCCTTGTTAACCCTCCAGCAGAGAAGTCTGGAGGCAGTGGGTACAGAGAAGCAACTATTGGGAAAAGAAGGGTGGTTGCCTTTTAACTTTATACTCTGGGTTAGGGGCCTTACTAGTTCTTGAGTGTAATAAGGAGAAAGAGACAATTACATTTTGTTATTGTCAGTGATGTATTTTTCTTTTGTAACAGGGTTTTTTTTTTTTTTTTAATATATATGTGTATGTAAATGAGTGTGGACTGAGTAAGCTGAGTGGACAGCAGTGCTCCCAGCAGAGGAAGAAAGCTTTTCCAGGACTCATACAGAGGATTTCTGCTGTCAGAGAGGAGGGAGCTGCTGCTTCTAGCACAAGCCTTTGGACTTGGTGATTTGAGACCATAACAGACTCATGTGGATACTGCTAAATAGCCACTATGTATTATAGATCTGTATACTAATTTCTTCTGCTTTTGTCAGGTGGTTTATAAAGTTAATGTTTAATATAGTACTTTGCTTTTGTTTATTTTTTTATGAATTCTGAACAGTCTTCACTGTGAGCCCCTTTACAGACTAGATCCTGGCTCTCCAGCTGCTTTTTGCATGTCTCTGCTTTCTGTGAGGCACTGGAGAGGGGCAGATAAATGACTTTGAGCCCACCCTAGCAGGTTACACAAAGGAATTGGTTCAATTAGGTCACAGTCCTGCAAATGTGATTTTACATACATGAGTAGTCAAATCAGGTGAAACTCACTCCTGCTAAGACATAGTACAGACAGCCTTTGCACTTCTTTTGAAGGCGTTAAGTGGGATTTAAATGGAAGTTATGCCTTTATGTTGGCTTTTTTTGTTGGCCTAGGCAGGTGTGAAAATTTCCCCTACTGTATATATATTTTTTGCAGGATTGGGTCCTACAATTGTTCACATTTTCCATGGTACATATCAGGCGTGGCCAAAGTGCGGCTTGGGAGCCACATGTGGCTCTGTAAGCTTTCAGGGCTGCTGGCGGCACCCGGGGGAGTTAGCCGGCAAGGCGCCCCTCCTGGTTGTGTGGACACCAGTTTCTGGCTTGGCCCCTTGCCACGCAAGCTTGTCACAAAGTCTGGAGCCCCAGCCCCCAGGGTGGGGCAGGTAAGTACAATGGCTGGAGGATAGGGATTCCCGTGTGGTTTACCCTGGTCAGGATCCACAGGAGAGGGAGACACAGGCCCACCCGCTCCACTGCATCTCAGCCCCAGGCCCCACCAGTGACTGTGAGGAGAGTCACTGGGCCAGCAGGGTTCCTGACCGCAACACACTGGCACAGGGCATCTCAAACTCACAGCCCTCCCTGGGCCACTTCCTCCCCACCCCAGGTCCAGGTACCTATTTCAAGAGGTGGTAGGCATCCTCAGTGTCCCCTTCATAGCTGGCTTAGGGTATCCCCCCAAATCCCTCTGCATCTATTGGGGGTAAGTCTGGGTACATCCCAGACTCCACAGCAAGAGGCAATTCCTCAAGGTCCTGGGGTCCACAATCTGCAGGGGTTTCCTCTTCTGCAGAGGGGAGCTCCTCCAGCTCACACAGACCATAGGTTACAGGATCCTCAGTCTCCCCAGGGTCTGGCTCTGCAGTCAGTCATCACCTCTGGGACTTGCAGGCCTTGAAATGGCCTCCCCAGTCTGCTGCCTCCAGGTTTTCTTCCCAGTCACCCAGCCCAGGGAGGCTAGGTGGGCCATAAGCCTGGTGGGTAGACTGGTCAGCAGCCCCTCAGGTCTGCCTTCTCTGGTCTGGCTCCCTGCAAGCCAGCCCATCCTTCCCCTCCAAGAGCTTAGCCCCAACTGAGCTCTTGGTCTGGGCTTTTATACTTCCCCTTCCTGTTCCAGCCCCGCCCCTCCGCTTCCGGGACCTAAGGGTTGCAGTTCCCCAGTCTGGCCAGGGAGGGTGTTCAGGCCAGTCCTCTGGCTCAGGCTCAGAGGGCAGCCATAGCTCCCTGCTACAGGCTCTTGAATGAAAAATTGTGGCTTCTGGAAGAAAGGCAGCAAATCAATTTAGGAAAGGAGCCCCAGCCTAGGAGTTCAGGAGGGGGTCGAGATGGTGGGGAGAAGTGGGGCATGGTCAGGATTTTAAAAAACTCGCCACTAGCCTACAGTCTTCTACATCGAGCAGCAGCTACGTTTTTACTGTATAGGCCTAATTTTCATGGTAACCTTAAGTAATTATTAGAATCTGACATTAGTAGGATTGATATTTGTCCTTTTTTATGATAAAATTAAAGTGTGCAATGAATTTTAAACTTAGTAATTTTGGAGTAGGTGAAGGTATATGGCTATAGGCCTCAGTGTGGCTCTCAAAGGTTTAATATCAACTTGTGCGGCTCCTGAGTTCCATAAGTTTGGCCAGCCCTGCTATATATATATGCCAGGTTACATGTGTTGTTACTGGGCCCACACCTGAATGAATGTGCTCAGATTTCATGATGATATCATCTAACTGTTAGATGAGATTAGATTTTTATGTTCCAAGGCCAGAAAGGACCACTGTGATCATCTACTCTGACTTGCTGCGTAACACAGGCCATAGAACCCCCCCAAAATTAGGTTGTACCTGGAACAGTGAACAGATACTTTCTGAAATGATGCTTTTTGTGCTGGAGTCTTTGGTTCTCTCTGTTTCTTGATTTTAAGCTCTCCTCTAAATAAAATTCATTGTTCATAAAAAGGTTCCTTTAAAAAAAAAGACTTTAAAGTAAGATGACAGGAATGTCAGTTCAAATAGCTTAACAAAAAATCCAGGGCTGGTGACCTGGCTGCATCTCTGGGATACAGCTTGATCTTCCTGATACAAGCATACACTTATACTCATTCTAAACATAGGTGCTGTTAGTTGGTTAGGTTTTGACAAAGAGTAAATGAAATCTATAGCTGGACTTAAGTCCTGCAAATAGTGTAGTGGCTAGCACCTCTGCTTAACATGCAAATGGTCCTGGGTTCAATTCTCAGGGGGTTGTACTTGATGATCTTACAAGGTCCCTTCCAGCCCAATGGATGGATTGATTGATTCTCATCCTTCTTGGCAACCCTGTAATAGTAATGAAGAACAAACCTCAAAGCCCACTTCCTATCCTGTTTTTTTAAAGCACTTTTTTTCCTACAGCCCAATTTCTTCTTCATCCACCTCCTCAAACTCCTCTTCTCCCTCCCCGAAAAACTTAATTCTTCTTGATTTTCTGTGGAGAAATAAAACCATGGTTCTCTAAACCAAAATAAGAGCATAGTCAGAGTGAGCCATTTACTCCAGTCAGTTGCTTCTACTTCATTAGTACTAACGAAGATGGAAGGGCAAATGCAGTGCTGTAACTAGGCATTTCAGCGCCTGGGGCTGTTCCACTCAGAACGTGTCCCTTAAAATGAGTGGCACCTGGAGCGAGCAGTGCAGAACATGCCCTTTGATAAAGCAACTAAATGGAGCCATTCTGGGGCACCCACGGCAAAGCCCCATTCACCCCACCCTAGTTATGGCTCTGGGCAAATGTTTGATTAACCCTCTTTCTTTCCTGGCTGAACTCAAGCATGGACCAGTTATGCAGTGAAGAACAGTGAAAGTACCAAAGAGTGGGCTAAAGATTTTCATTGCCCAGCAGGTCACTGCATGGGGTAGCAATGGGGATTTTTTGAATTAAAATATCTTGACTCACACAGCCAGTCCTTTCTCTTCCCCTACACTCACTCAGGATGGCTATGCTACAGTAACTGCTGTATGCTCTTATGATGAGAGCATTTTCAAGGGAGCAAGAATCTGATGTTGCTGGCCTCAGAAAGCTCTCCACCTCCTGACTTTGCAGCTTTCAGCCTGTGAGTAGTACATCTCAATTTCATTATGGGTGTGATGCAATCTGGACTGATGAATTGCTGTGTGAACCACACCTGGAGCTCATTTTACTTTGCTTTCTGTGTGAACTCACTCCTGGGAAAATCACACATAGCCTTCAGCAAGCACCTAAGTGAGTGAGTGATCTTGGCCAGTCACTCTTTAGTCATGCAGCAGAATGACCCCAGCTAGTATCCCCAAGTCTCAGATGCAGCCCTAGGAACTTCCATCTTACAATGTTCAGTGTTTCCCACTGCGCATAGCACGCTTATAATAAGTCTGTCAAGAAATTCATATGCATCAGCTTTGTCACGTCAATGGAGTCTCTAAATAAATTTGTTATTCTTTAAAAGCGCCACAAGACTTCTTGTTTGTTTTGCTGAACTAGACTAACATAGCTACCCTCTGGAAGTATTAAGATTTAAATGATTATCACCTGGAGAAGAACATGTCAGATCTGATCAAGAGAAAACAAAAAGGAAAGCACATTCTAACTAAGCTTAACACTTTCAACTAGGGCCATAACAATGGTGGGGCTGAAGGGGCTTTGCCCTAGGTGTGCCAGAGCAGCTCAATGGAGCTGCTTTATTAAAGCGCGCATTTTGCAGCACCAGCCCCAAGCACTGCTAATGGCAAGGGGCACATTTCAATCGCAGCGTGCCGTGGGTGCTGGATCACCTCGTTACGGCTCTGCTTTCAACAATCTTATAAACTGAGATGATTCTCAACATAGGCTGGCTAAGTTCCTTTCCAGCCAAGTGCCTCCCCCTCTCCCAACAGTACTTCAGTTGCTTGATGGTGTTTGCAGATGGAAATGGAAAACAAGAACAGCAAAATATCTCTCCTTTCTAAAACATTTCTTCTCTCCTCTGGGGCTTTGTCCCTGCCTCCCCGGGGCAAATTAAAGCACAGGCCAAGTGGACCTCTACTCAGGAGACCACCACAATGTTGGGGCCCCTCCGCCCTGCCAGCACTGTGGGAGGAGTGAGGCAGACTAGCCCAGAGGTCAGGCTCCATGTTCCTGCCCCACCCCTGGGCCAGCCAGTCTGGCTCCCCGGGACAGCTTGGGCCAGCCCAGAGGCCAAGCTCTGAGTTCCTGCTGCACCCCGGGCTGGCTAAACATGAACTCCCAGTGTGATGCTGGAGCCAATCCTGGGACCCTCAAGCAGAAGTAATTTAATCCTGGGAATCTCAAGTAGGAGTAAAATAGAGAGGCTATTTTATCTCCATGTTTGGTATTGGCATGAGCATGAGCACTGCTGGACCACAGGGTCCAGCTCTGGTGCCTACCGTTCAAGAAGGAGGTGGAGATTGAAAATTGGAGTGGATTCAGAGAAGAGCCAGGGAAAAGATTAAAGGTCTAGAAAAAATGCCTTATAATAAAAGGAATTCAATCTACTTATCCTAACGAAGAGAAGGTTAAGCTGTGCCTTGGTGAAAGTCTGTAAGTATTTACATGGGGAACAGAGTTAATAATGGGCTCTTCCATCTAGCAAAAAATGGCATAAGACAGTTGTAGCTAGAGAAATTCAGATAGAAATAAGGTGTAAATTTATAACAATGAAGTAGTTGACTACTAGAACAATGTACCTAGCTAGGGTCATGGTACATTATCCATGAATGGCCATTTTTAAGGGAACGGTGGAAGTTTTTCTAAAAGATATGCTCTAGGAATTATTTTAGAGAAGTTCTTTGGCTTGTGTGGCATAGTAGTTCAGTTTAGAGGATCACAGTGATACCTTCTGGCCTTAGAATCTATGAATACGAAGTGTATCAGTGTCCCCAAACATTAAATACATCTTCCTGCAATGCAATAACAAAAAGCATCCTCTTTCTATTCATATAGAGTGTACTCATTTGTGTGCTAGGCTCCAGGCAATCCACAAGCTAGTTGCTGGTCTGCTGACTCTCAGGCAGGTATATAAGCTCCAAGGAGAAACAGTAGCTCCATCTGCTCAGGGTTGCTTCATGGCTCAGAACTCTCTTTTGCCTGATAATGTTGCCAGGCTCCTCAGCCTGCTCCAGTTTCGTGCCCAGCCCTGATTTGCCTTGTTTCAGCCCTGTTCTTAATCCAGATTCTGGCTCTGGCTCTCACCACAGTGTCTGATAGTGCTGCTTTAATATTGGACAGTTCCCATTTAGCTATAAAATGCTGTTTGTTCTATAGCAATAGCCCGCTTAATTGCTAAAATTTACAATACGATGTGATTGATGCTCATATCTCATCTGAACAGGATTTTAGCAGCAATTACATGAAGAATTTACTAGCATATCAGCAATTTCCTTTGCAGCACAACTGGAATTGAAAATTGGCTCCAGTTCCTTTTGGTCACATAACCAAAGTTTTCCCTAATGCTCTGAGCCTAATACATTGTACTGAAAAAAAGAATGAGGACTTTCAAATGATGCTGTGGTGATACATGGAGCCCTGCAAAGATACAAATATGTGGATCTGCGTGGTGTCTGATCTGCACCTGCAAGAGATGGTCCTCAGATATCCACACTGCATCTTTGGATGCAAGAATCCACAGATATAATGCAATATCCATGGATTTGCAGGGCTCTACTGATATGTTGGCCATTTATACTTATTTAAACATTAATAAACAATTAGATTTATATCTGGCACTAGAACTCTTCATGAATCTGTCTTTAAATATTTTTCAGAAAATGAGAAATATGAAGTTAACATCTCTGGGATTAATTATGGTTTGTGTTTTAATTATTGAAAAAAATCCATTTTGGAGGCACGAGTCACAAAGATAACCCGTACTTAAGGCTGGGTTGAATTCTGCATTTACATATAAAGAAAAAAAGTTATCTTAGAATAGTAAAAATGGAGAAATTCTCCAAACTCAGCTGCAGTTCCAGCACATAATAGGTATTTTCAATTGGGGTAACTTTACAGACTTCCGTAGACTTATTCCTGATTCAAACCTGCATACATGAGATTAGAATCAAACCCATTATTTTTAAATTTTACAAAGAGTAATTTTATCCATCAGTGACCATGGAAGCCCTAATGACACTATCACACCAGCAGAAAACAGGAACATCTCAATTGTTACTGTGGTAGGAACAGAAATCAGAAAATATGCCACTTCTGCCTTTTTTGCTTGCAGTCCAGAATGGGGTAAAAATAGTGGCCAAGTGTCTCTGCTGTGCATGGTTTCCACAGGGATCAACAGAGGTGATGGACGGAGCTCCCAAACTGCTGAAGCAGCCTGTCTCTTGAGGCAGTTTTGCACCCACCTCTGCTCTCAAAGAGCTTAGAGCAGTCTGGTGACTTCCCTAAACTGTGCCAGATGATCAGGGCTCCCAAGCAGCCATCTGCCACATAAGTAAAGCCAGACCACAGGGTGCTCTGGACACCACCTCATTACTCGTTATGCTCATTGTTGGTGGGCATGGGGGTGGGAGGGGACAGACATAAAAACTCTATGGCAGCTAGGGTCTTTCCCTCACCATGGAAATCCTTAGCTGGGCAGTGTGGATGGTCTCTGGTGTCTGGTCAATTTGTGTCAAAGGAACAATGCAAAGAGAAGAAATGGATGCAGAGAATCTGGCCCGGCAATGTTTCTTCAGAGTGGGATCTTGCCAGGTTTCCCAACCTAGGTCAAGTGTGGCCTGGCCCTTATTTAGGTGGCAGCCCTTGGCTCTGGTAGAGTAGCAGTTTAATAGCAGAAAAGTCTTTTGAACAAAATTAATTTCAATCAAACTAGTTTAGGCTACACTTGAACTGGACAGGAGATCAGTAGAAATTATTTTAAATTATAAAATTCTAATGTATAGGAAGCATCAACTGTAAAGTGTAATTTTGCTTTTGAGAGATAGTGCATTTTACCATAATATTTGTGAAAGACTGTAATTCAGGGGTTTCTGGATCACTTTATTAGACAGCAAGGAGTTAAGTGACTTAATCATTCATGGACAGTTATTCTGGGCTTCCAGGAAACTCTGTCAGCTGGAGCCACAAGCATTTGTACAAGACCTGAGATAGGCAACCACAGACCGAAGAATTCAATAGTTTGCTTAGGTAAGGTTTCAATTAGGCTGAATAATATTAAGGAATTTTCTTTTTCTCATAACTCAATGCATGACTCTGGATTTGGAAAACACTGTTGAATAAAAGTAAAGGCACTAGGAAGTTGGACCATTGCACACAGAGAAGACACCGATGTATGGGCCAGGGTAAGGACTTTGGTTTTCCTGTTGACTATCCCCATGTGATAGATGGATCATATGCTGCAGGAAAAAAAATTCTCGTAAAATGTACATGTGCAACCTTATTTGTCCTGCAATCACCCTCTGACCAGGGCTTTGGGCTTCTCCACCACTTGTCCTTAGTGCAGAATACAGTGGCATGCCCAAAGAACAGCCAAGATCATATTATACACAACTTCTTAGTCTTTACCCTAGCATCCTGCAAAATGGCAGAATGATTTTAAGATAGTCCTGTAGGTTTTGAAGCCTTGAATTGAATGGGCCCACGCTATATTGGAGAAAATCTCCATTAGGGTTAGTAAAATTATCATGGTGTCTAAGAGCTCTAGGCATGGATCAGACCCACATTGTGCCAGCTGCTGTACAAACACAGAAGGAACAGAAGGTGGTTCACCAAAGAGCTTACAGTCTAAGTGGACATGCCTACACCTAAAATCTTAGTTCAGACCTAGTTAGTCCAAACTAAGTAGTTCGAAAGTTAGTTTGAACTAAGTGTGTTTTTTAGTTTGAACTAACTTTTAGTTTTAACAAGCTGTGCTTGAACTAACTGTTTGAACTAACTTTTTAGTTCGAACTAAAAAAAAGGTTATTGCGAAGTAACCACTAATTCAAACTTATTTAGTTCAAACTAGAATGTCTACATTGTGCTAGTTCGAACTAAATATGCAAATTAGTTTAAACTAAGCAGTTAGTTCAGACTGACCAGCTGAACTAACTAGTTTGAACGAAGTTTTGCTTATTTTTTAAAACTAAATGTTTTAGTTCAACCTAGGCAAAGCCTAGTATAGACAGGGTTCAAATTAAGTTTGAATTAAGGCTCCTTAATTTGAACTAATTTGCTAGTGTAGACATAGCCAGTGAGATTTGTCCTGGCAGGTGTTTGAGTCTAATATTATATGACCTTAGGGAATTTGGTCATTGTAGTTTGAATCAAAGGCTGGTTGTGATTTTGCTATGGCAGGTTTTAAGGCAGGGGTCTTAAACTCAAATCAACATGAGGGCCTCATAAGGACTAGTATGCTAGCCTGAGGGCCACACCACTGAAACTTTTTCATATAATGATATTGCAAATACTGGTAACAATGGTGTCATTGCAAGCCACAGGAAATAGCTTTAGCGGCTGCATGCGGCCTATGGGCCGCAAGTTTAAGACCCCTGTTATAACATGAGACTCTCACGTATAAGACCCCATTTGAAAATAACTACATTACAATTTATGTTATATTACCTAGTGCAGTGCCTTGTGAAGCATTTTCAGGTGTTTTTAATTTCCCAGCATGTAGCACAGCAGAGAAGTACTTTTTAAGTACAACAATTAGAAATCTCTTGAGGATCTCTATCAAGCATTCTTGAAACTACAGTACCCACTTGGGGAAGTAAGAAAACAAATTGACAGAGCTAGATGGGTTCCCCGAAGTCATCTACTACAGGAGAAGCCCAAGAAAGAAAACAACAGAACACCACTAGTCACCACATACAACCTCAAGTCAGACCTCTGCAACAGATCATTAAGGACCTACAGCCTATTCTAAAAGATGATCCCTCACTCTCTCAAGCGTTGGGAGACACACCTCTCCTTGCTTATAGGCAGCCCCCTAATCTTAAACAGATTCTCACCAGCAACTACAGATCTAACAACAGAAACATTGAAGCAGGCACACACCCCTGCAAAAACCCCCTTGCATTTAGTTTCATTCCTTTCTGTAAGTTCACCCCTCTTCGAAGCATCTGAGGAAGTGGGATCTTCTCCCACGAAAGCTCATGCAAAAAATAAATCTGTTAGTCTTAAAGTGCCACACAACTCCTTGTTGTTTTTTCACAGGACTAGACTAACACGGCTATCCCTTTTAAAAAAAACACACCCCTGCAACAAACCATGCTGCCAAGTCTGCCCACATATCTGCACAACAGATACCATCATAGGTCCTAATCAAGCCTGCTACTCCATCAAAGGCTCATTTACCTGCTCCTCTGCTAATGTGGTCTATTTCATCATGTGCAAGAAATGCCCCAACACCTTATATATTGGACAAACAGGAAGATCTCTGCGTAAGAGGCTGAATGAGCACAGAGCTGATATCAGAAATCAAAGAACAAAGAAACCAGTTGCTGAGCACTTCCATCTTCCTAATCACTCAATGACTGATTTGTTAACGACTGTCATTAGAGATGTAGCTGGGACATCAAGACTTCAAAGAGAAACAGCTGAACTCGAATTAATATGCAAGCTAAATACTGTGAAAGCAGGACTTAATCGAGACTATGGGTTCTTTTCCCATTACAAAAGGTAATTTGACTTCAGGCTTCCCATGGTTTGAACCTGAAAACTGCTCTGATTTGCTGTTACTGTATGACCTGATCCTATGTTTTACACCCCCTTGCATTTAGTTTCATTGCTTTCTGTAAGTTCACCCATCTTCGAAGCATCTGAGGAAGTGGGATCTTCTCCCACGAAAGCTCATGCAAAAAATAAATCTGTTAGTCTTAAAGTGCCACACAACTTCCTTGTTGTTTTTTTACTGGACTAGACTAACACAGCTATCCCTTTTGAAATTAGAAATCTGTCTATCAATGTGTCTCACTAAAACAGGCTTCAATACCACCACTTGGGGCCAGGAAGGGAAGAAGCATACTTTAGTGAATGGCAATTGCAGGGGGAAATTAGGCAGACAGAATGTATTTATTTAAATCAGATTTGACAGGACGCTAGAGTTAACATACCTGGTGTGGAAAAAAGGGTTGTGTTTTCTATAGTTTTACACCATCTGCAACAGCCACGTGCCTCCTCATGCCATGAAGGGACCATTGATTTAATATTGTCTCAGAAGGCAGAATCAGAAGCTTGAGATTCTCCCATCTCTACACTGACCAGGGCCACCTGTGTTTAGATCCCAATCCTGTAGTGTGCTGAGAGCTTCCCGTGAGGTGCTGACTGACTTAGGCAGGAGTTGTCATTATTTCTCACCTGGCAGCAGTAGACCATTTGGGCTTTGTCCAGTGCCTAGAGCCTCCATTGACTTATCTGGGTGTTGGGTAAGGCCTTTAGTTTGTCAGTTCTGCTGAGATCATAGTGAGAGGTGTTACGGATGCCTACACTATCATGCACTTAACTTGCACTAACTTGGTATTCCCCCATTTTTCTGGATAACCGGAGAGCTTATTTAAGCAATAGAACTGATTACTTCTACACCTGTGACTTACCATTGCTGGCAATTTTAGATATGCAGCGGTGACAAGCTTTCTCCAAGCCAGCAGCCATTGTTGATCACTGTCTGCTGTAGTTCTAGGGACAGAAATAATAAAGGTATTACAATAATGACGTGTTTTTAATGAACTAAAATTATGCACCAATTCACCACTTTGCTTCTGCAGCTTTGCACCTGCCCCAGACACATGAAGCAGCTGTACATGTGGATGGCTGGAGCAGAATCCTGTGGCCAGAGCAAGCCAGTGAATCTAGCCAGTCTACACCACTATAAACTGAACGTTTAAGGTGTGATTCTCCTCTTACATTACAGTGATAGAGGTTGGGAGTAACTCCACTAAAATCAATTGTGTGACGTGTTATTATTATGAGTGCTAGTCTACACTTAAACAGTCCTTGGCAAATGTATGTTTCTGGTTGCCACGACAATCAGTTTTAGTAGCCTGTTGCCTATCTCCACTGCAGAAATATAATGGAAGAGCACCCTCTGATGACCAAAAGTAAAATTGCTGGTGCCTAGCTATGAGCCAATTTTGTTTACCCCAAATTAATACTAAGGGTATGACTGTGCTGCGATACAAGCGCCTGTGTAGCCCTGTTACATTGACAGGAAGGAGCTCACCTGATAACTTAATAAAATCACCTAAACAAGTGGTGGTAGCTATGTTGGCACAAGAATTTGTCCCACCAACATAGCACTGAGCACACTGGCACTTATGCTGGCAAAACTTATGTTGCTCAGTAGGGCAGTGGTTCCCAACCTTTTCAGTAACATGGCACACTGCAATGAGACAAACAGCACCATGGTGTACCCACCTTTTCAGCTAATTGATTGCTCATAAGCAGCCCATTTCCTTACATGTACTATAGTTATAGTCTTACTAGAGTAGTTTGTAACATAGTGCATACAAGCTAAAGAAGGATCAAATGCATTAATGTTTCAAATCCACTGGGGAAAAAATGTCATTTCAATTTTACCCCTTGATCACCTACATTTAGAATGTTCATGTTTTAGAATCAAAAGACTAATACCTCACTTTTAATTTGGTGATTATTTTTCATGAGTTGTAATTTTCATTGGATAGAATAATGTTTAAGCTGAAACAATGTTTGCTTTATATTGCTTAACATGACATTGCACAACATTTCATGGCACACTTGGACAATTATCATGGCACACCAGTGTGCCATGGCACGCTGGTAGAAAATCACTGCAGTAGGGTGTAGTTTTTTTTCACAGCCCAAGCAGTTTTCCAACAGAAGTGAGAGGAGAATATACATGAAAAGAGTAGCACACATGGTGAAAAAGAGGTGTGGTATGGGAACATAACTGAGTGTGTCTGAAAAAAACTGGAAGTTGGTGTGATTCTCTGAGTGCAAACAAGGCACTCAGCTAACTGCTTCCCTTTGGCCTTGCTACTGCTGAGTCAGGAATATTCTGGCAGCCACACAGTACAACTTTAATTAATGCAGCTTTCCCTGCATTCCCTCCCTTACTCATGTCTTTGTACTGTGTGCCATGCTCCTAGTCTGCACCAGGCAAGATCAAGGCCAGGATTAAGAAAGAATGACTTTTAAAAGGGTAAAATTGGTGTTCATAAATAAAGAGGATGCATTTTTAAATAGTCATTTACCAGTCATTTCTACACAGGTGTATCTGAACTACCACCATTCCTTCTTCAGTCAGGAGACATAACTGTTTTACCTCTGATACCCAGTGCTGGCACAGGCTGAGTCTCTTAATGTAAATTTTAAAATGGATAGCTGTGTTAGTCTAGTCCAGTGAAAAAACAACAAGGAGTTGTGTGGCACTTGAAGACTAACAGATTTATTTTTTGCATGAGCTTTCGTGGGAGAAGATCCCACTTCCTCAGATGCTTCAAAGATGAGTGAACTTACAGAAGGAATTTCATTCCCTTCTGTAAGTTCACCCATCTTCGAAGCATCTGAGGAAGTCGGATCTTCTCCCACGAAAGCTCATGCAAAAAATAAATCTGTTAGTCTTCAAGTGCCACACAGCTCCTTGTTGTTTTTTCTCTTAATGTAGCCACAATAAGATGGAGGCAATTCTTCTGTGGGAGATCACCCCACCCCTTCCTACCTTCCACTTAGCATGCCCCTAAACCATCTGTAGCTCACAAAAATAGTTCCGAAGAGCAAATATTTTGGATTTGGATAGCAACAACTGATTGGTATTTAAAAGGAAGAAATTAGCAGTGAAGTGCACTTAGTGGGCAATGATGGGTAGAGGTAACCATGTCATGGTATAGAGTATACAATTTCAAAATGCTGCCAAGACCACTGGCTGAAAGCAACAATGCAGCATAAAAGGTTTCATATCTCCTTACCAAATGTAAAAATACATAATCTTTTTAAACCAAATGAAGGTCAGATTTAAACTTAGAAAAGCATGTATTAAACTAATGGTATTAGTTGTTTGTTTCTAAAATCAATATTTTATTTTAGGTAGCTCAGGAATAAAACTATGTGGCTAGTGACAAATCCATAAAATGATCTAATTAAATCACTTTTGAAAAAAGCTTTAAACACCCAATATTTTCAATTTTTAAAAGGAGGCCATCCATAAAAAGAATATACTTTCATAATCGTACTTTTTACCAAAATTACTTTACCAATTAATTTTCTTTAAAAAAAAAAAGACACAAACTTTGAATATGAAATCCTCATGGACAAACAAACAGCTCAGGAGCAGCACAGGATATATTTTTATACACAAAGAACAAAACAGACTCTGAGTCTAGAATAACTTTGGTTGTAAGAAAAACCTCAGTAAGAGGAGAAAATGTAATAAAATAGATCTAGTATGTGATCATGTCTCCTTCTAGTGGCTGGCCTCAGCAATTACTGAGTAACATTCTATTTCACGGCTAAAACTGAGCTGTTCACAGAGAGAGAATTCTTACAAATGTAAAGATATAGTACCAAAAAAGCAAAAGACATGATGATTTTACAGCTATACACATAACAGGGGATATGTACATGACCTCTAGATAAAGTCATTAGACAGCACATAATAGTAATTTCTCAGATTAGATTTGAAACCCTATAGGATCGACCTCCTACCTTGGAAAGAGGCATTAAGTCTGGGAAAAATGTGCCAAAAAACTCCCTATGACTGCAGAATCACAAAGCTTAGTAAGGACAAAAGTATTTACTGCATGTAATTAGCTATAACAGATGTGAAGGAGCAACTCAACTGCCAGGCAAATTGATGGATGATTTCCTTTGGAAAACTGCCATTGGAACAAAAGCCACACTGTAGCTTTTAAATTTTAGAGTAGTGAGGCTTACAGAATACTAAAGTAATGCAGCTATACACTCCCTTGCTGCCCACAACAGGTATTGCAGGGGTCTTAGAAAAGCACTTGATGGTACACACTGTACCACATGCAATGAAAAACCCAGACACAACAGGTAAAAGTTAGAGACAAAAGCCCACACTGTGATCCTCCTTACTACACCACTGACTCCAATGGAATTACTCCTGCATTACACTGGTGTAAGGAAGAGATTCTCAAGAAAAGACAACAAGCTAGTCCGCCACCACACGGACAGTCACAGGAGATGTCAAAGCAGCTTCATAGCCCTTATTGGGTCAGGAATTTGACTGGTGAACCTACCATCGGCCACCCCCTGGCCTGCCTCTCCCATGCTGTGGCAAAGTCAAAATCCTTAAAACAAAGCTCCATGACATTTTTTTTTCTCTGTATCCTGCTCAGTTCCACCAAAGGTGACCTGTTTCAGTCCCTCTCCCTTTTGTGCAGCTGTGCCACAGAGGGAGGGGCAGGACTGACCTAGAACATTGGCCTCAGGGCTCAAAGTGCAGGTAGCTCATGACATACTAACACTTCCTCAAATATAGCTCTCCTTTTTAAAAAGCCTCTGCTGCCTGGAGAAACAAGAGACAATGAGAAGTCTCTGAAGCTCCCACTCACCTGTAAATCCAGCCCACCCTCAACACAAAATAGCTTTAACTTTGAACTATTTAGCTTCTGTTCCTTTCTGTCCTAATATTAAATTTCAAGTTATGTTCATTAAAATAAAAATTATTCTCTTTCTTGTGAGCATGCCTGATACCTCCACATTTCTAAACACCCGTAACATGGTCCCCATGGCTAGTTTGTTATCCAAAGGAAAAAAGAATTTGAAATCTGTTCTATATTGTTTGATTGCTCAAAAGCACATACTTCAGTTCCACAAAATAAGCTGTGCTTTCAATCAACTGCAAAACAGCACATGCAGTTGAGGAACAAAACTATTAAGGAACTCTGTTGCTTTCTAAATTCCCAGTACACTGCACTGTAGATCTACAAATCCTGATAGTTCAGTCTTCCCTCCAGATCCCCAGTCCTTCAGCAACAGAAACACATTCACCTTGCTGCACAGATCTGTGAGGAGTTTTTTAAATATTCAAAACAATTTTCTGAAATACTACTCTGCAATCCAATTTCTCCTGACAAAGTAAAAAATGCTAATTGTCCTTCATTCTGCATATGTTCCTGGCAAATCAGCATCTTTCCAATGAATTTCTCATACCTGAAAGGTCTTTTGAGTGCTGTCTTAACTCACCTTGTTAAACCAATGGAAGATCTGGAATGAGAAACCACAAAATAGATTCTTCAGCAAAAGTATATTGTTAAAGTTGGATCCTGTGTTACTCTATAGTTATATTCAGCTTCCAGGGAATCTGCTTTCAGTGAGCTAGCATTAAAGTGATCTCGGCTTCTTTTCAATTCGATCGCTCTCTCCCTCTCCTTGCACACACCTTTTCTCTCTATTGCTACTCAAACTCCTCTGCTGCAGCCAAGCAGGTTCTCTGCTGTTTCTAGTTGTGAGGAGAATGGATTATAATTATTTTCTATACTCCCACATTCCACTTGCTCCCCAACCCAGCAATTGCAGGGATTTACAGTGCCATCAGAGGGCAGCAGAGGAGTCTTTAGAAGACCTTGGAAGGTAGAAAGAAAAGAAAAAAAGAAAAAAAGAAGCAACACGCAACACACCACTGTATTTCCTTTGCAAAAAAAGAAAAAAGCTTTCAGTAGATTTACTTTATCCAAATCAGCAACAAGTACAAGGTGTCCAGTTTATTTTATAGTGCTGTTTTTTCCCCTAGCTCTTTGCAATGGCCTAATGTAGCCCCCTGATTTAAAAAAGCTGTTACATACACAACTTCTAATGTTGGCTACCAGATGTTGTTTTTTCTGTATTTTTTGCACTACCTCCCGAGAGATCGATTTTTTAAAATAGTCACTCACCAGTTTCTCTTTTCAGCAGGTGCCTATCAAATCTCAGGTCTAATAATAAATGCTGTGGCATTTGCTAGAAAGCAATATAGTTTCCTATTGTGCCAAAAGTGTTTGACAGATAATCTTTCTGGGAGCAACTATAGCATTAATGAGGATCTACACATATTTAGGGCCTTTATAAAAAGGCTTTGAAAAAAAGGCTATCAGCTGTTAAAATCATCACTAGGGAACTGACAAAATACTTGACAAAACTTTGGAGAAACAATTGTGCGCTCAGCCCTCATGTTTGCACAGAATTCATATATAATGTAATTATAATGTGAAAGCAAAGCCATAGTTGTGTTTTGTGGGGAAAAGAAAACTGTACTGCTCAAAGATTTTTTTTGACAAGCAATTAGTCTAGTATGTACCAAAAAATGTATAATGTGGGTTTTCATTATGAAAGAACCCAATGCTCTTTTCATGGTGGATAAATAGTATAGAGCAGTGGTTCTCAACCCATGGCCCAATCAACACATAGCTGCAGCTGCTGTGACATCCTCAGGGCCATAGAAATAGTGTACATATTGTATGGATGAAGCCCACATAACACAGAGAGCTGCAGATGTGGCCCACAATGGTAACTAGGCTGAGAATCACTAGTATAGAAAATATATTCTGCACATAGTAGAGATCCTCTTCTGCAATACTTACTCATTTTGATCAGGACCTTGCACCACCAGGAGCAAGAGAAAAACTCAGATAAATAAGTACTCTACAACTGCACCTGACTAATTCACCACCGAAACGTAGCCACCTCTGGGATGGTACAGGTGCCAGCAAACATGATCCTAGTAACACTGCACAACTGTTTTAGGAAGAGGAAGGCAGCATAATACCAACTGAAACCATAGTACTTTAAATTTAGTTTCGTTCATTGGAAGTTAGCCAGGATGTTATAGTATTTGAAAAGTAGGAACAGCAAGGAGAAAGAGGAACTGTTTAGATTAGTCCAAGCAAGCGTAACTAAGAGAAATCAGATGCAATTGAACAAAGAAAAACGTGGGCTGAATAAATTCTCTCAAGAATAGCTACTAAATCATGGAATGCAATCCCAAAGGAAATGGTAGAAATCCTTTTGCTTGAAACTAAAAATTAGACTGAACATGCAGTTGGGAGCAAACTTGTATTAGCCAAGAGATACAGAAAATTATCTACCAAGTCTTTTCCATATCCAGTTTCTGTGTGTGTAGCTTGACTCCATATCTTCTAACTCTGATAGATGGCTGTCTATAAGGGACACTGAAGGACAGAGTGAGCAAAATTGGTCTCTAAATCTCAGACTGTAGAATGGTGAAATCTTCTCTTTGCTAGACAGTTGTTCATGTTGTGAAAACCACCCATATATCTGGCATCTGTTGGGGCTTCCATCGACTTTGCCGGCAGAAGGATTAAAGGCTGACTTGCTATGGGGGCTGAATTACTCTTGCCCCAGTGGTCATTTCTGAACAAGATTAAGGAAAAGCATCAGGAAAAAGCTTACAATGAAGTTGTCCCTAGTGTAATTGCAGTATTGCTACTCCAAGTGCTCCAAAATCACACATTAGAAGACCACGAGTGTCAAACATGTGGCCCTTGGGCAGCATTTCCGGCCTTTGACTGCACTTGGTGGCACCACGCTCTCCCCCTAGCACACGGGAGGGGGGATCTCACACACCCAGTGTTCTGCAATGCCAGGAGAATGTCAGATCTCGTGCCATCACAATGTGCTGGGTATGCGGGACCGCACAGACAGACAGGTCTCAGAGTGCAATTTTGCATACACAGCTCTCTGCAATGCTGCAAGAGTGTTGTAGTATTTTGATTTATGGTATGTTCAGCCCACTTGAAGTATCGCTAAGTTAAATCTGGCCTACCATAGCAAATAAGTTTGACATCCCTGCATTAAACCCTGGAAGCTGGCTTAAAAATAGTGAGGGATTTTTTTTTTAATTCTTACTAGATTTCTTTTTCTTCATCGTCTGTTGTTTAAACCTTTAGGGTGCACTCAGCTCATCTTTTCAAGATTTTTTCATAGCTATGAGGCCTAGGAAACAACTTTTGTTTTAATTAAAGCTCAAATTCTCAAGATTCACATGATTCCAGGAGATAGTGTCCAAAGAATAACACTAAATACCACAAGACTTGCAATAAAATTGCTGGAGTTGGAAGTATTGCAATTGCTCTGTAGGCAGGAACACTAATCTCCCTGGACATTCTGTATCAGACATAAAAGTTACAGTACTTCAGCAAAAAATTTCAAAACCAGACTTCAGTGTGAAACTGCAGAGCTGGAATTCATATGCAAACTTGACACTATCAGATCGGGTTTGAAGAGGAATTTAGAGTGGCTAACTCATTACAAAAGGTAATTTCCCATCTTTTAATATTTTTACCTTCTCATCTATTGTTCTCAAAAGCCCACACCCATCTTATTTGAATCTAAACCACTTATTTGGTTTGTTGAAATAGAGTAACAGATTACTGTCTGAATTGATCTTGTGATGAACTCTTCTCTGCAGGTATATATAGATGTAACATTCTGCAGTTTCCATTTCATGCATCTGATGAAGTGGGATGTGCCCACAGGCGTTTATGCGAGAACTAAATTTGTTAGTCTTAAAAGTGCCACAGAACCCCTTTGTTTTTCTTCAATAGACTGACACAGCTACCCTTCTGGAACTTGTCAACAAACCTTAGGGAAAAAGTTCAGGGTTGGATAGGGGTGAGGGAAGGAAATTATCGTAAGTTCTCTTACAGAACTGCTCTTCAGCTTAGAAGCAAGGAAATGTTAGTGAGAAAGAAGGAGAGAATGAGGGTATATTTATTGTTTCATTGAATCTGCCGCAGGAAACCACGTAGGAAAGGGCTGTAGAAGATTCCAGGAAAACACTCCACAGTGAAGGAAAGAAAAAGACTGAGGCCTGGTCTCCACTTGCCACTGTTTTCAGGGGCAGTCAAAGGGAGATGTTCAAGCTACATAAAATAACTTGCATCTTTCCTTTTAACTCTCTAACTCCCAGTGCTTTTTTTTATGATGGTATGCAGGGGTATGGAGTAACGGCACCTTTTTTTGCCAGCACTGCTGCCAAGCCTGGGGGTTGGAGTCAACAGGGGAAAAGAGAGTACTGGCACCTTTTTTTTTAAATTAGTTACACGAAATAAAGCACTGCTACCTCCCACTTACCTCCATGGCTCCATTATGCTGAGTCAGAGGGAAATACCATCCCTTCAACTCAGCATTACTTCTCCTGGGGGTGAAGTTAGAGTCAAACTCTGAATCGATGGAACGGGTTTTGACTGACTGCTCAGTCAAAGCAGAGAGTTCAAATGGATGTGAATTTGCCACCGTCACTTGGCCTGAGTAGTTTTAAGGGTAGTTCTGTTGCCTTATCCTATTGAAGATCCTTTTCAGTTTCAAGAATTCATCTCTTCCTGCGATTCTTCTCTGGCATGTAACAATGGTAAAGGAAGGCAGAACAGAAAACAGGAGAAATAAAGATAGGGAAGCTGGAGATAGGCAAGAATGGAGATTTAGCCCTTCTGTTTGCTATCTACACTTACTGGATTCCAAATAAAATGTAGTCTGGTGTGTTGAGAGCTGTGGTTTTTTTTACTATTGAATACTAATCTGCCTCAGGAATTCCATGATCCAAGCAAGCAAATTAAAATAGTAAATGTGTTTCTTCCTCCTATTGCAAGGTTTAAGAAGTGCAAGGCATTTTTTCCTCAAGCCTTTCAATACCCCAGGGTGTAGAATTTTAAAATATTACCTTCAGTAAAAGTAACTGCTGTCCTCTAAGGGTTGTCTTGTCTCTCCCGATAAACTTTTGATGAGAGTTCTGGTCTTGAGCACTGGCACTCATGTCATCTTGTGATGATGGCAGTAGGGGTAGAACTGCTCTCTTCACTTTCTAGAACAGTTTCACTAGATCTTGTTTACACTGAGGAGTTCCCACAGGCATGAAGTATTAGAAGGAGGCTTTCGATCTTGCTCACCCTTGTGACTTTAGGAGAGTTAATGTTAATCTATGCTGGTGTACCTGAGATCACAGTCAGAACCTCATTTCCTAAAAGACTGGTGCATGTTAAGGCAAGATGGAGCCATTATGATCATCTTGTCTGAACTCCTGTACAACACAGCTCCTAAAATGTAGTAACCTGGTGTAACCCTTCTGCCGGGGGGGGGGGCTGGCAAGACAAGGGCTGGGTTCTATATCTAGGGGTTTCCCAATAATGTAACACCACCAACTGGCTTGAGCCCCCACCCAGATTTCTGGGGAAGCCTGCACTGTTTCCTGGGCACCCCAAAGGGGTAAGGGTTCCCCACTCACAAGCACTAGTCTGAGTGTAACAAACAGAACTTTTAATAGTAATAAAATGTAATGTAAAAGGCCAAATAACGGAGATCAGTGCTGATCCAGAAAATCCATACAGAGCAAAGTTCCCAACAACCCAAGCCACATAACAGAACATACAAGACTTAATGTCAAAAATCTGCACCTATCTGGAGAATCCGTGCTAACTAGGCTCCCAACCAACCCTGGGGTATGTAAGGAGTGTCTTTCACGCCAGCTGTCCGCCGGCACCACCCGCTGGTCACTCACTCCATCCACTAGCACCGTCCCTTGGCTTCGCCCACTGTCCACTGGCTCCGCTCACCTCACTGCTGCCCACTCTCACTGTCTGCTGGCTCCACCCGCTGTCGACTGGCTCCGCCCACCAGTCGCTTGCGCCGCCCAGCTTGCCGCTCTCACCATCCACTGCCACCAGCTCCGGTCACTCCATCTGCTACTCCTCTTCAGTGATTTCAACTCAGAGGGAGAGAGTTCCCTCTCTTCTAATGATTCCAGCTCAGAGAGAGAGAGTTTCCTCTCTTCTAGTGATTCCAGCTCTGAAACCTTAAGAAGCTGCAAACGGCTACTTTGTTTAACATGACAAAGTAGGCCTCAAAGAAGCCCACCCAGATCAATCATTTGACAGTGTGGTTAGATGGGAGAGGCAAATTGCCTCAGACATCACTCCAGAAGGAGATACACCAACCCCCACCCCGTCTTAAAACTTTTCCAGACTAAAATAGCCAGTGGCCTCTCTTACAGGTCTTTTTTTTTTAACTAAGGTTATTTTTTATCCCTTAACTAACCCAAACAGATTTGGAATGAGCAGAGAATAGTTTATCACCAAAGATAGTATCTCATATTTCCTTTCGGTAGAATTGCAGATACTGACATATTTGTGATTAGATTAACCCCAAATACCACTACCTACTATGCCCTGCACCCAGCATGCTAAAACCTAATTGTGCTCTTTGTGTTCATGCTAATACAGGACCCATGCAGATTAGTTGCCCCCCTTCAGAAGCTGCTAGGCACAGCTTCTAAGCCTGCCTAACACCAGTAAGTTTTGTCCCAAGCCCACAGGTTCTGGGAGCATTAGTACATGAACAGGGTGCCTCTGTTCTTCCTTCAGCACTGCTCATCTGACTTTCCCTGGCTATTTAGTTGGGAAGTGTTCTTAGCATGGAGAGACAGAGATACTCTTTTAGGCATGATGTATTCTATTTCCAGTTTGAATTTCTCTGTTAGCAGGATAGGCACTTTTGCCCTGAATTCTCTCGTGACTGGATGACTTACGAATCAAACAAAAAAAAAAATCTGGTTACAGCTCTCCTGATCCATTGGTTACTTAATAAAAAATGATCACAGGCTTTAGCAAAATTGAGGTGCAAAGAGGCCAGATTTTCTGAGTACCTTTAACAAGACGCCTGTTTTCACATACAGTCTGGGCCCCAAACTCAGGCATCTTCATGTGCAAATTGAATAAACACACAAGCGGCTCCTTGTTTGGCCAGCTGGATATTTCAGTTACTTGACTGCATGTGTGTGGCTTCTTCGTTTCCCACTAAGAATAGGGCCAAAACTCATTGAAGTTAGTAGCAGTCTTTTCATTGACTTCACTGGGCCCTGAATTGGGCCCTAGAGGTTGCATGCTGGCCCTCCCCTAACCCCAGATGCTCTCTGCTCATAGACCAACTGCAAGTCTGAAAAGGGAGACCTAAACTGGGAGTTGGAAATGTGAATAGCAGTAGTGCCTCATACACAAATGTATGTTAGTGTCCAGGAAGTCTGAGGAATCAGAAATAAAGCAGGGTCCCAAGGGATCACCACTCTTTTGGGATTGGCCCAGTCAGGAGAAAGCCTTGTGCATCCATCCCACTGTACAAAAGATCACGGAGAACGAAATCAGTGTTGTATGGTCAGGAGGAAAAAGATGTAGTGTTCACAATGACAGATCTTATTCAGTCACTCGTTGTCAGTTCTCCGTAAAGACAAGGACTGGGAAGTTTTCCCTCAATGTAACTGGTTCAGGCTAAGACAGGGGTCTCAAACTTGCAGCCCATGCAGCCCCTAAAATTATTTCTTGCAGCCTGCAATGACACTATTGCTATCAATATTTGCAATACTGTTGTATGAAAAGGTTTCAGTGGTGGGACCCTTAGGCTAATGTACTAGTCCTCATGCAGCCCTCATGGTGATTTGAGTTTGAGACCCCTGGGCTAAGACCTTCCCCCACTGGCGTTTAGTTTGATGACTTGTGTCCAGGCTTTGCCTCCATCAGGCTTTGTCTTCCCACGGTTTGTCTCCATCAAGATTCCAAACCAAGATAGATAACTTGAGCTTGCGCTCTTTCTCATTATGAAGACCACACTTTTTCCCCTACTAAAGGGCAACTTGCGGTGTGAAAGCAAGTCTACCTGAGCCCATCTCTGCCTTTACCATCTTGTTTTATGGTTTCACATAACCATACTGTAAGTCAGCAGAGGACCAGGTTTGGTGAGTGCGCTCTGGAAATGGCTCCATCTAACCTGAGACTCTATTCACAGGTTGAGAGAGACAGCAATAATTTTAAAACCACTACATAAAGGAGTATAACGTTTTCTTCCAAAAACTTTCCTCTGACCCTCATCCTTTCAGACAAAGTCTTTTTATCATTAATTAATAACAGGAGCATCACTGCCCCGGGGAAGGACCCGGGGCACCAGCCCAGGCCCTGCCCCCTGACCGCAAGCCACATCCCCAGCCAGCGACAGGGCAGGGAGCAGCAGCCGCAGGGCCGCCCAGCCTAGGAAGATGCCAGAAGCAGCCACCGCCACCGCAGGTGGCCGGGCCCCGGATCTCCAGCCGGATCTGGCTGGAGACTGGGAGAGGCAGGGGCCCCCCCGGGACCCGGGGCACTGGCGCCAGGATTCGGGGCAGAGGCCCCGTGTGCCAGGTGCAAGCAACGCCCCTGATTAATAGCAAGACTGGTAGTTATAAGAAATGAAATTCAAAGCAAGGAAAGACATGTGAGTGTTTAGGTCACAGCTGCTTTGCTTAATGCTGGAGAGGGGGTAATTTGAACTGCTTTCCATAGCTTTTAATGATGATGCCAAATGGGATGCCAGAAATTCCAGCATGCAATTATTACAATCAAGCCTCTGCAAAACAATAACAGGAATAAATCAGGGCCAAGGCCCCCCCCCACAGCAAAGAATCCATGCTGCAGATGCAGCAGACTGAGATTCTGGCAAACCAGAGATGACGTCTTGGTGTTCACTAGCACAGGCAATGCTGCTGTAGCTCACTGTAATTACAAGTCCACCTCTGAGAACTCAAAGAGAGGCAGAGAAAAGCCTTCCCTGCCCATCCTCCTGGGATCCTCTCTAACCCTGCTTCTCCTCAATAGCTACATGAGATGGCTGGGAGAGACAGTGAGACACCATCAGGGTAGCTGCCACCAATACACCATCACCACTCAACTATGCATAGGCTCAACAGTATGCAGTTTAAAATAAACTGATGCCTATAAGCCTTGATATCAGCTCACACATGGAAATCCATAGGGGAAAAAAAATCTGTTGGCAACAGTCAACACAAGTACACCCTCCTCCTATGTGCTTTGTGCCTGTGGGGATTGGGCATCACAGCCTTTTGGCAGTGCAGAGAGCCATTGCAGCCCTACTTTCACTGGAGCAAGGGGGCAGGACTGAGACAGCAGGGCTGCAGAGGGCTCTCTCAAGGCCAGTGACATGATCCCTGAAGGCTCAAGGTGTGGGGAAAACAGCAGACCTGGTGAGACAGAGCAGAGACCCTTGGCCGCACAACTGCAAGAAGATGAAGGAGCCCTTGGCCCTGGGGGAAGCCATCTCATTGCTTGATGCTCTGTCCCTGGGCAGGAGCCAGTCAGCAGAAGATGGGTCTTCCTCACAGCTGCAGCATCATTGTCCTTCTTGCACCCTAGGCTAGGTGGCTCTGTTTTGTCCACCAAGACACCTTTCACACACCTTACACATGTGGAGAGCCAGTGTCATCAGTTCCATGGTGGTGCAGGGAGCCCACTGCAGCTCCACAGCCCTGCCAGGGCACAGCCTCCTGGCCAGCACAGCCCCCTGGCTAGAATCAATAAAGTTTCCCACTGCTGTGGGATAACATGACCTATTGGTACACTGGGAAGCAGGGCCCTGTTCAAAGGTATGTGGTGCAGGAAGTAGGGAGGGCTCAGGCAGGCACTCACTGCTCCCCCTAGTCCTAGCCCAGGATCTTGGCAGCAGCATCCACCACCAAGTCAGTGGCTTCTCCCAAAATACACTGACAGGTTCCTCAAGTCTCTCACTGTAGTGAGGGTCAAGTCTCCTGGGTTCCTCCCTACCCTGACTTCTGTAGTGATGATTCATAATCCCCTGGGTCCATCAGGGTCCTTAGCTGATACAACTCTTGGTAGTTCAGTTCCTCCTCTGGGTTCACCTGACAGCCTGGAATCCATCTGAGACTCCGTGTGCAATAGCTCTTGGTTCAGAGCCTGTTTCAGCTCTCTGGAGAGACACAGCAATCTTCATCCTTCAGCAGCCAGCCCCAAGTGAGCTGCTTGGCTCCCTCTTATACCCAAGCTTCAGTTGAAGCACGCCAAGCAGGACTGAGTTAACCCTTAGAGAACCAGTGTGTGGCATAGGTGTGCCATCCTAGCCCCTTACAACCCTACTTTCAGTGCTGCCCTACCCCCTAATCTCAGCCCTATCCCCTGCTTAATTTCCCCACAACTGTAAAAATAAAAATAGCCAAAAATCAGGGAAAGATTTTTTTTTAAAATCAATATTAAGTGTTGAAATTGCAAATAAGAAAACACAAACCCCAAATTCTGCCAACCCAAACTACATATTTCATTCCTTCTGCTGCAACCACCACCTCTTCTAAGGAATCAGAAAGCTTGCAAGAAATTAGTTTTGGAAAAGAATAGCTGGCTCACGTTCAGCCCTGGCAAGACAGAAGTGGTGCTGATCAGAAAATGCAAATACTTTGAAGAGCTGGCTAAGATCATGTCGCAACCTTCCAGTATTGAAGAGCTGGCTAAGGTGGTGTCGCAACCTTCCAGTAGTTACACAACCCTCTTTTATCAAAGTTCTGCCATATGTCATTAGTAAATTCATTCAGCAGAGCATGAGAACTAGCCATTCTAGTCTCCAGGCATGCTAATAGGCCCTGCTGGGTTGCAGTGGGACCATCTGATTAGCCAGCCAATCCAATTGGCCAAGAAGAGCCAACAGGCCTGCTCTTAAGCTCAGCAGCAGGTCACTGCCTGCTCAATATTTATACCTGCAGCTGTCATCACTCCTGCTCCCACCTGGCTCCAGTCCCAGTGTTGCTCTATTCTTATTCCTGTCTTGCTCCCCTCCTCGCTCCTGACGCCAGCTTTAACTCTCAGCTTGACTCCTGTTTCCTTGCTCTGACCGTTAATTCCTCCAAACACTAGGCTTCACCCCTCCACAACCAATAAGCTTGACTGACCATGCCCTATTTGTGGCAGTTTCAGCAGCCCAAAGAGAACCTGGGTTAGCTGCTAGGGTGGACCCACATCTTGATGGGCCCAATGGGCACCTTCCAGGAGCTACAGACCCAGGTTAATAACCTGAGCATGCAGAATGCCACACTACAAGAACAGACCTTGACAACCATGACCCAGGCATGCCAAGAGCTGAAGATACCTTTACCACCAAATTGATGGTGACAAGGAAGATATGTGGGTTTCCAAACCACTTCTCCTGTGTCTGCAGCGGCCATTTTCTACTGACATGAACAAGGTGAGGCTTATTGTCAGCTTGCTGTCCAGGAATGCATTGACTTGAACCTCCCAACCCCTTTAAATATCCAGCCCCCTCTGGGATTAGTTCAAGGAACTTGTCCAAGCCATGTTGGTGATTTTTGACAACCAGAACCACACAGCCATGTTCCAAAGGGGCACCCATGTTAGTCTAGTTCAGCAAAAAAGCAAGGAGTCCTGTGGCACTTAAAAACTTAACAGATTTATTTATCACCTGAGCTTTTCTGGGAGAAAAATCCCGCTTCATCAGATGCCTTGAAGATGGGGGAACTTACAGAATGGGATGAAAATATATGCAAGGGAGTGTAAGACATGGGATCAGGGTAACAGCAAATCAGAGCAGTTGTTGAGATTCAAACACTGGGAAACAGCACATAGAGGAGGGTGAAATCAAATTACGTGTTGTAATGGGAAAAGAAGCCATAGTCAGAATTTAATCCTGCTTTCACATAATCTAATTTGCATATCAATTCTAATTCAACTGTTTCTCTGTACTCCAGACCTTAAGGAAAGGCTACTGGTCAGCTGCTAACTAAACTGTTAAATTCTGGCACCCTGTGGCAGACACAGAATGGAATAAGGCCACTCAGTGCCATCTTTTTCAGTACAGTCTTAATGATAACATTGAGGATGACCTAGCTCAGGTAGAGCCTCTGGCGAGTGTAAAAGTCAGAACCCTTCAGGGTCATTACAAAACCCTGCAGGTAGGCTTTGTTCACTCTCTATATTTCACAGGCATATATTTACTGGGGGGCATGCACAGTTTGGTTCTACTCACCATTTGGCTGGCAGACTTGTCTCCATAGCCCTGTTCCATGCCAGAAGACATTGTAGTTTAAACCAGAAGAAATCCAATACTCCCAAGGATCTTGGAGCAGAAGGCATTGGGTCAGCAAAGTCTTTCTTCTTCAGCACCCACAGGTCCTCCAGTAGTCCAAGCATCTGGCAGTTGTGTTCCACAAGAAGGATGAAATATGGCCAACACGTAATACTGCTACAGTTGCCTCATCAACCTCCAATCAAAGCCATGGTTCCTTTTAGATGTATCTGTTCTCTGTCAAAGCCTGAGCTGCCAGCACTCTGAAAACATGTCCAAGAGAATCTGGAAAAGGCATTCTTCTACCATCCACACCTCTGGCAAGAGCTCCAATATTTTTTGTGGCCAAAACAGACAGTTCCCTGTGCTCTAATTTAGATGTTAAGAGGTGAATAAGGTAACCATCCAGAAGAGAGAATTTCTCCCACTCATCAGTAAGCTCTTTAAGAGACCTTGCTTTGCTAATATGCTTACCAAGTTGGACCTCTTTGTTGTTTATAACCTGCTCTGTGTTCTGGAATAGAGTGAGTGGAAGACTGCTTCCCACAATTAATATGTATGGGAAACAGTTCTAGATATTTTTTATGGGTTTTGCAGTTTCTTTTAGATTTTTAGAGCTTAAACTTTAGCAAGTCCCTACTTGTTTTGATGTCTGCTGACCTACCTCAGACAGAGTTCATGATCAGAATATAGTCCCCTTGATTTCTACAGCACTGCCCAATGCACAAACAAGTCTACCTGGCTATGTCTACACTTAAGACGTTAGTTTGAACTAACTTAGTTCAAATTAATTAATGAGAACTAATATTAGTTAATTTGAACTGTTAGTTTGAATTAAAATGTCCCTACTAGAAACCTAATTCAAATTAGCATGTCTATACCCAAGACTTGCTAGTTCAGCTTAGGAGGGGGGCACCACTGGAAGTGTGGCAACATGGCCCCCAAGAAGGGCCATGGCCCCACCCAATCCCCTAGAAAGAGGAAGGCACTTCCTCCCAGGGAAGGGCCGTAAATTGGTTTTCTGGCACCCCCCTCCAGCTGGGCCCTGATCCTGCCCAGGGCCCAATCCAGCCCCGGTCCACTGGATGGAAGGGGATGCCTTCCCTGCCATCGGCCAAGTGCAGGAAGGGCCAGGCAGGGGGTGCCCTGGCTGTGCTGACCCAGGTAGTAGAGAAAGCATCTCCTACCTGGCTATAGCCCCACTGAGCCAGGTAGTGGGGAAAACAAGCCCTGCCTAGCTCTAGCTGCGATGGCCAAGTGGTGGGGGATGCCTTTCCCACAACCTGGCTCTGTGGGGCTACAGCTGGGCAGGGGATACTTTCCCTGCCACCTGGCTCAGCATGGCCAGGACAGCCCCTGCCCGGCCCTGGCTGCACTCAGCAGATGGCAGTGAAGGCACGCCCTGCTTGCCCCGCATGCCACAGTACAGCCCTGGGAAGGCACCCTCAGAGGGTGAGTTAATTTGAACTAATAAGTTCAAATTAGCCATTACTTTGAAGTGAAGGGAGGTTTTATAACTTTGAAGTAAGTGTTCATTACTTCGAACTAAGGAATTCCTTAGTGCAAAGTAATGAAAGCCAGTGTAGCCTTGCACTAATTTAGTCTGAATTAATCCGCAAAAAAGGCATTTGACTCAGTCGAGTTTAACACAGTATTGAATGCACTGAATGATTCTGGAGTTGACTAAACCTATATTTTGCTGTTGAAAATGCACAACGACAATCAAGCTCTTTGAGGACCCTTGTAAAATAAAACTGTGCAGAGGAGTGTGTCAGGGTGATAACAATTTCGCTAAAATTATTTGCTGTTGCACTGGAAAATATGTTCAAAAACCTAAATTGGCAGACAGGAATCAAAGTAGATGGAGAGTACCTGACACATGTGCTATTTGCTGATCACTGGGTTCTTTTTGCAACAGAGATACAAGAACTACAAGGAAAAGTGCATCATTTGCAAAAAGAATCAGTGAAAGTTGGCCTGGAGATGAACATAGCTAAAACTAAATGGATGCGGAATAAACTCTGTGCAGATGGGTAGATAATCCTAAATGGTAAAGAAGTAGAACAATTCGCTAATTATACATATTTGGGTCATATTCTGAATTCTTCTGGTGCCATCCATGAAGAGATCTTGAAAAGGAGGCAAGCTGGTTGGTCTGTAATCCATCGTCTGAAGACTGTTTTCTTGGATGATGAATTGTCCAGGCCACCGAAAGCCAGCTTATTTAACTCCATGGTGCTGCCCTCACTGACATATGCAACAGAATGTTGGGCTACTACTCAGGAGCAGGAAGAGAAATGGCTGTAGCTCAAAGGGCAATGGAGTGAAGGATGTGCAAGCTATCTTTGCATGATCATGTTTCCAACCAAGAAATGTGTCAAAGAATGGGAGGGAAGGATGTGTTGCAAGCCATGTATGAAGCCAAAATGCGATGGGTGGGTCATGTCATTCGACTCCAGGACAACAGATGGACGTCGCAGCTGACTCACTGGATTCCTCTCATCTACAGATGTCCCACTGGTTGACCAAGAATGAGATGGGCAGATCTGATAGTCAAGATTCTTGGTCAGAAGTGGAAGCGGGTGGCACAAGACAGAAACCATTGGCATGAGATCGACCTGCGACAGTGGTGAAGCTTTATCAGCAACGCGACACATCAAGGACAGGTCGGATACAGGTGAATTTGAACTAAATTGTAAGTGTAGACATAGCCCCTGTGCCAATGTATCTACTGCTAACTTATAAACTCCTATGCTTTTAGCTGTCTCATACAGGCCCAGTATAATTTCTACACAGGTCTGCAAGTTACCTTATGTTCCAGCTTTGTATCCAGCAAATGTATATGCTAACTTATGAACCTATAAATCTGCAAATCTCTAATTGATAATAACAGGATTCCTTTTAAAGAAAGATGTATGTAGGTGGGTAATATGCATACAAGCAAAACACAAGTTAAGTTAGGGGCTACAGTTGTTAGAATGTGAAGAAAGTTAGCATTATTAGTAAAACATTAAACCCTTACAACAGCAAAATGTCTAATTTGCTGTAATGGCAGAAATAAACCTCTCAACTTAAAATATGGTTGAGTCAAAAAGTAAATAACTCATACAGCTTCTACATCCAATGAAAAAAAATCCAGTACTGCAAACTCACAATGCAGGAAATATAACCATCTGAATCAACACTTTAATTTGCACTTTTGCAGATCAAAGCCAACGTTCCCACTGTACCCAGCTATTGCTAGATTCATAGGTCTCAGGGGTAAAAGGGTCTACTGAAATCATCTGTTCTGATCTCCTGTGAAACACAAGCAGTAGAGCTTCTCCAAAATAATTCTTAGGCCATTCTATTTTTTAGAAAAACATTCAGTTTTGGCAGTCCTTGGCAAACTGTCCCCATAGTTAAGTACTCTCACTGTTAAAAATGTATACCTTATTTCCTGTCTGAATTTATTTAGCTTCAATTTCCAGCCACTGGATTGTGTTATATTTTTTTCTGCTAGATTGAAAAACCCTTTAGTAAATATTTTTCCCCAATAGGTAATAACAGACAATTCAAATCACCCATTAGCCTGCTCTTTATTATGCTAAACAGATACAGAATAAAATCTACTGTCCCAAGGATGAATGAAAAAATCAGGCATTTCTATTATTTTTATTTACTTAAATTGCTAATTTATAAAATGTGCCTAGTTCTATCTGTCAATGCATTCATCAGTTATTAAAAAATTAATTATAACATGCCTACTTTAAACAATATCAGCTCAGCAGAACTAAAAAAGAAACCCTCCCTAAGACCACAACAAAAAATGCATATTCTGACTTGATTTGTAGGAAAAGGAAAACATGCCATTAAACTAACATAATTAGGGCATAAGACATAGAGATACACTGGCTAAAGGGTCTGAAAACATAAATAATCTCCTGCCTCTCCAAAACAGCACTTCTGACTGACTTTACATGAGTGAGATATATCATAATATTGCCTTTGGCTTTTTGCATAAGGGGAACACCAGAGATGCACTAAATTTTAAGTCACTTCTCCTATAGCCACATTGTATAGCTGCTACAGAATCCAAATATTGCCTGTAGGAAGGTCTGAGAACTTAGAAATATTCGCCTGCTTTATGTGTGTGTATTTTAACCATGGCATTGCAATCCCTGGTGGTCTTCTGCAATTTGTTACAGTGCAGAAAATTTGACAATGAGGGGGAAGAGCATGATGTATGAGCTGCCAATGTAATATGGCTGTGAAAAAGCTAATACTGTCCTTGGGTGCATCAGAAGAGGTATTTCCAGTACACATTGGGAAGTGTTAGTACCGTTATACAAGGCACTGGTTAGACCTTATCCAGAATATTGTGTGCAGTTCTGGTCTCCTGTGTTTAAGAAAGATAAATTCAAACTGGAACAGGTGCAGAGAAAGGCCACAAGGATGGTCTGCGGAATGGAAAACCTGCCTTATGAGAGGAGACTTAAAGAGCCTGGCTTGTTTGACCTAAACAAAAGAAGGCTGAGGGGAGATATGACTGCTCTCTATAAATACATCCTAAGGATAAATGGCAGGGAGGGAGAGGAATTATTTGAATTCAGTATCAGTGTGGACACAAGAACAAATGGATACAAATGTCCATCAGGAAAATTAGGCTTGAATTAGATGCAGGTTTCTTACTATCAGAGGAGTAAAGGTATGGAATAGCCTTCCAAGGCAACTGTGGGGGCAAAAAACATAACTGCCTTCAAAACGGAGCTTGATAAATTCATGGAGTGGATGATATAATGGGATGGCCTAGTTTGGCAATAGGCTTGAGTTTTGACTACTGGTGGTGGATATGCCAGTGGCCTGAGAAGGGAGGTGGGATGGGGTGGGTTCTGAGTTATTCCAGAGAATTCTGTCTTGGGTGACTGGCTGGTGAGACGTGCCCACATGCTCTGGGTTTAACTGCCTGCCGTATTTGGGGTCAGAAGGGAAATTTCCCTTGGGGCAGATTGGTTAGGGGTTTTTCACCTTCCTCTGTAGCATGGGGCATGACTCACTTGCTGGTGAGTTCTCTGTATCATAAAGTCTTTAAATCATGATTTGAAGACTTTAATAAATAAGTCATAGGATAGAGGTTTATTGCAGGAGTGGGTGGGTGAGGTTTTACAGCCTGCGTTGTGCAGGAGGTCAGACTAGATGATCCTACTGGTTCCTTCTGATCTTAGAGTCTATGGGTATGTCTACACTGGAGCCTTAAGTTGACCTAACTGCCTTAAGTTGACCTAAGGTACTCCCTGGCCCTATCCAGAATTTTTTAAGTTGACTTAAGCATTTGCTTAAGTTGACTTAAGAACTCCTGCCCTGAAAGTCGACTTAAACATTAAACTTTTGACTTTTGAGGGCAAGAAGGGGCCTGGGCCCCATTCCCCTACCCTGCCCTGGGGGCTGGGAGCTGGCTCCTGCCACCAGTGGCAATGGGCTGGGAACCCGATTTGGTTCCTGGCCCTTGCTGCAGGCAGTGGGGGCTGGGAGCTGGTTTCTGCTGCTGACAGCAAGGGGCTGGGAACCTGATCCCACCCTCTTGCTGCTGCTGGCAGGAGCTGGCTCTGAGCCCCTTGCCACTTGTGGCAAGTGGCAGCAGGTGCCAGATTGGTGCCCCCACGGCTGGATCAGGGCCCTGGGGCCAAATCACACCCCAGGGCAGGGGCATGTCTACTAGTGCAGACATACCCCTCAGTTGACTTAACAAGGTCAACTTTAAGTCGACTTAAAGTCAACCTTCTTGACTTAAAAAGCCCCTCAGTGTAAACATAGCCTATGAGTCTATATAAAGAAAAGGAAGCTACTGATGGGTTGAAACAAGCTTGTTGGGGAGGGAAGGCTACAGGGTGGGGTGTGGGGTGTAGAGGAGAGAGAGAGAAGGTCAGAGTAGGTCAGGGCAGGGAAAATCTGTGGGGAAGGGAATGGATTGGGATGAGAAGGGGTATGTAGTGTCTCAAGCAGAGGATGGGAAGGCCAGAGATCACAGTGTAAAGAGGAAAGAAACTTGCTGGGAGACGGGATTATGCTGCAGACAGGGGGAATTCAGTATTGGTGGAGGTAGTAGGGTGGGTTGATGAGGGACCACACTGAGGGGAATGAAACCAGGGCAGAGAGAATGCTTTCCTCAACAGCCCAATTTTCCCTCTGATCCCATTTCCATTCAAGTAAGTCTTCTTGGGTCTCAAATGGTACCTGGAGCTCACTTTGCAGAGAAGAGGTTGGAGCAGTGAAACATGCAAATATCCTACTCTGCTGTCTGCCCTCAGTAACTAAATAAACACACAAGTAAAATTTTAAAAGATAAAGGCATAGACTATGTCTACACTGCCCAAGTTATTTTTAAATAGTTATTTTGGAATAACTATTTCAAATTTATTTTGAAATAATTATTTTGAAATAGCATTATTTCAAATTTATTATTTCAAAAACCAGCACCTTGGCTCATTCGTCCATCTCTGTCTCTCTCTGTCTGCTGTTCCCTCTCCCCACTTCTTGTTTCTTTATTCCTGCTCCTGATCAAGCTGAGTTCTAAACTGATGCCCAGATTCTTTGCATCATGCATTCACTTTGTGCCACTCAAGAACATTGATGGATTCTGGCTAGAAGTGACCAGTTGAGACTTGCTCTTGCAAAAGAGAATTCCATGCTGGAGTAAAGCTGCTGGAGGTTGCAAAGCTAGCTCCTATGCCCCCTGCCAACGCTTACTCTAGCACAGGGTGAAGGACATGTCAGGCAAAGCCCAGGAATGTCGTGGCATGGAGCAGAGATTCAATACAATGATTGTCCACTACTACCTTAGGTAGCTTATACAGACAATGTAAACTAGAGCAGCCCCATTGCTGTTCTTACTAATGTTGGGGCCAAACCAGGAACTGTAATTGGCTGCCTGTTAGCTTGCCTACTTCTCTGCACCAAGATAGATTTAGTACATGGCTTTCCCAGCCAAGTAATGAACCTAAATATTTATCTTCAAACTGACCTGCTCTTTCTCTCCTGTAGTAATGGTTCCCATGTTAGGGATGCTGGAACCAGGGCAACAAGTGGTTTGGATCTTAGAGAGGAGATGTGTCCATTTCACAGTGCTGGGTTAGATATTTCCCCAGGGTAATGGGAGGAGGAGGAGGCAACTGTCAGCTACTTTGACCCAGTAGTCAAAAAAAGAATATTCCTAAACTCTGGCACCCTATCCACACTAGCATGGGCAGGAGAGTGTCTGGCTTCCTCTGACAAGAAAACCCTGGGCTCTGGACATGCGAGAAAGTTTTGTGAAGATGAGTGGTTCAGTAAACAAATGATAAGCCAGCTTGGCCGGCTATTTGTGTAAAAGACATCATTTGTTCTTTTCTTCTGTTTACTGAGACAAAGGAGCATTGGTGGATTATGCTGAGAGGCATTGAACTTCACATCCTGAACATCTATCACCTCCACTATCTATTGTGGGACAGTGGGTCAGTAATTGGCATCTGTCAATCACTTGTCATTCACTTAACTTTATTGATTGTGGTTATCAACACAACAGGCATTCATGTGATAAGTTCCCATCTTAGCTGGCTCCTCAGACAGTCATCTTTGCTCTCTGAGGGAACCTTGGAGCACAGTGCTACCTGCTGGGGTTCTGAGGCACTGCTGTAGACCAAAGAGACACCTCTGAACCTCACACATGGAGGAAGTGGCCTGAGACCATGTAACTGAAAATACCACCACAACCCTGAATTGGGACATCACTATTAGAGGCAAGAGCACTTGAGCATATCAACTGAGATGGAACATTTTTGATAGCAAGACAGCACCTCAGCAGCCTCCCTCTGTCACAAGTCATGGGGCAAGATAAACAATGGTGTCAGTGGGAAGTGGGCTCCTACCCTGTGGCGGTGCTTTTGTAAATCTCTCTACATGCCTTTTTGCATTTTTAGGTGCCCATATACCTGTGAATCCAGCCCACTGTGCACAGGCTTCTTGAAAAGAAGCGAGAGGGGCTTCGTGCATAATACCATACCATGCTAGCCCTAAGTCATTCTTCTGTAGCAATCCTTCTCCAGCTGTAGTAGGCTCAAAGAGCAGCCCTCTCCCTATCTATTCATAAGAAGAACCAAGAAGAGAGACATTGCAGAGAGGCATGTGATAAGCACATCAGAGACTAAAAATAAAATTGTCTGAACTAGTTTTAGGGTTCCCAGTCTTGAAAGTGGCCCTTCAAGGGCTCCCCAACAGAAACCCAAAATAGAACAGATCGTCTCAATGCTACCTTGATCTGAGACAGAATCAGTTTACTTAGTATTTGTGTGGTGTTTTGCATTTAGCACTACCATCCCAAAAAGAACTATTCTGCAAACAAGGACTGGCATGAAAAAGGGCTGTGTGGTAAGTTGTTTGCTCCATGGCATCTATTTGTACTAAATGTTAGGAATTACAGGGTGCTGGCATTAATACATACAGTTGCTTATCTGGAGCTATAAAGATAATAATTGAGACCGTATTCTATCCCAGTGGTTCTCAACTTTTTGTAGGTCACAACACACTTGGTGGCATTCTGCATCCCTACAGGACAGACCGGCCCTTCACCCCAAATCCAGCCATTTCCCTGGCTCTCTGCAAGACACTAACCACACTGTGTGGTGACACAGTAATAGGTCCCAACGCAGTGGTTGAGAACCACTATTCCACCTAGCATTTAGTTACGTTTGCTGTGGAAGGAAGAGAACCTTTTATACCTTCATCCCTCCCCCTGATTTGCATAGTAGTACCCCAAAGTAGGAATGGCACAAAAGAGGAAGCAGGCTACATACTGCTCTGCTGTGAAAGCTAGACAAAAGGCCTGTGTGCTCTCCAAGTCAGTTCAGCTCCACCCTAGTGATCCTTAGTTGTCTATCTGACTTCAATCTATCTATGCAAAATAAAAATATCGGGCTTTTCCCTCAGCAATTTGCTGCTGTGTCTGTCCAGCTGCAGCTTTTATGGTGATGAAGTCTCTGGAATCTGCAGGTGAGAGACAGGTCCTTCTGGCTGCTTCTAGCAGTTTCTCCTGAAGGTTTTCTTAGCTGTCACTTTTGTCAGTTCAGTCCAAATTTTAATGTTGGATTCAGAGCACATTACTGTAACAGCTTAACATAAATGGTGTTTTATATTTAGTTTCTGAGAAGCTTTGTATATGCTTTGATCTGAATTTTTGCTCATTAAAAATAAATCCTCTATTAAGTTTCTTCCCAAAAAAGATATTAATTTTCAATGTTGTCCTTTCATACTCTGAGCAATATGCTGTGAATAAATGACATTACTGAAATCCACAGAAAAGAGCATACCCCAAAACATGGCATTACCATAGAATCTTAGACATGTATGGATCAAAGGAACTCTAGAGGTCATGTAGTGCATTCCCCACACCGGGGCACGACCAAGTCAACCTAGACCGTCCCTGACAAGTGTTTTTCTAATCTGTTCTTAAAAGCCCTCCAGTGATGGGAATTCCAAACCCTGCCTGGGTAACTTGTTCCAGTGCTTAACTATCCTTATAGGTAGGAAGGTTTTCCTAATATCTAACCTGAATCTTCACTGCTGCCAGCTAAGCTGATTACTGCTTGGCCAGTTCTCAGTGGACATAGAGAACAAGTGATCTCCATACCCTTTATAAAAATCTTTTTCATATTTGAAGACTGCTAGCAGGTCTCCCAACCATCTTCTTTTCACAAGATTAAACATCCCGATTCTTTCAATCTTTCCTCACAGGTTGTTTTCTAAACTTCTTATCATTCTTGTTGCCCTCCTCTGGATGCTCTCCAACATGTTTACACTTTCCTTGAAGTGTGGCCCCCAAAACTGAACACAGTACTCCACCTAAGGTCTTACCAGTGCTGAGTAGAATAAAATAATTCCTTCTCATGTGTTACATACTGTGACACTGGCTGGATTAGGGGGATCATTTATAATATTATTTAGGATCATAATTCAAAATTACAATAATTCATATGGGATGCGCCGTATCACGTACTGTTAGAAAGGTTATAATTTGTTAAGTAAGATATTGTTTATGCATATCTGCCATATTTTTATGGGAAGTTATGGATGTATTTGATGTAGCTATATTTCTGATGTAGCTATATTTCAATTTGTGTTATGTTTCTGGGTAACTCCCCAGACAGGATGGTAGCAGCAATAAGCTTCTTAATGGCCCATTAAGGGAGCTCAAAGGTACAATAAGACCAAGAAAAGAAACCAGGGGATACACCTTTTGAATCACTCCAGGACTTACTCATATAACCCTGGGCTCTACCTTATTTTTGTAAATTTAGTTTTCCACAAGCAGCAAAGGGGCATAAAAGGCAGCTGCACCACATCCATATTGTCTTTAGTCTTCAGTCAGTCTCTTCAACTATGTCTGGATCAACTCATCTGCAACTGAAACTGTGAAAAGGACTGAGACCTATCCAGGTATTAGAGGTGCACCAGAGGGACTCTACAAGCCTGCAAACTCCACAATTCCAATGAAAACCTGATATCTGGCCTTTTAAATAATTTGTATATATCTGATTACTTTAATCATTAAACATTTCTCTTATCATCTGTTTCTTCCTTTTTATAATAAATCTTTAGCTTTAGTAATGAAAGGATGTGCTGGCAGCATGATATTTTGGGTAAACTCCAAACTAATTTTGATCTAATAATGTGGCTGACCCTTTGTGGGTTAGAAGAACCTTTTTGTTAAACAGCATAGCGTTTTAATTAATTTTTCTCTTTAATAGATGTAGTAGCTGATAAGGAGCCCAAGATTAAAATTCAGTAAAGAGGGCTGTATGTTTTGTTTTAGCTTCTGATAGCCAGAGTGGGGAATGAGAAGCATTGTTTGTGGCTGGTTGAGATGTCTAACTTCGGTTTTACCAACCAGTGCTGTTCTTCTTTTGCAGCCTGCCCAGACCTTGGCATTTTCAGGTAGCTGTCCTAAATACAGACAGATCACACATACAACACTCCTGTAACACATCCCAGAATGACATTTGCCTTTTTTTGCCACAGCATCATAATCATAATTCAGTCTGAACAGTAGAATACAGGTTTTCTCCTCTTCCTTCCCTATTTTGTCTCCCTCAGGGAACTGATGGGCAGGATCCCTTGGGAGGCTGATCTGAAGGGGAAAGGTGTCCAAGAGAGTTGGGTGCATTTTAAAGAAACCCTGCTAAGGGCACAGGAAGATACAATTCCGATAAGGAGAAAGCACAGCAAATGTGGAAGGCGCCCACTGTGGCTTAACAGAGAGCTCTGCACTGAGCTGAAGCATAAAAAGGACGCTTACAGGAAGTGGAAGCTAGGACAGATGACTAAGAAGGCATATAAAGACATTGCTCGGGACTGCAGGGATAAAATCAGAAAGGCCAAAGGACAAATGGAGTTGCGACTAGCAAGGGATGTGAAGGATAACAGGAAGGGGTTCTACAAGTATATCAATAACAAGAAGAGGATCAGGGATGGTGTAGGTCCCTTACTGAATGGGGCAGGTATCCTCATGACAGAGGATGAGGAAAAAGCTGAAGTGCTCAATGCTTTTTTTACTTCAGTTTTCACAAGCAAGGTCAGCTCCCAGCCCACTACACTAGGTACGGGGGACTGGGGAGAAGAAGAGAGGCCCTTGGTGACAGAAGGTCAGGTTAGGGACTGCTTAAAGAAACTAGATGTACACAAGTCCATGGGGCCGGATGAACTGCATCCGAGGGTGCTGAGGGAGCTGGCTGATGAGATAGCAGTACCGTTGGCCATTATCTTTGAAAACTCGTGGCGAACGGGGGAGGTGCCAGAGGACTGGAAAAAAGCAAATATAGTACCTATCTTCAAGAAAGGCAAAAAGGAGGATCCAGGGAATTACAGACCTGTCAGCCCCACCTCAATCCCTGGAAAAATCATGGAGCAACTTCTCAAAGAATCCATCCTGAAACACTTGGAGGAACGTAGAGTAATCAGGAACAGTCAGCATGGATTTACCAAGGGTAAATCATGCCTGACCAACCTCATCGCCTTCTATGATGAGATGACTGGATTTGTGGATGCGGGAAGAGCCGTTGATGTGATATACCTTGACTTTAGCAAGGCTTTTGATACGGTTTCCCACAGCATTCTCATTGGCAAATTAAGGAAGTATGGGTTAGATGCGTGGACTGTAAGGTGGATAGAAAACTGGCTAGAACAACGGTTTCAGCGTGTAGGAATCAATGGCTCCATGTCAAGTTGGCAGGCAGTAACAAGTGGTGTGCCCCAGGGGTCGGTCCTGGGGCCAGTTCTGTTCAATGTTTTCATTAATGATCTGGATGATGGGATAGATTGCACACTTAGTAAGTTTGCAGATGATACCAAACTGGGGGGAACGGTAGACACCCTAGAGGGCAGAGACAGGATTCAGGGAGACCTAGACAAACTGGAGCAGTGGGCCAAGAGGAATCTCATGAGGTTCAACAAGGATAAGTGTAAAATCCTGCACTTGGGATGAAAAAACCCCATGTACTGCTACAGGCTGGGGAGTGATCAGCTAAATAGCAGCACTGGAGAAAAGGACCTGGGAGTCATGGTGGATGGGAAGCTGGATATGAGTCAACAGTGTGCTCTTGCTGCCAGAAAGGCCAATGGCATACTGGGCTGCATCAGAAGAAGTGTTACCAGCAGATCGAGGGATGTGATCATTCCCCTCTATTCTGCACTAGTGAGGCCACATCTGGAATACTGCGTCCAGTTTTGGGCTCCCCACTACAAAAAGGACATGGACAAATTAGAGAGAGTCCAGAGGAGGGCAACCAAAATGATCAAAGGGCTGGAGCACAAGCCCTATGAAGAAAGACTGAAGGAACTAGGCTTATTTAGCCTGCAGAAGAGAAGACTGAGGGGGGATTTGATAGCAACCTTCAACTACTTGAAGGGTTGCTCCAAGGAGGAGGGAGCTCGACTGTTCTCGGTAGTAACAGAGGGCAGAACGAGAAGCAATGGCTTCCAGTTACAGCTGGGGCGGTCCAGGCTGGATATTAGGAAAAACTTCCTTACTAGGCGAGTGGTGAAGCATTGGAATAAGTTGCCTAGGGAGGTGGTGGAATCTCCATCTCTGGAGGTGTTCAAGTCCCAGCTGGACAAAACACTGACTGGGATGATCTAATGGGAGTGGTCCTGCTTTTTTTGGCAGGGGGTTGGACTAGATGACCTCGTGGGGTCCCTTCCAACCCTATGATTCTATGATTCTATGATTCTATTTATCCCTTTCCATCAGGGAGGAATATCACGTTTTCTGTTGCATTAAAACAAAACGTGGGTTTTAAAAAAATATTCAGCACTTTCTGAAATTATTTTGAGTAAACTACTAGTACGGACTAACAAAGGGCTTTGCCATTTACTTCAATGGAAATGTGATCCATCCCAAATATTTTGCTTACTGTGGTCTTTTTATCATTCAGTAACTCAGTGCCCCTCTGATCTCCATGCTCAGTTAAACCACACAATCTCAGGCCATATCACATATATTATGGCAGCACAGATCATCTGAATGCTCAGTGCGTTGGTGCTTGTCACAGATGGCATCAGCTATCCAGCTGACTCATGGATAGCACATGTGTAAGAACTCTATGGTGCTCTTAAATCTGTTGAAACTTTATTATTCTTCATGGTATGTATATAATCACTAAGCAGGATTATTATGTGTGATTTTATGTAATTAGGTAGAGTATCTAATAAAAAATACATTTTGGAGCAATAAACCCACTATTTAATACTGATGATGATAATTATCTAATTCTATTAACACATAGACTATGTCCACACTTTGGCAGTTAAATTGATTTCAGTTAAATCGATTTAATAAAACTGCTATAAAATCATTAAATTGATTTAAGTGAGATCAATTTAACATGTCCTACTAGAAACCTAAATCCAGCTAGCATGTCCATGGACAGGACTTGCTAGTTTGATTTAGGAGAGGGGCATCATGGGAGGTGTGACAACATGGCCCCCAGGATGGACCATGCTACCCCTGAATCCAGGACCCAGCTTTAGCCCTGAAAGCCAGGTGGTGGGAAAAGCATCCCCCCATCCGGCTCTGGCAGCTCTGGCTGGGCACAGGGGGAGAAGACACCCCCACGCCCTCCTCGAGCAGTGCTTGCCGGGAGTGGGGAAAAGGGGGGCCCGCGCCTGGCTCCTGGAGTGCTGACCGGGTGTGGGGAAATGGGAGCCCTGCACCTGGCTCCCAGTGCACTGGCAGGGTGGCACTCTGGAAGCCAGGCGTGGGTTGCCTTCCCTTGCCACCTGGCCTGCATGCTATGTTCCCTCTAAGCTGTGCACGTGTGCGCATGCACACAGGTTGTGAAACCCACGCACACAACAAAATAAAGTGCACACAAAAGAATTCAACTGTCCTACTATTTTTATACTACTTTAAGAAGGTGGTTTCAAATAAGGTTTTGTAATTTATAAAATCAGTTACATCACCATATCAAAAGTAAAACTTAGATATTATTTGTATCATACATACTTGCTTCACTGCACTCACAAGTTTGACCATACCTACTGGAGTGTGCACAAATTCGGACACTGGTCCTGAAAATTTGCACAAAAGAAATTTTTTGCGCTTACAGCCTATGAAAAATTAGAGGGAACGTTGCCTGCATGCCCAAAGATGAGAGCAGGGGTGTCTCCTCCCCGTGCCTGGCCAGCACTGACAGAGCTGGGCGTGAGGCTCCCTTCCGCCATCTCTGGGCCAGTGCTCAGGGAGCCAAGTGCAGAGGTCCCTTTCCTGCACCTGGCCAGCACTCAGGAAGCCAGGCATGGGGGTCTCTTCCACCACTGCACCCCACCTGGCCAGGTTGCTGAAACCTGGCCTTTCCTTCCAGGGTGCCATGCAGCCTAGGAGGAAGAAGGTCAAACCAGGGTAAAAAGCAAAATAACATTTAAATGGAAATAATGCAGCCACACTGCATTATTTCGATATAAGTGTTTTGCTTTAACCGTCATTTCGCTATAATACCAGGTTTTTTATATTGAAATGACTTTCCTTATTGTGAGATAAGGGAGCTCCTTATCTTGATATAAGGAAAGGTAGTGTGGACCTAACCCGCTTTAAATCAAAATAATCAGCATTATTTCGATTTAAAGACTGTGTGTGGACATACCTATAGAGTCTAATTCTGATCTCACTTATGCCAGCTTGACACCACTCAAACTTCTCAGCAGTTACTTTTGATTCACATCACAGTACTAAGAGAAGAATCAAGCCTACAGATTTTAGATATCCCAGAAGGTTCCACATTTGTGGAATAACAAAGTGAAGCTGCTACATTCCTTTTTCTATCCTTTGAATTTCATAGTGAATGGGTTTTGCGTTTGACTTGCGTTCCACAACTGCAGTATAGGTTTTTTAACAAGATTTTCCACGGGCCCTATGCCCCGACCTTACTGCACCAACATGCTACAATTATTCACAGGTTTTGTTAGATTATTTGCTACCAAAGAGTTCTCCACTTCTCCACATCACCTCCATAACCACTTCCAATAAATGGGCCAGAAGATATGATGGGCTGAGCTAGGCTTGGTTTATAACACTCAGAGATCTGGATAAGAGTTGATGGAAATGGCTGCCTAAAGTTGGGTCTTAAATCCATCCTTTGGCACTTACACCAGGGGGCCAATTTTCCCAAGTGTTAAACACTCTCCACCTCCCAAGGACTTCAGTGGCAGTTCCTGGGGTGTGTACATTGTACTTTGAAAAACTGGCCACATTCTTAGGTGCCTGAAAATTGATTCAAGAGCTTAAAGATAGGATCCATTTCTGAAAATCTTGCCTGTGATATTTTTCTGTCATGCAAATTTCATAATTAATGCTGTGTTTTGATTTGTATGCAGTGACTTTTTTCAACTTCATCAAATCATCTGTACATTCATTTTCAATCTGAATCACCACAGAGTGGAATAGTTTTTGTCTTGGAGTGAAGATTTCTAGCAGTCCAGATAAACAATAAAGATAGTAAATGGAGATGGAGAACTTCTGTCTGCCATTTGCTTCTACTTCTGTAACTTGTGAGACCCATTTTAAGAAGAACTAAGAAGTGAACAAGCTCTTAAAGGAGGGGGTCATGGTTTTTTGGAAAGCAAATATAGATTCCTAGCAGGAAATCAAACATCCAAGGAGAAGAAAAAGAAGGCACTCTGGAAGAAGAAGGCTTTCTGGGAGAAAAATCAAGGTATTTGGGGTGTCGGGGAGTTTCCTGGAAGAGAACAAAGTCTTCCTGGTGGAAAACAAAACATTTTGGAGAACAAGGCTTTCCATGAGAAGATCAAGCCTTCTGGGAGGGGCTGTCATCTTGAAGAAGAACAAAGTCTTATCACAGGAGATAAATGTGCTGGCATATAAGATTTATTATTTTTATTTTTAAATTATGTTCCTAAATGGGCTTAAATTACAGCAAGGGAGGCTTAGGTTGGACATTAGGAAAAAATTACTAACTGTCAAGGTAATTAACCATTAGAATAAATTGCCTAGGCATGTTGTGGAATCTCCATCATTGGAAATTGTTAAGAGCAGGTTAGACAAATACCTGTCAGGGATGGTTTAAGAGGGTACTTGGTCCTGCCATGAATGTGGGGGACTGGAGTTGATGACCTCTCATGGTCCCCTCCAGTTTCTATGATTTTGATGATTAAACCTCATAGTTGTAGAAGAATTTGAAAAGATGAACCAAGTGTACACTGATATCTTGTTGTATTATTTAGATTACACACAGCTCCAAATGATAGCTCTTAAATTAACTACCCCACTTATCTTAATGGAGTTTTGACTCTTTTTAACCTAAAGACATAACTTGCCAACATGCTTGAACACAGAGCGGGCACAGCATAAAAGAAAGTAAACATATATCAAAATAAAAAAACCAGAGATGCCTCTGCTATGATCCTATTAGTCATTGGCTATGTCTACACATGCATTGTTATTTCGAAATAAGGATTTCGAAATGAGTTATTTTGAAATAAAATCCGTATTTCGGAATAAGTTAATTTGAATTAACAAAATGTTAATTCGAATTAAGGGAAAGCCTGCAATCCAAACGGCTGTTATTTTGGAAGGGATATTTCAAAATAAAGCCGTTTGGACCTGTTGTTTTGAAACAGCTCTTTTGAAACAACAGGTCTACACAGTGTTGTTTCGAAAGAACAGGTCTAAACAGCTTTATTTCAAAATATCCCTTCCGAAATAACAGCCATTGGGGGGGGCAGGTTTTACTTTTTCAAAATGACGATTCTTATTTTGAAAGGACGGGATCCGTCCTTTCGAAATAAGAAAATGTTGTGTAGACCTAATTTCTTTTATTTTGAAATAACGAGTGTTATTTCAAAATAAAAGTGCCGTGTAGACATAGCCATTGAGACATAAAAGAGTAAAATGTTCTAGCCCTTTCTAGGAACTTTTCACAGAATTAAGGCTGTGGAGTAAAGCCTTGATAAAAGTAGACTAGGATATTTATTAATCTTTTGTAGCTGCTATCCATCATTTTCTCTTCAAAAAGAAATATCCACTTCTTAAGTCTGCAGGTGCCTGACTGCTTGCAGCCACTGTAAATTAGTGTCTGTCATGCAGTAAAATACTTTGAGGTAGAGAGGTATTCATTTGGAAGGAAAATGAAAAATTTGGTTCTATAGAGCAGAAATTACAGCTGCCTAATAGAAGAAGAACATGAGCCAAAAAGCTATAAAAAATGGTCACGAGATGATTACAACAACTTTACCAGAGCAAGAAAGGAGACTGTGATAGATGCATCACGAATGATTAGAGGTTTGGAACACTTGACTTATAAGGGAAGAGTAAAAGAGCTGCGTTTGTTTAGTCTAGAAAAGAGGAGATTGAGAGGGGACATGGGAGTAGTTTTCAAGTATCATAGAGTTTGTCACAAGGCGGAGGGAGAAAAACTGTTCTCCTTACCTGCCGATGATAGGACAAGAAGCAATGGACTTAAATTACAACAAGAGAGGTTTAGTTTGGACGATAGGAAAAAATTCCTAACTGTTAGAGTGATTAACCACTGAAATAAATTGCCTAGGCAGGTTGTGAAATCTCCATTATTGGAAGTGTTTAGCAGCAGGTCAGACAAGTACCTGTCTGGGATGGTTTACTTGGTCCTGCCATGAGTGCAGGGGACTGGACTTGATGACCTCTCATTGTCCCTTCCAGTTTCTATTGTAAGGCAGACTTAGAAGCTGTGCTTAACAGCTTCTGAAGGGGGGCAACTAATCTACATGGGTCCTGTATTAGCATGAACACAAAGAACACAATTAGGTATTTGCATACTGGGTAATGGTATTTGGGGTTAATCTGATCACAAATCTGTCAATGTCTCTAATTATACTGAAAAGAAATATAAAATACTGTCTTTTTGTGAATTGTTACTCTCTGTTTGTTTCAAATCTGTCTGGGTTAGTTAAAGGGTAAAAACTACCCTTAGTTAAGAAGAGGCTTGTAGGAAAGGTGACTGCACGTTTCAGCCCGAAAGAAGTGAAAAAAAGACGGGTGGGTGTTTAAGGCTATTTTAGCCTACCTCTCCACTGCTTCCACTGTCTTAAGATAGCAATGAATAGGCTTCTTCTGAGGCTTTTGTCATTTAGATAGAGGTAGCTACTTAAGAGCTGGAATCACTGGGAGAGAAGCAAACTTTCTGAACTAAATCACTAGAGCCAGCGGTGAGCTGGGTGGTATGAGTGACCAGTGGGCAGAGCTGGCAGACAGTGGCAGAAACCAGTGGTGAGCTGGGCGGCACAAGTGACCGGTGGGTGGAGCTGGCAGACAGTGGACAGAGCTAGCAGACAGTGGGAGCGGCCAGTGGCAAGCTGGGAGGCGTGAGTGACTGGTGGACAGAGCTGGTGGACAATGGGCAGAGCAAGGGACGGTGCTATTGGATAGAGTGAGTGGCCAGTAGGTGGCAACGGCGGACAGCTGGCGTGAAAGACACTCCCTATGAACCCTAGGGTTGGTTGGGAGCCTAGTTAGTGCTGATTCTCCAATCAGTGCCAGTTTTGCCATTAAGTCTTTTATGTTCTGTTATGCAGTGGGGTTGTTGGGAACTTTGCTCTGTACTGATTAGCTAGATCAGCGCTGATTTCTGTTATTTGGCTTTTTACACTCTGTTTTACTACTATTAAAAGTTCTGTTTACTACGCTCAGTCTCATGCTTTCACGTGGGGAAGCCTTACCACTTTGGGGTGCCCAGGAAACAGTGCAGGATTCCCAGAAATCTGGGTGGGGGCTCGAGCCAGTTGGTGGTGCTACATTATTGGGAAACCCCTAGGTATAGAACCCGGCCCTTGTTCTGCCAGCCTGCCTGGCACAAGGGTTACACTATGATTCCATGAAAGAGGCTCATCATCAACAGAATGATCCAATCCACCAGATATGAAAGTTGTAACAGAGTCAGAGATCCAAAGAGTGGAGAAGGAAATGCAAGCAGAGTTTTTAAATGTTTATATATGGTCAAATGTTCATGGTCAAAGAGCTTGAAGAGGCAAGCAATAATTTACCACAAAAGACAAATATATTTTCCAAGCAACTGTGGTAAAGCATTGGTTGTTTATCATCACTGGGACTCAACCATTTTATGCCTCTGTGAAGGGCCCAAAATTGTTTTAAATCAGATTAAAATCTACACTTTCACTCTGATCTTTATGACTAAAACGTCTCATTACTAGTCTACAACCATGTTCAACAACTGTTCTTTAACTGTTGCTTACACTGTTGTTGTAGCTGTGTTGGTCTCAGAATTCAAGAGAAAGAAGGTAAGTGAGGTAATACCGTTTATTGGACTGATTTCTGTTGATGAAAGAAGCAAGCTTCCAAGCTTCACAAAGCTCTTTTTCACATCTAAAGCTTGTCTCTTTCACCAACAGAAGATGAGCCAATAAAATGTTACCTTACCCATGTTGTTTCTCTCAATTCTTCTTTAATATAGTTGCACAGACTACCTCTTTATTCACTCAATGAAAGAAACTCTCTCTAGGCACTTTTTATGCCTCCCCCATCCCCAATACTGCAGTATCAGAGCATAAGAACTGATTAATTTATCTTCATGTACTTCTGTGAGATAGGGAAGCTCTTTTATCCCCATTTTACTGTTGGGGAACTAAAGCATAGCGAGATTAAGTGAGTTGTCCAAGGTCACACAAGAAATCTGTGGCAGAGATGGAAACTGGCCCAAGAACTCTGGCAGTTTAGTCCGGTGTCTTAACCACAAAATTGTTCATCTGTCCCTGGTTAAAATTTAAGACTAAATTAAATAAGCATGCAAATTGTGTTTACCCACTAGTGCAAACACACTCCTTTTCTATAACATACCCATGTGGGACTCTGCACAAGCCCACACAGTCCTGTTCTCCCTGCTGCACAACCTCATTTTAGCTCTTGAATGAACTTCCAATGGTTTCCCTGACTCTGCTTCATCTACCCCTTTCTGGGACCAAAATGTTTTGGGACTGCTAGCAGCAAATGTGTAAAGCACATCATTGTCATCCTTGCCTGTGATGAGTATGTCAGGGCCATGAGGCTCCCGACTGATCCTAGATTGCCCACCCAGTCCCTTCTGGAATAGCAGAATGTTTCCTGGCTTATTGGTTTCAGAACAAAAAATGCAGACCTCCAGAGAACAAGGTTGTCCAATGGTTGTAGTAAGGATGCAAGAACCAGACCATGTGGGTTCTCATCTTGGCTCTGCTGCAAACTCACTGTGTGGTTTTGACTGAGTCAGCCATTTCCCTCTTTGTCTTAGTTTTCTCATCTGTAAAATGGGGCTAATACTGACCCTCTGGCCTCCATTATCTAAGTACTTTGAACGCCTATGAAGGGACAAGGGTCTAGAACATGACAGAGTATTAACAGCTGGCGTGGCCAACATAAGGTCATGTTCCTCAGTACTTGCAGTGTCCTGGTGTGAGAGGGAGTAAAATGTTTTCTCCAGGTCCAATGTAGTGGATCCATTCTAAGCTCTATATTTGAAATATTTTTTTTAAACAAAATGATCCTTTGGACTGAAGGCTCAGCCTCTTATAATTAAAAATAATCTAGGAAGCCAAATTTCACCATGAAGTTCAGGCCAATCCCAGTCCTGCAAAGGCCATTCCATACGTTCAGCACACGCTGTTGGATACATTCTGCACGCTCTGTTGGCACCATTTCTTGTGCTCCATTCCCACCCAATAGTAGCTGTGAAACTTACTTAATAAGCTGTGTCTCATTAGAATGTGCATTCAGTATTGCTGATACAGACTGCTGGTGCAACTGGTCAAAGGGAGCTGCTAACTAAGAGGCAGTTTTTAAAAATATGTAACCAATAATTCACAGCCTTGACATTTATATTCTGTTGTTAAAACACTGGACTGGAGCTCAGGAAAGCTGAGTTCAATTCCTACCTCTGTGAGACTACCTGTGCAATTTTGGGCAAGCCACTTGTGCTTCCAGTCTTCATTGCAAAATGGATATCATGGTGTTCCGTTTGTTGGTCTGATTTTAATTTTAAACTCTTTCCAGAAGTGACTGTCTTTTGCAATGTGTTTGCACAGTACCTTCTTGCACAATTGGGCTTCTAGCTTAATTGGAGCCTCTAAGTGGTACCACAATATAAATAATAATTACAGGTGGCTTGTATGATTGAGTGAAGCATTCCACAATGGAACGCTTTGGGCGCTTTGTTTTTTGGAACGTTTGCACATTGCATGCAATTGTTGCTATGGTAGCAGGATTCACAATACAGGAGCTATCTACGTGGGAGTGAAGAAGCGGAGCTGTTCGGATATGAATAATGTCCCAAGCACATTTTCTTTTCTATACAGCTGCCAACCAATCATCTAGGTTCCCAAAATTGCCACGTTCTCTCCCCAGGCCTTTCTTCCCCCAAAATATTTGTGACAACAGCTCATGCTAGCCTTCCACTGTCTCCTTCATCTCTATATGACAGGCCAATAGCATTTCACTGGTTGTAGTGAGAGGGAAAGGAGGGCTGCAGCGTCTAAGCCTAGCAGGTCTGCTCAGACCCTGAATTCGGCAGGGTAGGAAAAAAAGAGATTATTAACAAAGTGGAAACTCATAACTACTGCCAGAAGCTCCTTGAGTTAACAGCAAAAGTAGGAAACGTTGGGTAGTAAGAAATTCTAGGAGTTTCCTGCTTCACCAAATCACCTCTATGCCTAGTCATTCACTTTCTATCTGATAGATTACAACATATGACAAACAAAACAGGACTTGGCTACAGCCCTCTCACATCTGGATAAGAGATGGTTTTCTCCAAGAAAATGAGTGAATACATTTTGCTGTGTCCATACACTGGCATCTTCCTTCAGTTCTTTCAACCCAGAGAAGATCTATACCGTAAAAGAAAACCTTCCAAGAAGAAGCAAAGACCTTTTGGGAAAAGGCTAAAACAGATAGGGAGAAGATAAAAAACTATCAGGTCTTCTGGGGACAAGGTCCAGCCATCAGTAAGCTGTACGGGAGAAAAAAAAAATGCCTTTCAGAAGAAATAAGAGGACTACCAGGAGGATAAGGAAGCTTTTGTGGTCTACAGCAACATATTTGAAGTGCTCTTGAATAAGGTCCCGACTTCCATATAGATTAAACTCAGAATCATCCTGAATGAAGAGAAAGGTATTTGGGGTGGAACAAGATACCTTTTGGATGAAAAAATCATGCCCTCCAGGAGATGGAGAAAGCTTTCAAGAAGGTGAAGGAGTAGGTTCTTTGGGTATATTTAACAAGTGATTGGAGTTTATGGAAGGAAATCATTTACCTGAAATTGCAATGATAAATATTGATGGTGGCTGTGTCCCAGCTGTGCTAACTAGAGACAGGTATAAATAGTGGATTGGACATGAAACAGAGGAATGGCAGCTCATATGAGTCGAAACAGATCTTTTTCTGTATTTTTGATCCCACAGAGATTCAAAAGAAACACCAAGCCAAACCAGCTGAAGAGCATGAGTTTTTCCTTTTAGATTTGTTTCTATATTTCTTTAATTTTATTTTCATCTCTGGGATACAGTCACAAACTTGCTGAATGACCACTCCAATTTTCAAACCTGTCACTTGTAAAAGGATGGCTGAAATCTAAATTCTCAGGATGATGGTGCTCTAACATATTCACCTGCAAGTTTAGTAACTGAGTAGACCTGAAAAGTCTCTCCGGACCAAGGCCAGGCACTTCAGCCTGGATTGGAGAATTTGTGTTGTTCTCAATGGCTATGGCCACAGCTAGGTGATTAAATCGATTCTACTTAATCAATTTAACCAAAGTGAAATAAAAGCTGTTAAATTGATTTAGTTGAATCAATTTAACAGGTCCAGGCCAATAAAACCCAAATCAAACTAACATTTTTGGACACTGGACTTGCTAGTTCAATTTGGGAGGGGGCACCCTAAGAGGTGTGGCAACATGGCCCCCGAGCAGGGCCATGTTGTCACCCAGTCCCCTCCTTGGCTGTCAACTGGAGAGCCAGGCAGGGGGAAAAAGCCCCCAGGGCAGTGATTCCCCTGCACTCTGCATCCACCTCCTCTGGCCAGGTGGCTGGGGATGGACCACGGGGCACCCCCTGCTTCCCCCAGCATCTGTGGGGGGGCAGGGCAGGAAAGCCGGTGCACCACCCGGCTTCCCAGCAGCTGCGGGGTGGTGCCGGCAGGGAAGCCCACATGCCCCCCAGCTTCTTGCAGCTGCTGGGAAGCCAGGGGGGGTACACGGGCTTCCCTGCCCTGCCACCTGGCCAGTGGCAGGGGATGCGGGGCACCTGGCCAACCCTGCCTCCGCTGCCCTGCCAGCGGCATGGGATGCAGGGCATCAGCAGCTCCGTTACCCAGCCCTATGTACCCCCTTCTCCCTGGCCAGGGTCCTGATTCCCTCCCTGGCCAGGGTGCTGAGGGGGCAGGCCTTCCTTCCAGGGTGCCATGCACCCTGGGAGGAAGGTCAATGCCATTGATTCGAAACAATGCTGTTTTGAAACAAGGCATCCAAACGGCCTTGTTTCAAAACAACTGTTTTGCTTCAACGGCTGTTTCACTTTAAAGTAGTTTTAACCTATTTCAATTCAACGTCTATTGAATCGAAATGACGGAGCTCGTCATTTTGATTCAGGAGAATGTGTGGACTAAATATTTTTTAAATTGAAATAACCACCATTATTTCGATTTAAAAGGTACATGTGGACATACCCAATGTGCTGGAAATTTCAGAAGCTGGTTGGAAACATCAGTGTTCAAATGCTACAATAATATATACTGTTATTGACTAATATATATTATTACTGTAGTAAATTTGTGGCTATTTTCTGTAGACGTTCATGAGTCTCTCAGTGCTGCATATCTTGTCTACCTGGAAATTCTCAGTGGCAGCAAGGATAAACCTAAAATCCTTCTAAAAATACAGTACAGGCACTTATCACTGGAGTTAAAGGAGAAGGAGCAGTTAGCAGCACAAGGCAGATGACAAACAATTAAGTGACTTTGACTTGAGCTAGTAGAGGGCAGCAGTACATATACTCAGGGATGGAACTAGACTTTTTGGCGCATGGGGCAAGAAGTCCCAAAGGTGCCCTCCCCTGATCCTGGTCTGTGCTGTTGCCAGCCAGCAGCACAGAGTTGGATCTGGCCCCTGCTGCAAGTAGAGGATTGGGGCCCACAGGACCCCTGGGTCTCCCCACCGGTGCCCCCCCCCCACTGCAGGGGCTCCTGCCCCGCCAGTGAGCCAGCACTGGGGTGGGAGGCTGGGACCAGAGGCTAGCCATGACCTGGCTGGTCAGCCCCGGGGTGAGGGGGGGGCTGACTGCTGCACATAGTGTGACTTCTGCTCTTGCAGCAGTCAGCCCTACCAGCCCCCACCCTCCTGGCTGGCATGCCCCATCACACCCCACCCTACCCCTGGGGGGGCGGAGTGGCTGGCCCAGGGGTGTGTGAGACTGGGAGAGCTGGCTTGTGGGATGGCTCACCCTGCTTCTGGGGGGCAGATTGGGGCAGGAGCTCAGAGCCCAGCCTCAGGCCAGCTGGCCCCACTCCACTCCCATTCCCAGTGTCAGGGGCAGGGCAGAGGGCTCTGGCGCCCTCTAAAATGGGGCACCCTGGGCTTTGGCTTGGTTGCCCAGGCCTAATTACGGCCCTGCATATACTTACTAATACCTTACAACTAATTTTGCTTATGATGTGAAGTATATTGTACACATGTGTAATATTCACCAGCTATGTCCACACATACATGCTTATTTCAATTTAAGTTAAATTGAAATAAGTTAATTCAAAATAAAATCCTTAATTCGAATTAACTTAAATCTAAATAAGCATAAACCTCAAACTGAAATAGCAAGTCCACACACAGAACTTGTTATATTCAAATCAGGAGAGGGGCACCATGGGAGGTGTGGCAACATGGCCCCCTCACTGAGCCATGACCCCACCCAATATATACAAAAAGGAAGGCACCCTCGGAAGCAGAAGGGCAAAAGTGTTATTTTGAAATAATGGTTATTTCAAAATAACACATCTGAACAGTGTTATTTTGAAATAACAGATGATTTGAATTAAAGTAGGTTTACGCTATTTCAGAATAACATCTCTTGTTCCAAAATGATGGAGCTCATCATTTCAAAACAAGAAAATGTCATGTGGACCTAATCATTCTTAAATCAAAATAATCTATGTTATTTCATTTAAAACATATGTGTGGACATACCCACCATCCTTGGTCTTCCCTCTAAGGTTCTCTATACTGTTTGTTTATCGTCTTCTTCCTTGACCCCAGTTTTGCATCTTTCCTTTTAGGCTTCCCAGCAATCTTTGTGCTCTCTGGCTCCAATTTCTCACTTTCCACTTAGAATTGCATCTCATTTCTTTCTGATTCTCCTATCTATCTATCTATCTATCTATCTATCTATCTATCTATGCAGCTGAATCATAGAGGTAAATCTGAATCTGGCTCAAAGCTGCTGCAATAGAGAAAACTGTGACTCACTTGTACTCTATAACTGAAACACAAAAGATAGACCTCACTATATTGAAAAGTTAATAATGGCGCAGAGGAAGAATGACAAACTCTCCTTTCAGTTAAGTAGCTAGTGTATACACTGCAGCATCAGCATTTATAAGTTGTTTTATATCTGGTAGTATTGTAGATAACAGATAAATGGAAAACCTTCTGTGGGCAGAAGTCCTGCTGAAATCAATAAGCATTCCAGCCAAGATTTTCAAAAACAGGAATTGAAATCAGTATTTGGGCATCACTGACTTCAATGGGAGGTGGTGGACACTCAACACTTCTAAAAAAATCCCAGGCTATTTAGTTACAGTAGGTGCCCAAATTTTGGATTTAGAAGCCTAGGTTTACTTTTTTATTTCTTGGCTTTTGTGCCACAGAGGTTATGTTCATTTGGGCTCCTTAAGCTTAGTTAAAGCTCCAGCATGACAGGTGAGGATCTATTTTCTTCATATAACCTTTACTTTAAAATGTGATTATTATGAAGTGTCAAGATTCATATAGTAATAAAAACAAAATATTGGTATTTGCCTAACATTTAAAGTACGTTGAGATAAGCCTGTACTATAAAGGGCTCTCCACAGGAATTCTTAATGGTTAACCCAACAAGCAAGTTGAGATTATACACACAATTTATTGTGTTTTTATAGTTCAGTTTATTACAGCCCAGAATTTGATGATCATGTGCAGTAAGAACAAGATCTGAGAGAACCCAGATCCATTCTTGGCTCCTCCCTCATTCATCTCCACCTCAATTACCACTACAAATTCATTTCAATGTCACTTAGCTTTGGATCATTGGTGTTGCCCTTTGTGAAATGACATCACTATAGATGACCTAAATCTGAGCTAGACAATCGCCAGCGGTCATCAGACACCCAGTTGGGTTAAGGACTGTAGTTGGGTAAGTACTATGCAGTCTCTCTTAAATTTATTATACATCTTATATTTTTGGTAGTACATGTATGATCGTTAAGCAGAATTACTAACGATGTAGCTCTGGGTTTTACTTCCTGAAGTCTATAGACATTAACACCACCAAGAAAAAAAAATCTTGTTGGGTTAACAAATTATTTTATTAATCTACCCATAAGACTTCTGCCAGTCAAAGACTAAACTCAAATTGTCATCAAAGACATCAGTCGTTACTACTACACATCTAGAGCTATCAGCAATGAGCCAACAATTATTATTTTTACCTAGGCCTGCCAACGGGGGATGGGGAGACAAAGGGGCCAATTGCCCTTCGGCCTGGCAATTCTAAAGGGGCTGTGGGCAGCAGGAAAGCTTCCCCATTGGGAGGTTAGCTCCCTGTCCTGCGTCTTCCACCCATGGCCCCCACCCTCAGTCTATCCCCGCTCTTCCTCAGGTCCTGCCACCACCCCACTTGCCAGTGTATCTCTCCCTACCAGCCCACCGCCCCACTTGGCAAACCTCCACTCTTGCACACCCTTCCTTCCCTTGGTTGGCCCCTCTGTAGCCACATGTCCCTTCCCTGCTCAGCCCCACCATCCTTGCCATCACTTATTGTGTGTGTCTCTCCTCACCTCACACACTGCTGCTCGCCTCATCCCTCCTTCCCTCTGCCCGCTCATCCCCTCTAGCTGTTGCTCACTGCCTGGGGGAAGAGGGTGCATGGATTAGAGGACAGGGACTGAGTGATGGAGAAGAGGGGCACGATGGTGAGAGGCAGGGCTGGCTCTAGGGGTTGTGGCACCTGGAGCCAACTTTTGCTTTTGAGGCCCTACAGCCTGCCGCAGCCCAGCACTAGGAAGGGGAGCAGGATGGGCCAGCCTGAGGCTGAGCTCTGAGCTACCTCCCTGCCTGTGGGCTGGCTGATGCCCTCAGGGGCAGGGTGAGCCAGCCCACAACTTGAGCTCTCCTATTCTCACCCCACCCCTGAGCCAGCCACTCCTTCCCGCAGGGTGCGGTGGGCCGACCTCAGCCTAGCCAGCTGGGCCAGTCAGACCACAGGGCAGGTGCGAAGGCCTGAAGCCGTACCATGCATGGCAGTCAAACCTGGGGCCGACCGGCCAGGCCATGGCTGGTGCCCCTAAGCTTGGGCACCCTGAGCTGGTGCCATACTGGCTCACCCCTTAAGCTGGAGCTGGTGAAGGGGTGAGTGGGCCAGGAGAGGGGAGGGGCCTGGATTAGGGTAGCAGAGCTGCTGATGGAAGGAGAAAGGCTATAGGGAGAAGGGGCATGGTGGGACTGCTTTGCCCTAGGACCCAGAATTCTTGCTGGCGGACCGATTTTTACATAATAGAAATATTGGTTGTAGATGTGAGGGACAAAATTATACAATTGACTCCTAGCTTCTGTTTGATAATTATGACGTACAAAATGAAAAAAGTTACTCCTGCATTTTTGTACGGGTGGTCCAGCAACAGGAGATAAGAAGAAATAGAATTGCTTTTTACTGGGCTTTTCAAAAAGATCTTTCAGCCCTTTCTTTGCATTTTTTAATACGTTATGGAGAGGGTACTCCCATGTGGGACTGGTGGTTTACAATTTGGTCATTTAAGCACCAGATCTGATTTGGAAAAGATCTCCATTTTTACATTCATTCTCTAGTTAAGTCCTTGCTCTTGAAGCATTAGTGAAATTCTTCTGTTGAAGAATGAGACAATGAAACCTAAAGGTGAGAAATATAGAATGAGGGGTCTTTAATTTGAAAGAAGACTGGCGATATTGGAGGTCCTTACTGGTAGCTATCACACTACTGGTGGTTAGATTGGTAATGTAAGAAATTCATATTTAAAGTCTTCTCCTTTAATACAATATCAGATTCTCCCTGTGCATGATACAATAATGCCCATTAAAAGCTCTGTGTGAGTAACTTGTGTCCTGAAGTAGGAGAATCATGTCCCTTTGATTCCTCCAATCCCTTACGGGAAGAGAGGTAGCAGGAAAAGTTTTCTTCTGAGAGAAAACAAAATGTTAAAAGTGGGGCTAGAGCGAGAGAGTGAAAAACTGGAACAAGAGCTGCCACTCACTCAAAGTCAATATAAGATGCAAGTAAGTGTGGGTCTTTTATTTAAAAGACCAAACAATCCTATCTTCTGTTGCCTAACTCTGCCTTTGTCTCCCAGTTGTGTATAGAAAGGTCTCCTTCCTTCCTGGGCCCTCAGCAGCAGGAAATGGAAGGACAAAAATTTGCCTCCTATGTTGCTGTTGCTGTCATTGCACATCAAAGGTCACCCAAAAAGTTGGGACTGATCCGTCATTGCCCCTCCTCCCAGGATTCCTCCGTCTCCGCAGCATGGAGCACGTGATAAGATCAGGCCTGGCACACTTCCCCCTTTGTTTTCAGGCAATTCCACTGCCATTCTTTTAAGCATGGAAATGAATAGGACTGAAATTTCATTATCCCACTGACTATCCCAAAGCATGATGGGGTGGGAAAGGAGTAGGTAATGCTTAATGGTCTCCTAAAGGAAAAGGAGTTGCCTCTGCAGGATTCCTGCAAGAGAAGTAGGTGGAAAGGAGCCCCTGCCAGGAACCACCACTGTTGAGAAGACATCACTGTTGTTGCAATGACTGCTGAGGGCCTTGCAGGCACTGGGGATAGAGTTGCAAGGAATCCTGCAAGGATGAATCCCATCCCCTTTCTTTACCCACTGCAGGCAGCACTTGCACAGCCTTCCAGTTTTAGCAATATTGGTGAAGTTAATTCCCCTTCTCAAGAGGAGGCCAGAGGCTGAGAACAGTAGCAAAGGAGTAGATGAGGTTGGGAGAAGCAATAGTTCCTTTTCAGCTACACTGGGCCCCCTGAAGTGATTCTCTCCACCTGTAGGGTTGCTAGGCAGACAACTCATCCTAATGGCCATGAGAGATGCCAGAAGTGGCGCCTTCATTCATTCTGTCCCCACTCACACCTGTGATCACTGGCTGGGTAGTGGATAGTGGGAGTACAAAGGATGGAGCTAATAGATGATTCCCATCTGTTCCCACATCTGAATGAAAGACTATGAGAAGGGCCTGCTTGATCCTACCTTGGTAAGTCCTCTCATCACCTACTGGGCAGGCCTCAGATGTGACATGATGAGAAGAAGGAGAATCTAGGTTGGAGCGGGTTTAAGGGATCACATGCTCCCCACCTCCTGGGTAACATCAGCATGAGAAGACACATATTAGCATTCTCTGCACTGCCTGCCCCTGCTGTCCATGGAGCTTTTCTTAACTTTCCAGCAAAGGATAGAAGAACTCTTGCATAATCAAATAATGAGAAGGCATTTTATTTATAAAGCACCTTGCTCTCTGCTACAGAGCCTGAGGCATTGAACAGTAATTCATAATAAATATAATAACAGTATAAATAAGTAATCAGCTTTTCCCTCAGTTCAGGAATTATAAAGCAGAGTTAGGCAATAGAAAATCAGTTTGCTTTCTCTCTCCATTGACTAAGTGATTCTGCATGGGTACCAATTTTTGGGGAACCCACTTCGAAGAACATTCAAGAGGTCTAATTTTCCAAGAGTGGCTGCTCAGTACTTTCAGAAACCCCAGGCATCCTTAAAGATCTGAAGTTAGACAATCAAAAACCAGAAGCACCCAAAGTCATTTTGGAAAATAACTTTGGAAAGGCTTGGTCCACCAGTTATGCTACAAAAAGGTACATGATCCCTTCCCAAATACTGCTCTAACTGATGCTATGAGTGCTGTCCAAGGGCTTTTCATTTTGTAAAGATCGGTAGTTATGCATTTGAAACCCTCTGACTCACACAATTAATGCATATGTTTGAGCAATTCCAGTTATGATAATCATTGCTGACACTGTGACACCTTTCTATCTGATGGGCCATAGGATGTGATAGGCTGGACTGGGCGTGGACCAGGCCTTTCCCTCACAAGGCTCCGTAAGCGATGAGAATTTTCATCAAGGTTGAGAAGTGAATGAGTAAAACTGCCATTGCTGCTTGATGTCCTACACCTCCCGCCAAAAGAAGCTTATCAAGAAGCTATGGGATGAGAAAGCCTTCCGGGAAGAAATTAAAGCCTTTCAGGAGAAGGTCAAGGGCTTTCGAGAGAAGGTGAATGCCTTTCGAGAGAAGATCGGGGCCTTCAGGATGGCAATCCAGGCCTTCTGGGAGGAGGAACAACCCATCTGGGAAGAACAAACTGCCTTTCGTGAGACAGAAAAGACCTTCCGGGAAGAAGCAAAGGACTTTTGGGAAGAATATAGGAACTTCTGGAAGGGTTATAATGCTTTCTGGAAGAAGGACAAGGCTTTCTGGAAGGAGGATCAGGTCCTCTGGGAAAAAGACAAGATTCTCCTAGAGGAGGACAAGGTCCTGTGGGCAGAAGAAAAGGCTCTCTGGGCAGATGAGAAAGCCCTCCTGGAAGAGGAAAGAGCTTTCTGGGAGGAGGAGGAAGCCCTCCGAGAAGATGAAAAAGCCCTCCAAGAAGATGAAAAATCTATCTGGGAAGGAGCATTTGGCCCGCTAAGAGGAGAACAATTCCTGGTTGCTGTAGCTATCAATGCTCCTGGAGGCCATGGCTCAGATGCCATTCGAAGAAGAGGCTAGCCCTAGGGAATGAAAACAAGGTGTAAAGTATTCTGATGGGCTCCAAACCAACACTTGGAAGTCTGTATACTGAAGCAACTGTGTAATTAGTCTGTTTTCCATCTTTGCTTTGCCTATATTTCTGAAAGAGCCCCTTTGATCTCAGAAACCTGATAAAAGCCTAATGGAATTCCAGTAGAACTATTTTACAGTGTTGTTTGCTTTAAAATGATTACATTTATGTTTTCATTATATTATTTCTCTTGGATCTTGGCATTGGAAATGGCAGGAAACTGTCATACGCCAACTCAATTTCCAAACTTCTCACCTGTAAAACAGAGGTCTGATGTAGTACAGGTCATGCCTCGCATGAGAATGACGTTTAAACAACTGAGTCCAAGGCCACTGTAATTCTAAATCTCAGTCATTGCTGATCTGCCAGTGTAATTTGAGTCAACGTAGTTACACCAGCGTAACACTGGAGCGGTAGTGATTTATACTTCTCCTTGTATTTGAGTCATTATGCTAAAGTCAGTGATGAGGCAACTCTTGTCCTTCCCCACTATGTTTTTGATCTTCCTCATCATTGCTCTCTGGTGTCTGAGGTGGATAGCAAAAGAACAAGGAGTCCCGTGGCACCTTTAAAGACTAACATAGGCTATTGCTGGTCATCCTTTAGTTTCATCCAGGCCTCCAGCTCCATCTGTTGAAAACTGGGAGAGCACAAGCTGAAGGGTACTATTCTCTCTTAGGCATTCATTCCTCACAAGCTCCTTATAGAAAATCCTAGATAAGCCTTCTCTGGTGCAATGTTTGCTTAACGTCTATACTCCTGTTTGCAATGAAGATGGAAGAAAAACCACAAAACAGAACTTTGGGCATGTCTGGTTTTCAGGAAAGACGTGAGTAGCACAGTACAGAGCTTATTCTCTTGGTCTTTCAACAGACTATTTTTGAAGAGGAAGCAAAACCCTCTTCCTCAAACTTACCAAATTCAGAGCTGTGGAAACTCATCCAGAAATAAATCTGTATTTGTCCCTTTGTGTTGAAGCTAGAGGTGGGACAAAATGGAGTAAGGAACAAAGACAAACAGTGAAAAACATGAATCAGGGTTAACGTGGTAAACATGCTATGCTGAAGATCCAACGTTGTTGAGTTTGCATCTGGTGTGGTAGTTTTAGTAACATGTTCCAAGTTCAAACAATTTTTTACCTTTAAAAAAGGTTTAGTTCATAATGACAGAGGCCTTTACAATTCCTGCTAAAGAAGTTGGAGATTCCTACCTTTGTTAAATATGTATAATAAGCAGTAAGTCAAGCACACCTTCACGTACAGTTCTTATGTTTGTGATCTACTGAACGATGAGCTACAGTCTCCTGTTTTATTGTGTTCAGAACAAATACACAAAGACTTCTCTTAGAAACACATGAATGCATAGCTCCCGATGAATACCTAACCCATGAAAAACATCTTATTCATTGACTCAACCAAAGGAGGAATGTTTTGCATCCCCCTATTATAGTCATACACATTAGAGATAGAAGTGACCCATTAGGCCCTCTGGTAACCTCCTGCAAATTCAGGAGTGTTCTCTGTTGTATGTTTTAGAGCTGTATCGTTAGATGCTGAAAAAAAAATCCTTCAGAAAGCAAGAATATGCAAAAGGCACCTGTCATTTAACATATTTTAGTGTTAAAAAAAACCTAAGAATTTATCTCTATTATTCAGAGCAACATGTCAAATTAACATCCATTTAAACTAAAATTAGACACGTTTTCCATTCTAAAGAACCTGAAGTGCATGAAATGCTTTTAAGAAAGATTTTATTTATTTTTTCTCATACAGTCAAGTACAGTGTCATTGGTGCTAGTGCTGTCATTTTAATACAATGATTGCGCTGCGTAAGGAGTTACACAACACAGTGCAGAAAAGCCAGAAGTTTAGCAGGAGAAAAAGTTACACCAATATGCTTTCAGACTTTTTCAGACTACTCAGAGTGACTCCTCTCTGTAGTGTGAAGCTCCCCAAAGGAGCCACTCTGGGCAGCTTCTTTCTGCAGCATGCCTGGGAACCCCTGAAAGGAGCTGCTTCTTTTTGTGGCATGCCTGGGGACTCCTGTCCCCAGGCACACTGCCAAGATGAGCCGCTCTTGGCAACTTCTTTCTGTGGCATGCCTGAGAAGCGCTCCCACTCCAGCTGTGACTGCTGCTGAATTTTCAGACAGCCTCCACATTTTTTCAGCAGACGGGGCCGCTGGCACCAGTTGAGGGTCGGGGAGGAAGGACTGGCACAGGAGTCAGCAAAGGCCTGCACCACTGCCCCCCATGGCCACGTTGTGCCCCGCCCCCTCTCTGCTGCCTTCAAAAGAGGGGGGTGTAGCTCAGAGCCGGCCTCTGCTTTGGGCCAGCTCTTCCCCACCCTCAGGGAGGAACAGCCTGCCCAGGGGCAGAGCGGGCCAGCCCAGAGGCCAGGCTCCGCTCTCTCGCCCCTCCCCTGGGCTTGCTGTTCTGTCCTGGGCAGGGCAGGAGAGGAGACCCCAGCCCCCGGAATAGCCAGCTCAGCCCCTGGCTCAGCGGAGGGGGCGGGAGCACAGGGTCAGCCTGCACTCCCCAGCCCCGGGGGCACAGGGCCTCACACAAATTGTCCCTGCCCCCCCACCTGGGGACAGCCCTGATTTATTTAACTGAATGTACATGGACTAGAAACGGAGTGGAGAAATTGACTTCAGTGATTCCAACTCCATACTAATATAACTGTCTTCTTGGGCCTGCTTATATAGCTACAAGAAAGGGTAAATAAGAAGGTGGGAATAAGTCCTCAAAACATGCTGCTGTAACAGGAAACTATTTTCAGTGATAAAGTCCTGAGAACTTTTATAAAAAAAAAAAACAGGGGCTATATGGCAACAATGCTATTTATTTTAAATTAACCAAATTACACAAAACGTAGCCAAGAAGTTCTCAATTCCCTACCAAAGCATGTACATTTTGAATAGATCTGTTGTTAAGTACTAGAGACTAACCAGACAGTGTCTGAACTGCAATCACTGGACTGGGGGGGCGAGAGTGTGGGGAGGGGCTCTGACTTTAAGCTGAAAGTAAGCCGTAAAGTTTTGCATCCCTGTGATATAGCTGTGTGCGCATTAAAAGTCTCTGGATGAGGGGGAGGGGTGAGTTTAACGTATATGCAAATTCCAGATGGTTTTCATGGTGGGAACCATAAGGTCACCTCCTAACTTTTGGTGAAACAAGAGCTAAGGTAGGCTGTGTTCACACACGGGGTTATTTCGATATAAGTTGTTTTGAAACAACTTATATCGCAATAACACCTTTTTTTTTAAATAACTTATGCCGCATTAACAAAAAGTTACTCCGTAATAAGGAAAAAGGCAGGAAACGAAATAGCAAGTTCACAGTGTGAACATGCTATTTTGCTTGGGGAGGGGGCTGCAGGCACCGGCGGGGTTCAGTGCAGCCCAGCGCTGAACCCCGCGGGTGCCTGCAGAGGGGGGCTGCAGGCACCCGCGGGATTCAGCGCCGCCCAGCGCTGATCCCCGGGGGTGCCCCCCCCCCCGCTCTGCTGGCCAGGTGACACCCCTCAGCACTCTGACCAGGGTGCTGAGGGTTCCCTGGCCAGGGTGCTGAGGGAGCAGCCCTTCAAATGTTGTTTCGGAACACCTTGTTCCGAAACAACATGTTCACATGCATTGTTTCGAAACAACGGTTTCGAAACAAGGTTGTTTCACCCCCAAATGGGGTTTAACTTGTTTCAAAACAACTGTGCGTCATGTGAACATGGTTTTGTTTCAAACCAACCTCATTGTTTCAAAACAAAAATGCTGTGTGAACACAGCCGTAGAGAAAGGAACCTTGTGAGAGTTGAGGATAACACCTTATGTATATTTTTTCATAGGTTCATGCAAACCATTCATTTTTCTTTGCAAGAGGAGATGTTCAGGAGGTTAGGACTGGGTTTCATTATACCGATAGTTTGCCATGGGAAGAGTCTGAGCAGACTAAGGAGGGATGGGCACCAGACATTTCAACCTGCAAACCTGCCAATATGTGATGCAAGCCACTAGAAGTATGAAAAATGGCCAAAGCATGGAGCACCCTTGTTCTGCTGGGTATCAGGCTATAATTCACACAGAAAATATGGGGAGCTGTGGTATGACAGGCACACCTGCCTCAGTCTCCCATCTTCAGTGTCCCCAGATATAGTTCAAAAAGTCTTTCTGAATGCAAATGTGGTTGGTCCTAGTTGAGGTTGGCTGTGCTTTGAGCAGGGGATGGGACTAGATGACATACTACCAACCCTGATCTTCTCTGGGTCTAGAAATCTATTTCAAAAGAAAGCCCTGTGCACATAAACCATACCCCAAGTCTCATAATATATTGTCTGTACTATGGTTAAATAAAGATAGGGTCCCACTGGCCCGCAGCACATCACCCCAGCGCCCTGGATCCGTTCCAAGGTCCCTCACCATGCTTCACGCCCAGCCTTCAGCCCCTTCTGGCCTCTTGAGAGCCAGCATGAACCTCCTTCTGCTGCTCTGTCCTTTAACTGTCTCCTGACTTCTCCAGTCATGGTTCCCTGGGTCAGCAGGCCACTCTGTCCACTGCCTTCCAGGCAATTCCTCTCTCTGGTCAGGGAGGGCCTGCAGAGAGTTTGCTGCAGCTTTCTTCAGAGATCTCTGCCAGTTTCTTGATTGTCTTCACCTTAGCTTTTCTCCTCTTCAGAGTGTCCCAGGTGCTTTCCCACCCTCTTACCTGGCCTGTGTGGGAGCATCTGTTCTGGCACACAGGGGCTAGGCCTGCTTCATTTACAAAGGCCAGCCACTTTGTGACATCCTCCACCCCAAGGACAATGAATTCGAGTCCCCTCTATTTGAATGCAAAGCTCCATGGGAGCCATCACTGTCACTCTCTCTTCTCCCACTGAAGAGCAGTGAGAGAAGTCAGAGGAGTACTGTGTGTTGTCCAAGAGAAGACTGAGCAAAAGTAGGGGGTAGAGCCTTCCAGTCAGCAAACAGCCCAATAGCTCAAGCTTGATCCACTTCTAGCTTCTCCCTAATCTTCTATGAATAATGTAGCTGCCCAGCTTCTCGCTCATTCTTCCACCACCCTAGCTCTCCTTCTGGTGCCTATTTCTCCATCCCTGGGACCATCTCTTGGCTGCTTGATGGGAAGGGAAGAGAATAGGAGTGGACAAGACATGAGCAGGGGCCTGAGGTTGCTGGAGGAAGGTCTTCCCCTCCTTTTCCCACCCTCACCAGCCAGAAACTGCTACTCCAGGGGGCCTCTGGGTCAGTGGGCACAGCCACCAGAGTAGGTACCACACAAAAGCTCTGCTTGCCATTTACACTTCCACCTCCTCTGACTTGGCAAAGCTGCCTGCACCATCAGGAGGTGGCACACAAACCAGTTGTCTGTCTCTGTGGTTGCACAGATGGAAAGCGGCAGCATTTTGCTTTGGCTTGCCCCACTCCTCACACACTGGGAAGAGGGCTCTCCAAAATAATGGCAATGGCCAAGGTACCAAACAGATGAGTGGCCAAGAAACCTTAATATTATCTTTATATGTAAAATACTCAAGGAGCCTTCCCCTCCATCCTTAACTCATGAGAAATTCACTAGAGAAGGTCACAATGGCTATGTTCACATGTAAACACTTATTTTAAAATAAGTTATTTCAAATTGTTAATTCGATTTAAGTTAAAGCAAATTAAGCAAAAACCACCAAATCAGAATAGCAAGTCTGAACACAGGACTTGCTGTTTCAATTCAGCAGAGGATCATCCTGGGAGATGTGGCAACATAGCCCCTTGGCAGGGCCATGTTGCTACCCAATCCCCTGCCTGGCTTTCACCTGGACAGCCAGGCAGGGGAAAACAGCCTCCAGGGCACGGATTCCCCTGCCCTGTGTCCCCCGCTGCTGGTGGGGCAGCTGGGGAGGGACCATGGGGAACCCCAGCTGTCACCTGGATGGTGGATCTGAGAGTCCAGCCCAGGCAGCGGGGCCAACCAGCTCCCGCACCCCCTGCCTGGCAGGCAGCCACCGAACCTGGGCAGTGGGGTGAGCCAGCTTCCACACCCCACCCTGGCCGGCAGCCGCCCAGCCCCAGCAGCGGGAAGAGCCAGCTCCAGCACCCCCTGCCTCGTGGGCACCCGCTGAGCCTGGGCAGCAGGGCCAGCCAGCTCCCGCATCCCTGCCCCCCTTGGGCTCCCTGCTCCTCCCCTCCCTCCCTGGCCAGGGTGCTGGGGAAGGTAGGGCTTCCTCCTAGGGAGCTATGCAACCTGGGAGGAAGGTCAACTGTTATATCGATATGTGGGTCATATCTATATAACAGAGCCAGACGGGGTTATTACGAAACCACAGTTTCGCAATAACCCTCTTTTTGATACCAAATTAGGTTTTATTGTATCAAAATGATTTTCCTCATTTTGAAATAAGGGAACTCCTTATTTTGAAATAAGGAAATGTCATCTGGACATGACTTTTTTAAAATCAAAACAACAGTGGTTGTTTAGATTTAAAAGCTACGTGTGGACATAGCCAATCTTATGTATATGGCCATAAACCATGTAGGTGATGAGAACAGTGATTTTGTATGACTGGAGTAGGCAGAATGTCTTAGAGTCAAAAGGGCAGGGCAAGCCTTCAACCACTTGGCTGACAGCTCTGAACTGCTTCTACAGGAAGTGATTAAGGGCCTGAGTCATTAGTGCTAGATCAGCATAAATCCTTTAAATGAGAGAAATAAATAGCTTGGAAGAATACTTGCACATTTTTACACAGCAGTGTTGTCATCCAACATCATTCCTGATGCATTTGCAGAGCTAACTTGTGGGAGATACAAAGCATGGAGAATAGTAAAGAGTAATTAGCACAGACAAGAGCTGCGTGTCAAACAAGAAAAGAAAGTGACGAAATAAAGAAATTATACAAGTCTGCGTGTCAGTCATTAAATATATGGAACAACAAATCCTGAGAGGCAGGTCTGTGACAGATGTGAAATAGGAGGTATGGAAATAGTCCAATCTGTCACGAAACGTGACAAACAAGACGACCAACAGAGCTGTGCAAAAGTCAAATTATAGAGTGTGTCATTAAATTTGAAGGCATGATTGTTACATTTTTATTAATAACATCAGAAGAAAAAATGTAACCCAACTTTGCCTTTTGAAATCTGTGGAGTGTATTAAAGGTTAATGAAGAGAAAAAGGCATTAAGAAATTATACTTGGATTTTTTTTAATAGCTGCAACATCTTGCTAATTGAATCAGGAGGACGATTTATACAAAGGGGATTTAGGGATTTTGGGAAGTTTGGAAAATTTTTTGTCCCAGTTTAGCAGAAAACACTGAAGCATGTGCTTTGCTTTACAATGTGTTCCTAACATCCATTTATGTCAGTGCTTAAAGATGAGCTTGTGCTTGAGTGCCTCGCTGGAGCAGGGGTGCCAGGACTAAGGGCTTGCTGCTTGCAGCTGGATTTGGACATGTCTCTAAGGGCTTTGTTAAAATGGGTAAAAACAGACAGTTTAAACACGTTCCTTTGAAACATTGAACTATATAAGAGTAGCACAAAAATTAAAGAACTTTTAAAAATAAGCTGTCTTGTGTTTTTGTACCAAAGTTTTGCAATACATAAATTACAAAGCGCATCACAACCAGTAAGACAACCTCGCTCAACAAAGAACTGTATTTGTTAATCTTTGTCATCATTTTTCTGACTAGACAAATGTGGCTTGTAGCCAGGTAGGATGTGCAGTACAATGAAAATAGAGGGCAGGACTGGTTCTACCACTGAGGCGACCTAGGCGGTCGCGTAGGGCACCAAACTTTGAAGGATGCCTGGGACCACTGGATTGGTAGGCTGTGCTGGTGCATGGGTGCGCAGCCCCCGTCACACCCATGCAGGGAACACTGCTGGCTGCCCCAGCTCCTACTTGGCCAGAAGACACAGTCTTCTGGCCAACAGGGAGCTGCCTCAAGCAGGAAGTTTTTAAAACTCCTACCGAGAGTGGGTGCAGCGGCAGCTCTGGCGGCCAGGTAAGGGAGCCCTGGGTGGGGGTGGTCAGGGACAGGCAGCTGCTGGGGAAAGGACACCAGGGGGGTTGGCCCAGAGGAGTGTGGGGAGCTGGTGGCAGAGCAAGGGAGTTAGGGAGAGGGATGAGGTGACTCAGGGGAGTGGGAGGAGCCGCCAGCAGGGTGGGGGGGATTAGGGAAGGGCTTGAGGGACCGGGGGAAGTCAGTAGCAGGGCGAGTTAGGGAAGGGGTTGGGGCTTGGGCAGTATAAATTAAACATATGTTCTGGAGTATTTTGTCAGGCCACTGAATGAGGCTAGAACTCTTTTTCACAACAGTTGTCCCCCCTAACCCCTGGGCATTTTGTACCTTCAGTAAAACACTGATTGATCCAATTTATAATCTGACAAATCAGCTAATTCTTTGCGTCATGAGGCCATAACATATTTTAAAGTTGGAAATTGCCTGCATCATATACGGATGAAAAGTAGGAGCTTTTAAAAGGGTGCTAAAAAGTGCACTTAGCACAAGCTATTCGCATGTAAACCACTATAAAAGGGTACAGGCATGTTTGTCAGTTTTGTCTGATTAGATTGATCAGAAGAGCAGGGCTATAAATGATGCACAGATATTGCTTCATGTAATGAGCTTGCTCACAAATGCACTTACCTAGGAAGGTAAGATAAGATGAAAGCCTAAGACTAAACTGCACCACCAGAAAGTAGTTTATCTGTAGAGTGGGACTGTTCATGCATAGGGAGTGTGCTGTTAGGTAAATCATGGGTCACAGATGATTACAGCCTTACACACTTACAAAGGAGACCATGAGCAACCAACTGAATAATAGAACTTTGAAGGGGCAACCTGGGTTGCCTTGAGAGTCCGGTTCCTTCCTCAGAGTAAAGGACGTTGTTTTAATTTTCTCACCTGCTATGCTATGCAGGGGAAGGGGCCAGGGATCCAGCTGGGATGGGGTACAGGGGGCTTGGGGGCCAGGCATGGGGCAGAGGGGACCTCGGGAGATAGGCAGTGGGTGGGGGGGCTGAGGCTGGAGCAAGATGTTGAGCAGGGGAAGAGAAGAGTAGGGCAGGCCCCAGGAGAAGGGGAAATAGTGGGGACAGGGGGCTTCCCAAGCCAAGTGAGGGGAAGGTGACTTGGCCTGGTACGGAGGTTAAATCCAGGATGCTGCGGAGTTTACTTCTGTTCTTTAAGGCCATGCTCACACACAGGGGGTTATTTCGATACAAGTTGTTTCAGAACAACTTGTATCGAAATAACCCCTTATTTCAAAATAAGTTTATTCGAATTAAGAAAATGTTAATTCGAATTAAGGAAAAAAGCTCAAAGCGAAATAGCACGTTCGGACAACAGTTATTTCGAAACGAGTCACCGTCGTTTTGAAATAACATGTTCAGACGGGATTGTTTTGAAACAATCATTTGACACAACATTGTTTCGACAACAAATGGGGTTTAAGTTGTTCGCAACAACGCGGTTGTTTCGAAACAACTGAACCCGTTGTTTCAAAACAACAGTATGTCGTGTGAACATGGCATTTCTTATTGCGAAACAACCTCTGTTGTTTCGAAATAAGACTGCTTTGTGAACACACCTAAGAGTGGACGCTTTGTTTTGGTTAACTCGGTAGCAGCCACAATTATCTCTGAGCTTCAGCACCTCAGACCCCTTCAGCATTGCAATGAAATGCAGGGATGCTTGCACTGTCTCCTAGTCAGGTGTGTCAATTGGCGCTCAGGTGTGTTAATTGACACTCATGCAGGCCAGGATGAGTCCTTTGCTACAAATTCCAAAGAGGTATCCTTTAAAAGTGCCAGAAGACTCTGTGTTTGTTCATTTCTACAACTGTATTGTATTGCCTAAACAGTCTGGGCAGCTCTGCAAGGCATACATCATCATTCCTTGTGCTCCAAAGAGGTAGCTGTGTTAGTTTAGTTCAGAAGAATGAACAAGGAGTCCTATGGCACTTTTAAAAGACTTAACAAATGTATTTATTGCATGACCTTTCCTGGGAGAAAATCCCACTTTGTCAGACTCTTAATTTCCCCATCTTTAAAGTATCTGACAAAGTGGGATTTTCTCCCACAAAAGCATACATAGATAAATGTGTTAGTCTTTAAAAGTACCACAGGAGTCCTTGTTTATGTTGTGTGCTGTTTAACTTTTTTAACTATGTCAGCTGATATGTTAGTTACAAGCTCACAATCTTTTAAGTCACTATGCATAGATGAGAATGAAGCACTAGGGCACTTAATATATTTGTTTAATATCCATTGTCCTTATTCCTGGAGAGTCAGGTCAGGGAGCTTTTTGTTTAATTTCATTGTGTGTCTCTGCCTCAGTCTGTGTTTATGACAGCAGGTTTTAGGAGTGCATGTATGAGAGAGAGATCTGTGTTTTGTGTGGCTCCTTAAGCTGCAGTGAAAGACACACAGATATATTAATGCCTCAAGGGCTAGGTCTTGCTGCAAACAGTCTTGTTTGTTTTAACACCGGCCTAATATTGTGTGTGGGTTTAAAGTACAATTTGGCGGGCCCCAGAACCCTCCTAAATTGCCGGGCCCCATTCATGCACTTATGGGCCCCCTTCATGTATGTCTGGGCCCCCTTCACACACCTCAACTACTGCCCCCCAAACACTTGCCCCCTCACCCCAGCTACTGCCCCCCAAACAGCTGCCCCTGCACCCCAGCTACTGCCCCCCACCACACCCCTCTTTCCCCATGTCCTCCTCAGCCTCCACTCCCATTCCCTAAACTTCCTGACCCAAAGTCCCTCCTCCAGCTCTCCTAAACCCCCACCTCCCCCACTTTCACTCCAGCCCCCCAATACCCTCCACATCTCCCCAGCCCACCATCCTGACCCCTTCTTCCCACCCCACCTCCCACACTGAGCTGCCTGAGGGGCGCCTGGGCCTGGAGCCCGGGGCCCCCCGCTGCCCTCTCTCACTTCCCATGGCCCTCCAGCAGCATGGGGACTCCCAAGGGCCAGGGCCAGGGCTGAGGTGGGGGAGAATCACCCTTACTCCCCTCCAGGCTGCACTCGGAGGCTTCGACCTCAGAGCACAGTCTGCGCATGCTCGGAAGGTCCAGCTGGCACTTCACAGCAGGGAAGGCACCCCCCCCCCCCCCAACGCTGCCTGCCCTGCTGGAACTGCCAGCTCCCTTTTCTATTTTTAGGGGCCCCAGAATGCTCGGCCTCCTAAAAATAGGCTATTTTGAGGCAGTCAGCTTTCCAGGGCAGGCCCTAAAAATAAAAAATGGAGCCAGAATGCTGCATTCCGGGGCCCAGTGTTTTCAATGGTAGGCCGCAGAACACAGCATTCCAGCTCCATTTTCTATTTTTAGGGGCCCGGGAACACTGACCCCTTAAAAATAGTGGGCCTTGGAATGCTGTTCCTTCCCTGATTGTGTGGGGAGGGGCAGGAGGTGGGGGGGGGTTTGTGATGGGTGAGTGGGAGAATTTATTGCTGTGAAAACATTTATGCTGTTGTGTGTTGTTACTGGAGCTATATAATTACCTTCCTTTGATTTAGTGTGTGGGAAAGATTTGGGAGGGGGGAGAAGGGGAGACTAACAACTGAACAGGCAGCACATGGTCTTGGCAGAATGGTGGATGAAGACAACACCTCCTGGAGAAAGTGATCTCCTCCTGACAGCTCCTGCTTTACAAGGATGCTCCAGGAATAGGGGATTGTTCTCATCCCTGGCTGTCTCCCAGGGTCTCTGCTGCTTGCCTCGCTTGCTCTCAGTGTCTGAGCAGGGACGAAGATCTGTTCTTGTCCAAAGCATCATCTTCAGACATCCTGGTGCAGTCAGGCTATGGCTTGGTTTAATCACAATCTCAGTCACTGCAGATATGTAACTTTCACCTTCTTTCAGGGAAGCTTGGTCTGCTAGCAGCAATTTGCTGAAGCTTGGTTTCTTGTCATCATGTAGAAATCAGGATATAAGGGAGGATACATGGGAGTTAGGCCTGAGCTTTCAGAAAAATTATCTGTCCACTTCTAACAGATGGGGGATTTCAGCTCATTATAATGTGCACTACAGACCCCTGATGTTGTCATAACTGCCCATGCATTAAAGCAAGGGGACAGAAAATGGACTAGATAGAAGACTTTGAGGTTTGCCTGGCTCTGCATATTATCAAGGATGAGCTAACAAGGGGGCCTGGAATAGCCAAGGCATGTGTTGTTAATTCTACGCTCACTGCTCATTATTTTATGCCAGATGATGAGAACACACACAACCATAAGAATACATACATCTTTGTTAATATATTTCATTCAGTCTCAATTAACTGGCTTTGGAAAACATTCCAGCCACAATATTTTAAATTCTACTGCATTGCTGTCAAAATCTGAACTGTGTGCCCCTGTCTTAGAAGCCTGTGGCTGTCAGACCTCCACAAATACACAATGGCTATGTCCACACACAAGCAGCAAAATCAATTTAACTTAAAGTGATCTAATTGAATTGCTATAAAAATCATTAAATAACTTACAGTTAAATCAATTTAAAAGGTCCACACCAAAAAAAAAAAAAAAAACCAGCTTGAACTGGCATGTCTGGGGACTGGACATGCTAGTTTGATTCAGAAGAGGGGCACCATGGGAGGTGTGGCAACATGGCCCCCCTGGCAGGACCATGTTGCCATCCAATCCCCAGCCTGGCTTTCTGCAGGAGAGCCAGGCAAGGGAAAAAAGCCCCCACTGGCTCTGGGCTCCCCGAAGCCTTGTGGTTCAGCCAGTCACGGGGGAGATGGGACCAGCATGCCTGGCTCCCCCGTCATAGCCGGGCATGGGGAAAAGGAATTCCCGTGCCCCAGAATCTCCCCCTGCTTGCCAGGCAGCGGGGGCAGGGAGTCCCACGTGCCAGCAACCCCCACCACTTGAAGGGCAGTGGGGCAGGGATCGCTGGGAGCCCAGGATCCCACACTACTTGCCAGGTGGCAGGGGAATGGAGTCCGGCGCTCCCGGCTCTCCCCGCAGCTGCTGGGCACACAGGGATAGGGAGCTTGGTGTGCTTGGCATTCCCTCACAGCTGCTGGGCAGCGAAGCAAGGGATCCCCAGGCGCTGGCTCCTCCCCGCTCCAGCTGGGTCGCAGGGAGAAGACATCCCAGCACGGCAGGCTCCCCCGCACTGCCCAGGCTGCCAGGGAAGGCACCCGTGTGCCTGGCACACTCACTACCAGCTGGGCGGTGGGGAGAAGACACCTCCTCCCGTGCCTGCAGTGTGTTTGCCAGTGCCAGGGGAAGGGACTCCTGGCAGGGCTAGCCGGGCTGTGGGGAATGTTCCCCCGGCTCTCAGCCCGCTTGCTGGGCTGTGGGGAAGACAAATTTTGGAGTGCCATGCTCTAAAAGCTGGGTGCGCGGGACTCCATTCCCCCACTGCCTGGCAAGTGGTGGGGGATGCTGAGCCCCAGCAACCCTGCCCCCCCCGCCCTGGAAGTGGGGGGGGGGGGTTGCTGGTGCATGCGGCTTCCTTTTCCCTGCACTTAGCTTGTGCAGGGAGCGGAGTGCCCTCCCTGCATCCCTCCTCCCTGGCCAAGGTCCCAATCCTAGCCCTGGCCAGGGTGCTGGGAGGGGTCTTCCTCCCAGGGTGCCATGCACTCTAGAAGGACAGTCTAACCATCAGATCGAAAAAATGTTGTTTTGAAACAATGCCTCCAAACAGCATTGTTTCAAAACAACCGTTTTGATTCAACGGTCATTTTGATTTCCAAGTTGGTTTTATTGAATCAGTCAACTTTTTCTGAATTGAAATGATGGAGCTCATCATTTCAATTCAAGAAAATGTCACGTGGACCAAATGCTTTTAAAACGAAACAACCATCGTTGGTTTGCTTTAAAACCTACGCGAGGCCATAACCAATGTGTTGGTATCATCACTATTTGAGAAATAAAGGCCAATTCATTTTATAGATAAACAAAAGTGAGGGTTAGTTTGTACTTTTCTCTTAAATCTGAATTGTTTTAGAAACTCAGGCTTTCAGAAGTCTGCTGTTTGTTGTTTCATATTTCATTAATTTTCAGTGCTTTAAATGGCTCTTTCTGTCAAGTCAACCTATAGTATAGCTATCATATTTACACTTCTTTAATTCTGATGTAGCATTTGTATAGCATTTATGTAGCATTTGTAGCACTGGGGTGGGAGGCTCACCTGGCCTGCTCGGGGCTGCCCCAGCCTGCTTGGGTGGGGGACTCTTCTGCCCAGTGCTTGCCCAGCCCAGCTTGCTGGGGGGAGAGGGGATGGTGCTTGTCTGATCTAGTTTGCTTGGGTCTCACCCGGCCTGTGGTTCGGCCAGCACTTGTGTTTGGGGGGTGTGAGGGCTTGGTGTGAGCTTGGGGACTGGCCATGCTCCACTAGGCCAATTGGGGGTCCGTGGCTGACCGTGACTACCTGTGACTGCTGCCAGATCAGGCCCATGGCTGCTGCGGTCAGTGAGGTGGGGGGGAGGCCACCAAAATCATATCTTACCTAGAGCATCAAAAGACCTTGCACCACCCGGGGGGGGGGGGGGATAATATTCAGCATTGTAACAGCATGCTGGGAGGTGAAACCCTTGCTCAGATCCCTGCCATGCTAATGTACTTAGCGAAGTGATTGCCTGACAGGAAGTAGCTGGGCACCGGCTACAGATTGAGCAACTTCTCTGGGTAGGAATTAACCCACAAGTGGCAGCTGGCAGAGAAGGATTTTGGAAAACCGAGAGGATAGGGGTTGCGGAAAGGACAGAGGGATTGCCTGTCTCCCTAGCCCTGAACAGCCCTTGCAGAGACTGGGTCAGGCAGGGCACTATAAAGCAATGAGTACTTCAGACATGAGCTGTAAATAAACAATGAGTGACTGCAAAGCTGTGTGTCCACACATCCTTTGTGGGTGCAAAGGGGGGTGGGATGGAGGAGCAGTGGGCCTGCTACAAACAATACTGTAACACAAGCAATGGCTTCCATTTATGATAATTGTAGATGTGCCTTTCATGATGTACTAGATCATAGGGATAATGTTTTGGAAGCAGACTAACATAAAATGAGGCAAGGGCAAAATCTATGTAATAACTAAGGCATCCCTTTTGCCTCTCTCTCCCCTTTTGCTCCCCTAAAGAATGTGCTGAAATTGGTACAGTATTTCACTGGTGCAAATGAAAACCAGCTATTTGTTCTATAGCACAGCTACCAGACCATTTTGGTGTGGGTGAGGGGTGATTTTCAAATAAGTTTATTTTTCAGATAAATGCCCCATTTCTGCTGAGATGGAGTGAGAGCCCTGAAATTTAAGGTAAATTGAAAAGCTGTTATTTAGCTGTTCACCCGGCTGGTAAAATCTCCCTCCTTTTTTTCTCTATACTAAAGGAGCAATACATATATTTTCAGTCAGGCTGACTTTTATTGTAGATAAAAGGGAAGAAGAAAGAATAAATATAAGTCTCTAAGGGAGCACAGTTTGTGTCTCTTGTTAAGATACTGTATCAGTGCTGTGGGTGAAAAATCTAACTCTGGCCCTCTAACTCTGGCCCTCAAGTTCAGAAAGAGGCACACCAGAGCCTCCCCAGTGAAGCAGACCCGTTCCCAGCCGAGACTCCAATGAGAAGAGAACGAGGTGTGGTTCAGAGTTTATTATTCAGCTGAATAATAAAAGGAACTGCATCAGAGGGAAGCAAAGAGAAGCTAGCCTCTCTGAGCAAGAACCCCCAGTGCAGGGGTTACTGGTCACATATACCTTCTAACATGCAAAATACAATATACATAATACAAGAAGCTCATGCATAATACAACAAGTTACATCATGCCTAAAATCCCTACATGGTATTACTACTTTTAATATGCAGGTTACATAATTAGATTATACTTAATAGGCAGCATATAGTTAGCCCGCCTCTGTTGTTGTTTACAGCTTATTTGGGTAACACTTACTGTCCTTGACCAATGGGAGTGGTCAGACTCCTTTGACCCCTCAGCTACCTAACCCCTGCCAACCTGTTTACTAGACTAGGGTGATAGCTTCCCATCAGGGTCCAGACAGGAGGGATTGTCTTATAATCAACCTTTGTGGATTACCTCTTGTATCTATAGAAACAGTCTACCTTCTTATCAATCTAAACCCCTAGCTCTCCTGACTTATGCCTTAATAAACTTGTCTAAGCAAACACAGAGCCTCAGACACAGAACTTCCAGACCAAACTTACTCCATCTTTAAACTTCCTTTACAGTGCTGACTCACAAAAGTCAAAAAGATACCTTAAGACTTGTCTACTCAGCGATTTAGTGTGTAAGTAATCAAGCCAGAGTCAGAATTAGTGCCTGATTTAGGGCATGGCCAGGATGTGACTCTGTAGCACATGGTAACTGACCATGCTCTATCTGGTCTCATGGACTCTGCTACCATTGAAAGTTTCATAGTGTGCTTTGATGTATTGCACACAGCCAGTTAGTGTATGGCAAGCTATAGATTCGTGGCTTGCCAGGCAAGGTAGACAAGTCCTAAGAAGTTTAAAGGTGGAGTGCAGAGAACAAGTCATAACAGATACATGGACGTATATGCTCTCGGTTTTGTTTTGTTTTTGTGGTTTTTTTTTTTTTTAATTAAGATTACATTTAACCATTTTTCCCCTAAATTTAAGTTTGTTAAAGAGCTGCATTCACACTTCGGCCGACAGAAGCTGGCACTTGTTCTTCATTCAGGACATTCGCTTTTACACCAGTGTGGTAAATTATGGCTTTATTTACTTTAAATGCCAGAGCCCACCATTGTCTTTAAGGGAAGTTACCAAGGCAGTGAAGTAACTGAAATGTGGACAGACAACTCTATGACACTGACCATTCCTACTGACCAACGGATGGGTGACAGTCCCCTGAGCTGAGATGGGACAAGCTCCACCAAGGGTTGGTAGAAATGGAATGAACCGATGAAACAGTTTGTTTAAAAAATGAATAATAATATATAGCCATATGGAGTCCTGGGGATATGACATGGAGAGGGCAGAGGCATCCACTATGGCAGTGGTTCCCAGCATTTTCTCTGCAATGGCACACCTTGATACCTTTAATTATTTTGAGGCACACAACCATATAGTCTCCAACTAAACTCATGAATGTTCATGAGCCAATCCAGAATTCTGAGAACTTTTTCCAAATATTCTGTGGCACACCTTCTCTGGCCTGACGGTGTAGGCAGGTAAATATAATAAAGCCTAGCAAAGCCATAATTGTAATCTTACAAGCCATATTTGTAATCTTAGCTCAAGTATATTTTAGCAACTTTAGCTACCCAGCTAGAAAAACAGGAAACCCCTGACTGTAAGGGTTTTTCCTGCCCTCCCCCTTCTGCCTCTTCCCCTTTGCTTGAAGCTCTATAGAATGACACTCTAAAGGTGCTTTCAGCCAATACTATGTAGTCTTTCAACATATAACCTTATATAGAATACAGGATGTAATAAGGCAAAGAGTATATATGCTGGCTGCTTGCTGCAATCGGGGTCTCTCTGCCACCTTATGCAGGGGACCCATTTGTGATCACAAATGCAATAAAGGAAATACCTTTTCACTCTTGGTGTGGTTATTGACTCTGACGGCACCAAGCCAACCCTGGTACCTGAATTCTGGTAACAACGGCACACCTGTATGGTGTGGCACACTGGTTGGGAAACACTGCACTAAGCGGGACAGCAGATGCATGGGCCTCCCCAATAATCATCAGAGGCACAAAGCTCCTCCAGCCCTGGGGCTGTGATGGAGAGAGCAAGGTCTTCCAAAATCAGTTACGTTTAGTTTTAAATTGTGCATGCCTGAGAAAGGGAATATGTACCCTATTGTTTTTGCTAATGGATGAGTAGATCCAGATGGCTTTGTAAATTGCTCTGAAGAGCACCTACAGTTTTTTGTCAGTCAATTCAAAAGAAGAACGGTACTTTAGATGCACAGTAAATTATGCCTTCCAGTCAAGGATCTCCACTTTTCAAACCATAATAGATGTAACCTCTGTCAGTCATGGAAGTGTTATCCCAATTTTACAGATGAGGAACTGAAGGAACAAAGAAGTTGAGAGAGGTTACGGCCACATGGGATTTTGCAGCATAGCCACAAGTAGAACTCATGCCTCCCTGTTCCTAGGCTGGTATATGCTGTAAAGGAGTTCATTCCCTGCTGGAGTGCCTCCAAACATAGCAGCTTCCTCCTTGTCTGGCAATCCTGTGACAGTTTCTCCACTACTGCAGCGATCTCTCTTCCTTTAACTTGGCTGACTCCCTGACTGCCCAAGTCACAGTTTAGTTCACTTTTTCCAGGGTAACAAAGACTCCAACAAAATAAAGAGTGCCAACACCTTCACCAAAAGGTCTTCAGCCCCCAACTCCAGTCCCTGCAATCCTCATATTCTTCTCTCAGGATTCTCCATTGGTCCTTATGTCTGTTTCAAAGGCTTCATGTCACCTTCTAAGTGTCTGGTAACCTCACTCCCTACACTGGATTTCAGCCCACAGATCCTATAACCCAGTGGTTCCCAACCTGTGGTCCACAGACCCCTGGGGGGGATGCAGAGTGGCTCCAGGGGATCTGTGGAAAGGCTGGGAGCTGGGGCCAGACACAGCTGGGGTCTCTGGCTCCCACAGAGACCCAGGCTTCCAGTTTCCCCAGGCAGAGAGTTTTAAAACTTCCACCCTGCCTGAACATGAGAGCAGCCTGGGGGTGGCCAGGTGCAACAGCGCCACCAGTGGCTAAGTAAGGGGCAAAAAAGGGGACTGTGGGTGGGGCTGAGGATGAGGAACCAGTGGGGGGGCGAAGAATGGGCTGGCATGCGGGGAACATGGGGGGGGGGGGGGGGGGAGGGGCCCTGGGGGGGGTCCCCCCCCGGGGGGGGGGGGGGGGGCAAGGCTGTTCCCCCCTCCCCGGCCAGGGGAAGCGGCCATGGCCACGTGGGCTCCCCAGTCAAGGGAGGGGGCCATGGCCATGTCGGCTCCCCAGGCAGCAGGAGGGGCCTATAGCCGCAGCGGCCCCTGCTCCCCAGCAGGAGAAAGGCACAGACCCAATTCTGCCCTTTGCAGGCCCAATTCTGCCCGTGGCAGCACCGCTACTGCACAATGGTGCTAAGAACGCTCCAGGGGGCCACAAATTTTTTTTACCTACAAAGGGGTCCCCCACTTTAAAAAGTTTGGAAACCGCTGCTATAACCAGAAGCCAAGGTCTGCTCAGTCCCATTTCTTGCTGCTGTTTCCCAGTGTTTCTTCCTGCCCAGTCTTTTTCATGCCTTGTGCCTTGCACCATCTCTAAACGCACCCTCATTTCAGGTTCAGGGCTATCTCCTGGAGTCCTCTAATAAAGTCCCAGATCAAAAATATAAATAAAGCCTACTTCTAACCTCCTTGCAACTAGCCTTACATATCTCTCAAGTAAATGCCTCTTAGGGCTCTCTCCCTGGGAATTTAGTTCCTGTCCTTTTGCCAGGGCTTCCCACCAGAGCCTGCCCCCTTCTAGTGTCTGTTCTAGGTCACTTCTGTCTGCTCGCTAGCCTCCTTTGCTCAGAGGAGGTGCCCAGGGCTTGCTGGGTCACTCTCCAAATGCAGTTAGGTGACATGACTGGATGCTCAGGCCCTCATTAATCCCTTCAAAGCCTTCGTAGAGCACATGTCTCTCACAGCAGATCATCCACAAGACTAGATTTTCAGTGGTAATGTACTAGTCTTTCACTGAGATTTAAATGTTCACAACTCTTATGTTCGAATAAGCGTGATACTCATTGAACGTCCAAATATGCATCATGGACACAGTCCACATAATTCATGCCTCCTCTTATGTATGACGCCAGCGTAGATAGAAATATATCAGGAAGGCTGCTTTTGTCCCACTGGGTTATCAAAAGTTGGTGGTCTTCATAGCTCATTGAATGCCATGATCCAATGACTGGAAGTTGAATCTCAACAAATTTAGACTGGAAACAAGGTGTAACTTTTTAATAATCAGAGTGTCATGGAGGATGACAAAGTCAAGTCTGAATGTTCTTTTAACAGAGACACTCTAGGAAATATTTGTTGAAAGTTCTGTGGCCTGTGTTATACAGGTGGCCAGCCTCCATGATCACAATGGGTATGTCCACACAGGCTTCTTATTTTGAAACAACAGAGGTTGTTTCGAAATAAGAAGCAGCATGTCCACAC
>ML681992.1:13376716-13412365 GCA_007922195.1 Podocnemis expansa
TAGCTCACCATACAGAATTCCTATTTCCTACTGAGTAGCTAATGCTCAACATGAGTCATAAATCCATACAGTATTGTACTTGCTAAAATGATTTATATTGCCTCTGAAGAAATAGGGCTCCTCAATTTAGTGCTAGAATGAGAAATGATTAGTTCACAACTTCCAGGACAGAGAAAATACATCATGAAGTATATATTGTCAATGGTGTCTATTATTAAAATGTGGTAGGCGTTTTCAGTAAGTCTGCAATTGCATGATCCTATCTGTGCATTTTTTCCCAGTAGAAAGAAAGATTACTAGCGGAGATGTGATACAATGAGCAGTGGTGAAAGAAATTAACCAATTCTTTCCTGTCTCTAGCTACTGCAGATTATCTTGGGCTACTTACTTTTTTGGAAATGCCCTTGCATTAAATTATATTACCCTGTTTTAATTGAGTCCCAAGGCATCCATTCCATTTTTTTGCCCAGAACCAATGCCAGGTCTCTGATTACCTGGATCATCCTGGATAACTACACATATCTTATAGAAATGTTTTAGCATATCACACTATCTGGAATGTCTCACAACTGTGAATGCCTCCCTCAAGGCAGGCTATTAGAAAACAAGGGCACACACACCAAACTGGTGGTGTGTTGGATAAATAGATTTCACCAAGCTAATAATAAATATGAACTTGTGGATCATGACACAAGTCTTACCATGAAGTCACAGAGGCTATGTCCACACCTAAATGCTTATTTTGAAATAAGTTAATTTTGAAATAAGCAAATTCAAAATAAAGCCCTTAATTCAATTTAAGTTAAATCGAATTAAGGAAAAATGCCAAATTGAAATAGCAAGTCCAGACACAGGACTTGCTATTTCGATTCAGGAGAGGGCCACGCCGGGAGGTGTGGCAACATGGCCCCCTGGCAGGGTCATGTTGCCAGCCAATCCCCTGACTGGCTCTCACCTGGAGAGCCAGGCAGGGGAAAAAGCACCCAGGGCAGGGATCCCCCTGCCCTGCCTCCCCCGCTGTTGGTGGGGCAGCTGGGGAGGGACCCTAGGGCACCACTACTGCCGCCTATGGGGCAGGTCCCCCAGCTGGCTGGCCCCTGCAAGGGGGGTTTACCGGCAGCAGGAGGGGTGGCCAGTCCCGAGCTGGCTTCCCCCACTGCCCCAGCAAGCCAGCATCTGGGGACGCAGCAGTCCTGACCCGGCTTTCGGGGCTTGCCCGCTGCCAGCCCAGTGGTGGATCCCTGAGACAGCTCCCTCGGCTTGCCGGGGGTGCTGGCAGCTAACAGGGCGGTGGGTGCCGGAGCCCACTCACCGGGCTGTGGCAGGGGCAGAGGTCTCCAGCACCCCTGTCCCCCAGCCCCTGGCTGCCTGCAAGCAGCCAGGGGGTGATGGGGGGTGGCACATCCCTGGGGGCTAGCAAGTGGCCGGGGGGGTGCAGGTTCCCCAGCTCCTGACAGGCTCCCCAAGCTGGTCAATTTCACAGGGGCTGGAGGACAGGGGTGCATTGACAGCTCCCCTAAGCGGCAGGGGTGCAGGGCGCCCTGCAAGCCCTGCCCAGGTGACCAGCAAGTGGCAGCCTCTGTCACTGCCAGCCCGGGCACCCGGTGCCCAACCACCACCCCAGTTTGGGGGGCTGCAGCCCCAGCAGGATGGCCGGTACCAGACCGGCTCCCCCCCCACTTTGGGGGGCTGCAGCCCCAGTGGGGCAGCTGGTAATTGACCGGCTCACCCCGCCACTGCGGGCAACAGGGCGAGCTGGTTGGGCACCCGCCGCCCAGCTGGGGCCGCAGCTGCCCAGAGCGGGTGGCAGGGGGAACCGGTCTGGCACCAGTCACCCCTCCGGGGCTACAGTCCCCCAAAGCGGGCAGCGAGAGGAGCCAGTCCAGCACCGGCCACCTCGCAGGGGCTGCAGCCCCCAAAGTGGGCTGTGGGGGCACCCAGTTTGGCACCCGCTGCTCCTCTGGGGCTGCAGCCCCCCCCCCCCCCCCCCCCCCCCCCCCCCCCCGCCTGCTGTGCCCCCCTGCACCTCCCCTCCGCACCTTGGCCCGGGGGCTGAGGGGGGGGTGGGCCTTCGTCCCAGGGTGCCATGCACCCTGGGAGGAAGGTTAATTGTTATATCAATATGTGGGGCATATCAATATAACAGAGCCAGATGGGTTATTTTGAAACTACAGTTTCGAAATAACTGTCATTTCAATATATAACTAGGTTTTATTATATAGAAATGACTTTCCTTATTTTGAAATAAGGGAGCTCCTTATTTTGAAATAAGGAAAGATTGTCTGGACATGACTTTTTTAAAATCGAAACAACAGTCATTGTTTTGATTTAAAAGTAATGCAGCCAGACAGCCAGACAGTCCCTTAGACTAGTAGTTTTCAAAGTTATTGAGCTGATCCTTACCCTTTAAGTTACATTTTTTGGTTGTATCCCCCCAACTCAGACACATGCAAAAATATGCTTGATCACCTACTCCTAAACATAACAGAGACCTTAACATAAGTGTAATTAAATTATCTATACCTGTAAGTTTCAGATACCCCAATAACTTACCAGTGACACACCCAAGGCTTCTTGGCAGCAAGCTGCTTCTACCTTGCAACCTTGCTGGCACTAGGGCAGAGCCAATACTGGTCCCTCTGCTCCTCCCTTCTTGGATTTTCAGAGTTGGGGGAGGCAAATTTGATGGTGTCTGAATGCAGAGCGAGAGTGGGGCTCAGAGATGTCCAGGAATGGAAACTGGTACAGCTGCAGCTGATGTTGGCACAGATCCACAGGGTGATTGGCCTGCTGAAGTGAATCAGGGAATGGAGGTGGTGCTACCTCTGCACCCCCCATGGTAGCTGGCATGAACCACCTGGCATCACCCCCCCCCAACATTGCATCCTGTCGCCTGAGAGGGGCATGCCCCACGGTCTGCAAATCTGCTTTAGAGTCTCCAGGCTATCTTGCCACCCAGGCAAACTGAGCTCAAAACAACAGGTCACTTAAACCTGAAATCACACCACTCCAGATTTCTTCCAATCCCAAAAGATCAGTCTTCCAGATAAATTGGCACTCCAGATCTTATACCAAAGATAACACTAGCAGCCAGTTCGAAGTACAATAACGATAAGTGTATTAGCTAAGGCGGGGAGGTGTTATTGAAAAGTTAAAACAGGGTAAAACATATGTACAGGTGAGTCACAGTCTATAATTCTAAATGGTAGCCCACATGTAGTAATCTACCAGTTTCCCAGAAGTCTTTTACTAACTCTGGGACGTCTGGCTTCTCATTCAGTTATTCTGCACCGTTCGAATTCAAACAGTTCAGAGCTAAAGGGTCTTTCTTTGAATCCATATTTAGATCTTCTCACAGAAGCCAAGCTGACAGTCTCCCTACACAAGTGTGCTTTTTCTTTGATGTAGACAAGTGAGGAATGCACTCAGCTTTTTGACCTCCGACCATCACATGATGGCCATTTGCTTTGAAATTAGCATGTATGGTTCAAGCCCTTAAGTCCTTCATTAGCATTTCACAAGATTTTTTTGATGTCTGATGAGTTAGTTTGTTACAGGACTATCTACCATATAAATGCTTGCAATTCCATTATGACAGGAACAATTAGGTGAAAATAATGCATGTAACATCCCATAAGTTTAAACACCAAAAGCACTAAACACTTTAATCTATGCAAATATACAAGCGAATCGACCAGCTCTGCCAACATCACTGAATATACCCGAACGAACAACACTTGTTCATTTGTTGGAAGTATGCTGTAAAAAACCCTAGGAAGGAAAGGCTAACTTGGGTAGTTTGTTCAAAACCACAGCAAAATTCAATGAATGTCAAAGTAGGCCAGTGGTCCCATAGGGTTTATGTAGAAAAGGTTTGTTCATTTGCGATCATGCAGTGGCAAGATGGAGTTTAACACAAATCTGTTTTCCTGTGCAGTTGTTGCTCATTTAACCATACAACATCACTGTCAGCAGCTTAATGAGGACTGCTGCACAAAGACAACTCACTGCTGTACGTCCACTATGAGAAATGTTCCTCACTAGCCTGCCGACGTTGAATTGTGGTCTTTCCATTCAGTCCAAATAAGCTAGTTCTCAGTATCTCATATCTAGATTTTACTTTGGGCCTTTATTATGGGCCAAAGAAGAATAAGAATTTTTTAAATAAAACTGTTTAGTATTATGAATTATTATTATTACCCTCAGTAAAGGCATTGATGTTCTCAGCAGTACCAGAAGAGTTATTCAGGAGAGAATAGACTTTAATATAGTCAAATTCTCATGATTCAGTATCAGCTTATACACACCATACTTGCAGTTGGGTAGCAGTCATTTTATGTTACCTGACCAGCCTACAGTACTTTCTGCCATTTTCTCTATAGCTCATAATAAAATGTTAACAATGAAAATCTATTTACTCCATTTATCTCAGTAAGTAGTTATACCATTACCACAGCATTTGAGTGTTAATACAATCTTCAACACGCCAGTAAAAGGGCCACATCCAGTCTCATTTCCTCCTCCCTTGTCCGGGACCAATCAGGAGAAAACAACAATGTGAAAGGAAAAAATGACTTCTTTTAAATATTTCAACCACAGTCTCAGAGGAACCATAGAAACAAACTTGACTTATTAAACTGTAAATTTCTGCTGCCACATTTAATGGAATATGTTGCACTATTTAAATTTCACTGTAGAATATGAACCTTATCTTGATGTTCAGCAATTGAGCCAGATTTCTGCTGCCCTACTGCAATTGCCTACTAAAATCTTCAACAAATGAAGAGCTAATGCAACTGGCAAAAGCAACATACCCTATTTTCCAGACTATGTTGCGGTTTTTTACAAATATTTTGAAAGGTGAGACTTATATAATGGTGCGACTTATATATCGAATTTACAAGAAAAATGAAATACGTGGTTTTTGGAAAATGGAGATGATAAAGGAACTGAACTAAATGACATCCAGATAAAATCTCTGTCAACAATGATCTGCTGGTAGTTACCATTAGCACCTGAACTGAATGTCTGTTCATATTAAAACCCCAGACTAAGGATATGCAAGAGTTTCCCTCCACCAATCATCTTCTCACAACACTATTTCTATAAACACAGGTTCAGGATACGCAGAGTCCCCCATGTTAACATAGTATCTAGCTGGCTCAGTTAATTTGTGTGTGCCCTCTGGCAATTAAGTAATCACTGATGCTAAAGACCAATAAAACATGCTAAATCATTATATATAGGGTACATGCAAAGGTAAGTCCAGTCAATCTCACCGCAGCTGTCATTCCAGTGAAGAAAAACTGCTAAGCTTCAAGAACGATGAATCCACAGCCAAGTGACTTTTAAGAGGAACGGAGCTGATGAAAGGACGAAAAAGTTATGCCGTCAAATTCAAAGGAATGGTCATCAGATTCGCAGAAGAAAATAGCAACAGGGCAGCTGAATGAAAATTTGGTGCAAATGAAAAATTAGTTCGCAACTGGTGAAAAATGAAAGATTCACTTCAAGTCATGAAACAGACACAGAAAGTGAACCACGGACAAAAAGCCAGGTGGCCTGATCTGGAAGATCATCTTCGCCAATGGATAGTGCAACAAAGAGCTCAAGGACGTGGATTGTTCACTGTTCAGATGTGACTGAAGGCCCAGTCAATGGTCCAAGAAATAGAAGTGCAAGAATTTGCTGGAGGACCATTCTGGTGCTTTTGTTTCATGCAGTGGCACCAATTTAGCATGCAGGCATGAACAATGATGTGCTGGAAACTTCCAGCTGAATCACAAGAGAAAGTTGACAGTTTTCTGGTTTTCATGAAGTCCATGACTGAAAAGTATGGTGTGACTCCTGACCATATAATTAATATGGATGAAGTTCTGCTGACATTTGACATTCCCGTTGGCCAAACAGTTAATGAGAAAGGGGAAAAAACAATGAATGTCAGAACAACTAGTCACAAAAAGTCACACTTCACTGTTGTGCTGGTGTGCTGTGTGGATGGAAAGAAATTTCTGCCTATGATTATGTTTAAGACGACCATGCTGCATGATTCGTTTCCATCCAGCATCATCATACGGACTAATAAAGAAGGTTGGATGGATGAAGACATGATGGGGTTTTGGCTGGAACAATGTTTCAGCAGACACCTGAGATGGTTTTTTTTAAAACACAAAAAGCGCTACTGATCATGGACAGTATGAGAGCGCATAACAGAGAGGGTAAAGACGCAAATAAAAAATACAAATTCCGTGCCAGTAATAATTCCTGGAGGCCTAATGAAGGCGGTGCAGCCTCTCAATATATCAGTTAATCGGAGTTTCAAGACTATCTTGCACTGCCACTGGGAATCCTGGATGATGAATGGGGAACGCAGCTTCACAGCCACCGGTCGTATGCATCACATGACTTTCGCAGAGGTGGTGCAGTGGATTAGCGAAGCCTGGATGAGTGTTAGTGCTAAAACAAGTAACTTCGGGCTTCAAGAAAGCAAAAATAATAAATGACACAGAACAAGAAAATGAAGAAGAAGATGAATATCCAGACAGGGAAAATCAGGGCCTAAATCTGCCGGTTGAAATATCTGAGCTATTTCAGAGTGACACTGAAGGCGAGGATTTTGATGGCTTCTCTGATGTAGATGACGAAGATGATTGAACTTTATGGATTATGCTTATTTCATATTGTCTTCCATTAGGCCCAATAAATGTCTTTGTCCTAAGTTTTACTGGCTTACCGAATAGTTCGCAACTGCGTTATCATTAGTATATATAATGGTATGTTTGGTTAAATATGGCGGATGTGTAAGAAGGAGATGAGATTAAATCATGTCTTTCTTAATAACAACACATCACACAACAATGCAGTAAATTTTATTTCAAAAAACTGTAACAATTATTAATGTAAAATGCACTATCTTGCCGTTGGTTCTAATTTGTGGGTGAGCCCAGTTGTTCAGAGATCAATTTCTCCGCATTCTAAAATGACATCAATGCACAACAGGGTGCGACTAATGTAGCAGCGCACCCCTTATAGCAGCGTGACTTATATAACGGTGCAATCAAGATATGAATTTTTTTTAATTGATGCTTTTCTATTAGTGTGACTTATATAACGGTGTGACTTATACGTTGGAAAATACGGTACATTTTTGCCCTGGTTCACTAACATTAAAAACCAGGAATGACTTCATACATAGATCCCCCTTTCTCCTTCTGAAAATACTTCCAAAATATCAGTTTGAAGGGCAGTTCCTTATCATAATGAATATTTGTAGCTGTATTAACAGTTAATTTGCCTAAAGAGGGTCTAATTAGAAGTACTTACATGTGTTGAAGAAAACCAATTAATCAAGTGCTGTCAGGTCCAACAACGCATCTTTTTATGCAACCATATGCAGGGAGAGATCAGTAACTGACAGAAATTCTGTCTGGTTAATGAGAGCTCTACTTACAAACAAATTTCAACAGTATTTATAGAAATCATAGGGAGTTCAACATAGGTTACTTCCCCTTTTCTAGCAGCCAGTGGAAAATTACAGAATCAGCCAAGATAATATAAAGGCAGGATTCAGAGCCAACTTATCTTTTGAAACATTCTGACCTTGTTAACGAGAGACAGAGTCAGCTTTTCTCAGAGTATTTCATTTTTACTTTACACATGTTATGTCTTCACAGACATTCTGTGGTTAAGCAAGTTTGAGGCCTTACAGGCCTCTTCCATACATGAGACCTTCAAGAAAAGAAATACTGCAAGTGTATCAGGGCAATTATGTCAGAGGTCCCGTGCATATGGTTTTCTCATGTGAAAGATAAAGTACAGGTCAGTCACACAGTTTAAGTCGACTCCTACCAACTTTTAATTGTGTCTCCAAATATTGCTAAATATCTCTGGACACAATAAGATTTGGACACAGACAAATCAGTGCTTTAGCCAAATCGGAGAAGTGCTTAAAACAAGGTTAAGTCCCATGTGCCCTTCAGTCCTAACTATTTTTCCTGTGTTGGAGGACAACCAAGGTATCCCCCATGGTGAATGATGACCAGTTTAGCATAGGTCAATGTACCCGTATAGGGGCATTTTCTCCATTACCACCATATGTCAGCTCTCGTGACCCGTCTACCTTACATGACAGGCAATGTCTGAATGCATCCTGTGAAAAAATCTGAGCTGCTATCCCTTACTGCTTTGCTATGCCAAAGGAGGATTGTGGGTTTTCTTCTCACCCTGCAGTACCCTTTGCGATGTCTCTATGACACTGGCAGACCAAGTGCCAGCTCACGCTGAGCTCACTAGGCTTTACTAAACACTAACAAGTTCATAGCTGGAAACCTGTCTGACACCTGCGTGTAGCTGTACATCAAGGTGTTTAGACTTCAGGAAATGTTTCTAAGTTGTTGCCTGCATTAATCTCATTTATAAACTCTATATGCCATGGAACAAAGTAACATTTAAGTGTTTGTTCCTATAACGTGTGCGCCTGTCTCTCATGAAGCTGCTCAACAACTTCCCTGGATATTGCTGTGCCTACAAGCAGGCAGACAGTCAGTGGCCCCGTGGGGGGGGCATGCAAACAATCTTTTGTTTTGGGCAGAATGTGTGGTTTGGGATCAGGTAGGCAACTTAGGGAAGGCTTCACAAGGAGGAGTGAGAGTGGGATGCAGCCCACCTGCATCCACAGTGTCCTAGCTCAGGTCCTTATCTGTAGCTGAGGGGTCAGCTGCGGTGTCAGCAGGGTCCCAGCCACAACATGCTGACCCCAATATTGGTCCCACCTCCACAGGACTGTGATCCAGCACCCCTGGGTCACATCTCATCCCCTGTCCCGGTGGTACCTGATCTGGTGTGTTGTCATTAACCTTCTTGGGGTAGTCACCCATGGGCATGTTGCAAAGCTCTTCAATGTCATTGAGGGCAGTGGGTCTGGTAACTTCCCTGGGTCATCAGCAGAAACCCTTCCAGGGTCTGATCATCATCACTAACAGAGCTGCTCCTCCAACTCACAGGCAGCTGGCTGGGAGCCCGAGTCCCTGGCCGTGGGCTATTCTGTGGCTCTCTGTTTGCAGACTGCTTCCTGGGACCACGGGCATTGCTGTCCTAAAAAAAAAGTGTTGGGCTCCACCCCCTGCCCCACCTTGGGGCCTGATCTGCCTCCAGCTGTTGCTGGCCAATAGAGCTCCAGCTATGGCCACTGCTGACCAGTGGCCCCGTGCTGACTTGCAGGGGCATGGCCAGCCCAGGTTGATGCAGGATACGAGCCCTGTGGGCCCAGCAGCAGTGATGCCCCTGCCTGGGAGTGGCAGTGATTGGGGTCTCTGGTGTGTCCTCCAGGTCCATGGCAGCTGACAGCGATCCTGGGTCTGGAGCACCAGGCATTATTTTCATCCGAGTGATATAGTTATACTGAAGTAACTGTATAGTCTAGACCAGGGCATACTTTCTGAAATGGTGAGGGTTTATTAATTAATATTTCTTTGTAAAGCACTTGAGTTCTTGGTTTAAGGTTTTAGAAAAAGTGCAGTATTAAATAATAAACAATAACCATGTTAAATATAAGGACAGCTCCACCTAAGAGTGTTATGCTTTCACATTGCATTTAACATAAAACATTTCTTTAAAGGAGGAAAAATGAAAGCATTACTTTGGGATCACCCTCATTTTTAACTCCTCATTCCCCAGCATGGCACCACCGATGAGCTCCTCCAAGCCACATTCCCTCTGGATGAAAGTACTGACGTGGAGCTTTGAGTGATGCCACTTCTTTGATTGTTGTGAGGGCAGGGCTGGATTAAGGAGCCTTAGGGCCCCACGCTTCCCACCACTGTGGGGGCCCCTCCACCTGGGGCCCTGGCCCCCCACTATGGCAGATTGTGGACAGGCTGGCAGTGGGGAAGGTGGATCCTGGAGCCAGAGGCCTCTCTCCATGGTACGCCTGCCCCAGCCCCACTCTGGATGGTCTACCCTTAGGGGCAGGGCTGGCTAACATGTGACGTGGCCTCCAGTGCAACCCCGGCTCAGAATGAATACACACCAGTTCCCCCCTCCCCTGGGGGTGGACCAGCCAGCCCAGGGATGGGGTGAGAGTGACACTAGCCTTTGGTTCCAGGGCCCCACCTCCTCCCACCCCTAGCAGCTGTGGAACTGGGAGGGAGCACTGGGAGGGCACTTGCTGGCACTGGTGAGGGACAGGGGCCAGATCCCACGTGGGCTTTAAGACTGGAGCCTGAGTCCCCCCTTTAGGCACAGGCCTAGGACTTCAGCCCCTATTGCCCCTGCATTGATCTGTGGCCCTGGGTGAGGGGATCACTTGAAAGCAATAAAGTAGATTTTCTAATGCCTTCTGTGGTCCCGTGCACCAGGGATGACTCTGACAATGGCATTGTTGTGTGGCCGACACAGGTGTCTGTTTGGTTGCACACATGTCCCTGTGCAGATAACACTCATGACTGAAGAAACCAACATGACCACAGATCTTGGTAGAAATGAAGGTGCCAGGCTAGGCCTTATTGTAACATAGCACAATGGTAAGCAACCTATGCCAACAGGAGCACTGCCTGCCAGAGCCGTAACTATGGTGGGGCCAACAGGGCTTTGCCGCAGGCACGCCGGAGTGGCTCATTGGAGCTGCTCTATTAAAGGGCAGCTTTGTGGCACTGGCTCCAAGCATCGCTAATTGCAATGGGCGCGGTCCAATCAGAACATGCCCCGGGTGGCAAAACAGAGTGTTATGGCTCTGCTGACTGCATTCATGCTTGCAACACAATGGAACAGCTCAACTGATGTCAGGACTCTCCGCCACAACCTCAGCTGCACAAGTCTCTCAGGCTCCTACTTTTATAGCCTGCTTGGGTTTATTGGCTCAGCCTCCTTTGGTGTCCAAATCTACCGTGACTGGTCTGTGTGCCACTTTTTTGATGCCAACCAGTTTTTTGATAGGGCCACGCAACCCTAAACAACTTCATCCATCAAGGTGTCATTCTGCGATTTATCCATTACTCATACCCTTGCACTGGATGGTTTGTGCAAAACATTTCTTTGCTACATGGCTGATTGGACACCTCCTACTTTTAAGGTACTTTTCCACTCTTTATGATATATTTTCAGGTTACTTCTTGCAGGGGCCATAACGAGAGTGGGGCTCAGGGCAAAACCCCAGGTGCTGAATCTTAAAGGGCTGGCAGCTGCAGCTTTGCACCTGCCCTCTAAAGTTCAGCGCCTGGTGTGGCAGGGAACTGGATCCGTCTCCAGCCACTGCTGGAAGGTGGCAGGGGCCTGGATCTGGCTCTCCGCCTCTGCTGGGAACATGTCCAGCTCCCTGCCACTTGCCAGCAGTGGCTGGGGCTGGATTGGGCCCGGGCCAGGATGGGCCTGGGTAGGGGGAGGGCATCTTTGGGGCTGCTTGCCCCAGGCAGCAGAACAGTCAGTTCCAGCCCTGCTTCTTGCCAATTTCTGTGAGGTCAGCCATCTTTAGCATGACTCCTGCCAACTTCACTATTCATCCAACTCAGGCCTGCTGTTTTTGGTTTATTTCACTAGACCTTCCTCATCCCTGATCATTTTTACTTGCCTTTTCTATTTTAACCTTTTACTTTCTCCTACACCTTGGTCTTTGTCCAATCTGGTTTTACAAAACAAAATGAAGGGACTCCCATTACGCGATTATCCCACAACTTAATATATCTAGAAGAGAAAGGATGTTCTGAACAAGATAGGGTACATTTACACCAACCGCCACAACACCAGCAGTGGAGGATTGATTCTTGCAGGTTCAACTGAATGACAGTGAAGACCCATTCAACTGAATCTGGAAACCAACACTGGTAATCCACCCCAGCAAGAAGAATAGCACTCTGTTGACAGGAAGTCATTTACTGAGGGTGCAGCACAGACGCCGAGATAGCATTAGGAAGCCAATGAAAGACACACAAGTTACTGTATGTAGCTTACGTATCTCCTCTTGTCTGCTGCCAAAAGCCATGGTAAATGTAGACCAGGCCACAGTAAAGTGGGAACCAGAAGATCTTGGTTCAGGTCCCTCACACAGATTCCTTCTGTGACCTTGGCCAAAAAAACATAGGGCAGGTCTAGAATCATAAAGTTGGAAGGGCCCTTGTGAGGTCATCTAGTCCAACCCCCCTGCTAAAAGAAGGACCACTCCCACTAAATCATCTACATTTGTCTACATTTAAAAGCTGTACTGCTTTAGCTATCCTGGTGTGGTGCAGCTAAAACAAGTCTACTTCCCTAGTGACATTGCAGCTATATTGATATAAAAGTGCTTATATTGCTAGAGCTTATTCCTCTGTAGAATAGAGAATAATGACATCAGTATATGGCACATCGGAATAACTGTCCAAGCACAAGCTCCAGGGGGCAGTTGTGCTAGTCTATCACAGCAAAACAAACAAGGAGTCCTGTGGCACATTTAAAGACAAATAAAATTATTTCTCACATGGGCTTTTGTGGGCACAATCCCACTTCATCAGATGCATGAAATGGAAAAGATAGCATATTAGCTATAGAAACAGAGAATGGGGGGTCACAATGTTAATTCAAACAGACCCAGAGGGACAGACTGTTAGCCTATCTCTGCAATGTAAACAAGCTGTTTTGATTCAAATAGTGTGTTAGAGGGAGGCAAGAGCTGTAAACAAGACCTGAGAAGAGTAATTGAGAGGAAATCACCTTTTGTAATGAGCTAGCCATTTAAGAGCTCTATTCAAACCCAGTGTGAAGGTAACTAGTTTGCGTATGAATTCCAGTTCTGCAGTTTCACATTCCAATCTGTTTTAAATTTTTTTTTTCTTTTTTACTGAAGTACTGTAACTAGCACGTGTTTTTTACAGAAAGCCCAAGTAGACTGAAATGTTCCCCTACTGGGTTTTGCGTGTTCTTCTTTGAGCGCTGCTCACATCCATTCTGAATTAGGTGCATGTGCCTGGCAGCTTTTTGCCCTAGCCTGTCTCTGTAGGGTCAGTGGCCAATGCCTCCTCTGTCCTGCACAGCTGCAAGATATATAGGTGGCCTTGACCCTGAGCCCCCTTCAGTTCCTTCTTTACGCCCTCAGTGATGGTCTTGGAACAGCCCGCTCTCGCTTTCAGCAAGTGCCTGTCCTTAGCCTCTGTGAGACCTTGTGGATGCTCAACTGGGAGAACCTCGTTGTCGACATCTTCCCACTGGGTTTCAGATGCTCCGACAACTCAGCATCTTCGTCACATGAAGTCTCCATGTGCAACCCAGCCATGCTGGGATTCAAGCCCTGCGTGAGCTGTAGCAAGGCCTTCCCACTCAGTGACCCCCATGCTAGGTGCCTAAAGTGCCTTGGGGAGTCCCATAGGGCCGACAAATGTCAAATATGTCAGTCCTTCAAACCCAAGACCCAGAAGGGGTGGGAACAGTGCCTTCGCTCCATGGCACTCGAAGAGGCCCTGCATCCCACATCAGGGCTGACGACATCTGCTTCAGCACAGGAAGCCGTGGTGCTGAGGGCCCACTCTGCACCGGCCCACCCCCAGCACTGTTCCCCCTCTGGGAAGCCAAAGAAACCCCATTCGGGTTCAGAGTCCGCCTCCAGAACCCAACCCAAGGAGAAGCCATGACATCGGCAAAGGTCAGGATGGCCAGCACCAGGTCCTTCAGCGGCACAGAGGTCTGAGTCCCTCCTGGTCCCTTTGACACCGGAGGCTTCGAAGCTGCTAAGGCCTTACTTTAGCTGCCTGCCCCCACCCCACTGAGGCTGGCGGTGTCCAGGGGAAAACCAGTTGTTACGTGTTGGCTCTGTGTTCTTGAGGAATCAGAGCATAGTATCCAGCCTGTGCCTTCCCCCCCCGCACACACACACATATTCCCCAACCTCTGCTTGAACTGAAAACCAGAAACAGTAAGAAGGAGATGGGAGACATCCTTATCTACCCATATCCAAAAGCCATCAGCACGGTAAATGAAGCTTCATTTGCATTGACTATGGAGAGCCAAGCTCCAAAGCAAAGACCGCACTGAACGCTGGGATTGAAGATGCAGGGAAGCATTGCGTGATGGGGGATCTCACACCAACAGGAACAAACTCAGCAATTATCAGACCATTCTAGTCATAGACATGATAATTGATACCCAAAATACTGAGTCTGCCTGATTGTATCGTGAGCTTCTCTGAACCATTACACCCAGCCAGGAATGTGTATTGGCCACTTAAACAAGTCCTTATAAAAAATCCTTTACCCACATCCAACGGTACAGTACTGTGTGGTGTGTGTGCAAGTCCTGATTCAGTAGTGTGTGTCCTGTGCAAGTCCTGATTAGATCCTGTCTGAATCCTGTGTGAGTTTGGATTGAGTCCTGATGCTTGGATCTAAATCTGAATCATTCCCACTGGGACTTGGCTTTTCCTCTTCTTTGCTGATTGCTGTGGGAGCTTTGTTTCCATCCAGCCTCTGACCCTGATCTGTGCAACCTGGGAACCTTTCTGCTACACAGAGTGGTGAGCCCCCCCGGTTTAATTTTGACTCTCTTTCTCTAGGCCTGAGAAAGTAGAATCTAGGTAATATTGAAGCTGGGTGTTTTTCTTTCCTTGTATGTTTATTAATGCTATAATTGGGTATTTTGGGGTATTGTTCTCGCCTTTTGTAATTATTATTAGTGCAAGATTTAGATACCTAGCAATAAAATGCCTTTTGTCATCAAGCCAGTTTCCAGACTCTTTTAAGACATCATTCCCTCTCCTTTGTGGTCTTGGTTTCTTTATATCACTTTGCAGCAATACTTCTATTACCTAGCCAAAGATGCCTGTGATGCCCACAACCCCGCCTTTAAGGTTTGCTCATTGATGGGGATATTAGCCTGATTGAGTCCAGGGGCATATAAGGGTAGCCGCTGAAAAGTGCTGTGAGGCCCAGCCTGCTCAAGATCCATAATCAAGCCTAGTTTGGAGCAGTACAGGGGCACATAAGGGTAGCAGCAGAGAAGTGCTGTGTGACCCAGCCTGCCGAGTTCAGGGACATATAAGGGGTCAGCTGAGAGTGCTGATAGACCTGATCCACTCAGATGCACCTTGTTAATTGATGAATGTGTGTATAGGGATAACTATTTGAATTTTGGGGTTGGAAGAATCTAGTCCTGGGAAATCGAGGTCCTGCAAGGGTTGCTCCACTGGGAAAGAGCTTGCAGAAGGGAGAAGTGAGCTCCATATAGAAACACAAGTGATACAAGCAGCACACTAATAGAATTACCATCTTCCCCAAAAAGAAAGTAACCCTAATAAATAAGCATACCCCAAGTTGGTGGGCAAAGTTGGTAACACAGCCCTCCCCTCCAAGGCCTGGTCAGGGTTGGGGCATGGGCCCACACTACCAGCACAGGTGGAAGGAGCCCAACTGGGAGCCTAGCAAATAGTGTAGTGGCTCACACCTCTGCTTAATGTGTGGAAGGGCCTGGGTTCAAGGCCCAGGGGGTTGGACTTGATGATCTCATGAGGTCCTTCCAACCCTATGATTCAATTCCTCTACTGAGGTACCATGCAGGGGCTGTAGGAGCCCTCTCCAAACTCCCTGGAGCACTTCCCCACAGGTAATTGGCACAGACCCTAGCACTGCAAATGAAACAGTCCCCCTCACCTCACTCAGGAGACTCTCCACATGCTATTCCCCTGAAAAGGGCCTCAACACCCCTCCCCTCAGAATCTGAGCTTGGTGATGCAGGGGACTATTTCCATTTCTCCCTGGAAACACCTCAATGCAACTGCTTCTTGGTGTGGTCACAGAAACCTCAACACACCAGGTGCAAATCCAGATCATTGAAAGATTCTGATGCTTGGCACTGACATAGCAAGTTGTTGACACCTTGGATCCCAGCACCAACCACCCCCAAGTCTGCAGGTAAGCACAGGAGAAAGCACTCTCAAATACCCTCCTGCTGCAGAGCCTCTTGGGCCCAGACCTTGGCACTGACTGCCCTGGTACCATCCTTGCTGCATGACATCTCACTGGTGCCATCCAGCAAAAAGGGCTGTTCACCGAGGACATCTCAGCATAGGGACTGTTAATGGTGCAGGTCACAGGGCAGGCGATCCTTGGCACAGGACTCAGCACTGAGAACCTTTAAAGATTGGTTGGTGCAATGGACTGACTGGGGCACCATGGAGTCCCCAGGTTCCTCAAGACCCACCTCACCAGAGGTTACTAACTCATGGGAGTGTCTGATGAGGAATCGGTCCCAGGGGCAGGTCAATCCAGTTCCCGCCTTAGCACTTTGCGGGTCATGTCATCATGGTCCCCCAACGAGGCTGCCTAGCAGAGATCCCAGTCATTTAGGGAAGACCCTTGCACCCATCAAGAACTGTTATGATGTATGGCCGCAAACCTTGACCTGCAAATCAAGGTGGTCAGACAGGACTTCAACCTACTGTTTGATGTGGGAGACATAGCTCCACCACCTAGGATGGTGGTCCCAGCTGCATGAAGGGATGTGCAAGATTGCCCGAGCTAGGTGGCAAACTTGATCTTCAATCCCACCAATATCCAAGGGTGAAGAGAGGAAATACCATGTCCCTGCAGACAAATTCAGCTTCCTTTTTAACCACCCACCCCCAGACTCCCTAGTGGTCAATGCGGTAAACCAATGGGAATGACAGCCAACCAGCTGGAAGCCAAGAAGCTTGACCTCTTGGGCAGAAAGATGTATTCAACCATGGGCCTACAGCTGCATATTGCAAACCACCAGGCCCTAAAGGGCAAGTATGTGTTCAGCCTTTGGAAGGTCATGGAGAAGTTCAGGTACCTCATTCCCACTGACCACTCCCAAGACTACAACTACCTAGTGGAGGAGGGCCTCCTGGCCGCACAGGACACACTCCTGACATCCTGGGACTCCAGGGATAAGGCAAGCCTTATCCCCCCGGGGATAAGGTGGCTTCACTGGTTTCCATGCGTAGGGCCACCTGGCTGCAGGGCTCCGGCCTCTCACCACAAATGCAGCAGTCCATCCAAGACCTCCCTTTTGATGGCCCACTGCTGTTTGCAGAGTCAATGGATACCAAACTTCATGGCATCAAGGACTCTCCTGTCACCCTGAGATCACTGTGCATGAATACCCTGCAAATACCCAGGTGCTCCTTCCGCCAGCAGCAGCCCCAGGAGCAGCCTCTTCAGCCCCAGCAGCAACAGCAAGACCAGGGCTCTCGTCACTGCTCCTTCCAACCCTCCCAACACCCCTACAGAAGTGGGGATAGGGACGGGGTAGAGGTGGCAGGGGCTCCAGGTCGCAGGGGAACATGCAGACACCCTTACAGGGGAACAACAGCTTCTGCCCTTCCAGCCAGAGGCAGAGATGTTGACCTCTCACCCGAGGGCCACACCAGAAACGACACCAACCAGACTCCAACATTCAGGGGCCTCCTAGGCCCTTTCCGTCACCAATGGCCCAAAATCACATCAGATCACTTGATGCTAGACACAGTCTTTCAAGGCTACTCTATCCAGTTCAGATCCAAACCTCAGGACCTAAAACCACCCCCTCTGTACAGCATGGGGGACCCCTCCCATGAAGACCTACTAAGACAGAGTGCGAAAAGCCTCTGTCCCTACGGGTAATAGAAAGAGTTCCCACAAGGGGGCAAGGGAGGAGCTTCTACTCCTGCTACATCCTGATACCAAAAGCACCTTAGACCTAAGGGCCCTGAACAAAAACCTAAGGAAAAAAGTTCCGAATGGTATCACTATCCCAAGTCATTTCCTTTTTAGACCCTGGGGACTGGTTCACGGCCCTCAACTTGAAGGACACAGACTTCCACAAATCAATAAAATGAGGACATAGCCGTTTCCTTCGCTTTGTGGTAGGCAGAAAGCACTTCCGGTTTACTGTGCTTCCCTTCAACCTCTTGCTGGCTCCAAGGGTCTTCACAAAATGCATTGCAGTGGTAGCTGCCCACCTGAAGAAACCAGGGGTCAAAATATACCCATACCTGGATGACTGGCTGCTAAGGGGAAGATCCTAACACCAGGTCTGCCACAACGTGCAAATAACCCAGAACTTGTGCAGCAAACTAGGCCTCCTACTAAACCTAGAGAAATTAAAGCTCTCCCCTTCAAGGAAAATAGAGTTTTTAGGGGCCAAGCTAAACTCAATAAAGCCAAGGGCCTCAATTCCCCTATCGAGGTTCGAGTCCATGTCTACCATCATCTCAGAGCTGAGGTGCACCCCAACAACCACCACCAGGTGCTGCCTACAACTACTGGGACATATGGCGGCCTCTACCTATGTGATAAGGACAGCACACCTGCACATGAGACCCCTGCAACTGTGGCTGGCTACAGCTTTCCACCCACATTATCACTCCCTGAACTGGGTGGCCATAATCCCAAAGGGGGTGCTAGACCAACTAAGTGTATGGCAGGACCCAGAGTTGGCGTGCTAAGGGGTACCTTTCAAAATCCAGAGCCCCTTGATCACTCTGCTCACAGATGCATCTGTCCAGAGGTGGGGGGCACACATAAAAGGTGGCCTGTCCACCCAAGGGACATGGTCAAGGGAAGACAGTGCCCTTCACATAAAAGTGAAAGAACTGAGAGCAATCTGCCTACCATGTATGGCCTTCCTCGACAAGATAGAAGGGAAGGCAGTCCACATACTGACAGGCAGCACAATGGCAATGTTCTATGCCAACCGCCAAGGGACAGTCCACTCACCTGTACTGTGGAAGTGTTGGAGTTAAGTTGTATATGTGCTGATACATGTTTTTACAAACTGTGTTAATTAGGATGTTGTGTTAAGAAGTTGAAACTTTGTGTAGTTCCTCCCCAGCAATGGGTTACTTGGGAAAGAAGGGCTGTGCAACTCCCGATGTATGAGTGGCAGTGGCTGCTGACAGGTGGCCAAGAACACAGAGCCTGCCTGGCAAAGGGATTGCAGGCAGCCATGAGAGGGCCGTGTGCTTTCTTTCAGGAATGTTCCCCATAGAGCCTTTTGAGAGATGGTTTTTGGCATGAAAAGGGAGTCTCCTGAATGGACAGCGTGTTTGGCACTTAAAGAGCACCCTCTGGGGGGACCGCGCTTCGCTGCACCCAAACTCTGCCCAGTTTGGAACCCTCAAAGCCTTCTTGCACCTAAGCACTGTGAACTTGGCTGTTGTTAGCATCAGGCCTTCACGACCGAACTTGGGGGACCCTCCGAGTCTCAGAGACTGATGTTGTGCTGAACACACAAGACCTCCTAGCAGGCCTGAAGAGGACGGGTGCAACATGGAAGACCCCGAAGGCCAGCGCTCAAGTGCTGTGCTTTCTGGAACCAGAGCTCTGAATTACGGACATTGTCAAAAGGGCAAACAGACTTTTGTTTGAGGACTGGCCAGAAGAGTCCCAGAAGTAGATGAATTAAGCTAGGAGCAGCAGGGACGCTTCGTGGGACCCCTGGCTGGAGTCACTTGTCGTTGCCATCAAGCGAAGAGAAACCGTGAGGATCTGATTTGGAAGTGCTGGGAACTGGAGACCCAGGGTGATACTGACAGGGTGAGGTTTCCCTCCTGCCCTGGATTGTGTACTTACTTCGGAACAAGGGGTTCCATTTTTATTCTATTCCCAAGATCGTGTGGGAGTCCTCAGGGTTGTGGGTAAGGTGGCTTTGTGGGAAAGCATACTTACCTGCTACACCTATTCGATGGGTCCGTATCATTAAGTGACTGGGAGGGGTGTTGCACTCTGCATCTAAATACAGTGGGTTTTCTTAGTGATGTTAAGCTTGTATCTGCCTACTCAGTGTTCCTGTGATTTGTACCCTGTACCCTTGTTTGTGTAATTATAATTTTAGAAACCCCATTCCCCTTACTCTGATAATAAATTAGAGTTTGGTTAAGATCAATTTGTCCCTTCTTTGGTCTGCCAGTTCTCACTGTGAGCCAAGAGCACCCAAGTTGATAGATCCTTGCAGGGAAGAAGGGCCTGTAGTGTGTCCAGGTGGGTTTCCTGCATCACTTGTGCAGATAAATCATCCTTCTGTGCTAACACAAGGAGGTGTTTCTCCTGTGGGACCTGGCACTGAAATACAACTTCACCCCAGTGGCCTCCCACCTACCAGGGGTGAGGAATTCCCAAGCAGACACACTGAGCAGACACTTCCTCACCCAGTGGTCCCTTTATGTAGAGGGACGGACTACCTCTTCAAACTCTGGGGGGGCCACCCCTAGATAGACCTGTTTACCACATGAGTAAACTGCAAGTGCAACCAATTCTGCTCCCTCAGAGGGAGGAAGAGGGGACCAATCTCAGATGCCCTCCTAATAGACTGGGGGGCCCACTCTTCTACATGTTTCTCCTTCATCCCACTGGTCCAAAGGGTCCTATTAAAATCAGGAGGGACAGGGCGGACATTATCTTAATAGCCCCAACCTGGCCATGCCAACTGTGGTATTCCAGCTTATTAGATCTTTCTGTGGCCCCTCCCATGATGCTTCAGCTGAGGGAGGACCTCCTGACACAGGGCTCCAGCCTCTTACGCCACCCAAATCCAGGGCTTCTACACCTGACAGCCCAGAGACTGCATGGCTAAACCCCAGTGAGAGGGTGTGCTCAGAAAAAATGTGAAAGGTCCTGATCGAGAGCAGGAAACCTTCCACGAGAGCTACCTACAGTGCCAAATGGAAACGCTTCTCCCTCTGAGCCCACGAAAATGGGGCGGATCTCAAGTCCTCCCCAATCAAACTAATACTAGACTACCTCCTAAGCCTAAAGGAAAAGGGCCTCACACTCCCTCTGTCAAAGTGCACTTGGCAGCAATTTCAGTCCTGCACAATTCTTTCAGTTGGACAACTCCTTTCTCTCATCCCACAACCTCAAGGTTCCTGAAAAGAGTGGAAGGGCTCTACCCTGAGCCTCGTGATCCTATTGCCAAATGGGGCTTAAACCTGGTAGTAGAGGGACTCACAAAACCACCATATGAACCCCTCAACTTCTGCTCCTTACTAGTGCTTTCTTGGAAGGTGGCCTTCCTGGTAGCCATCACTTCGGCCAGGTGGGTCTCTCTGCTGAGAGTGCTCTGCTCAGAATCCCCATTGACCTTCTTCCATCTGGATAAGGTACTACTTCGCCCACACCCAGGATTCCTGCCTAAAGTGGTGTCCCCCTTCCATGTGAACCAGGACATTTGTCTACCAGTCTTCTTCCCAGACCCACAGGTCATGGAGAATGAAAGGAGGTGGCACACCCTTGACATTAATAGGGCTCTTGACATCTACCTCGAGCATACCAAACCATTTTGCAGAACAATGCAACTGTTTGTTGCAGTTGCGGAGTGCATGAGAGGATGACCAGAAACGACTCAACACATTTCGCCATGGATTACATGCTGTATTAAGGACAGTTACCAGAGAGCAAACATTCCCCTCCTGGGGAGAATCATGGCGCACTTGACCAGTGTGCAAGCATCTTCCGTAGCATTTCTCGCCCAGGTCCCAATCCAAGAAATCTGCAAAGTGGTGACTGGAGCCTCAGTACGTACCTTTGCATCACATTACACAATTGTCCAGCAGGCAAGAGAAGATGCAGCCCTGGGCAGGCCTGGCCTTAGAGCAGCCAAACCTTAACTCCACCCACCACCTGAGGTATGGCCTGTAGTCACCTAATTCAGAATGGATGTGAGCAGCACTCGATGAAGAATGGAGGTTTACTTACTTGTAAACATCCTTCTTTGAGATGGCCTACTGACATACATTTAACACCCTCCCTGTGTCCCCACTTTTTGGAGTTAGCAGAGAGAAGGGAGCGAAGGGAGGGTAGGACCAGGGCTACCTATGTACTGCACAGGTGAGCAAGACAGAGGGGGCGTTGGTCAATGACCCTACAGGGACAGGCTAGGGCAAAAAGCTTCCAGGCACCCATATGCTGTAGCACGTACACCTAATTCAGAATGGATGTGAGCAGCCCATCTCAAAGAAGGACATTTTCAGGTTAGTAACCCTCCATTAACATTCTTGATCTCTGATTTATACACACCAACAACTAAACATAGAATCATAGGGTTGGAACGGACCCCACGAGGTCATCTAGTCCAACCCCCTGCCAAAAAAGCAGGACCACTCCCACTAGATTATTCCAGCCAGGGTTTTGTCCAGCTGGGCCTTGAACACCTCCAGAGATGGAGAGTCCACCACCTCCCTAGGCAGCTTATTCCAATGCTTCACCACTCACCTAGTAAGAAAGTTTTTCCTAATATCCAGCCTCAACCTCCCCAGCTGCAACTTAAAACCATTGCTCCTCATTCTGTCTTCTGTTACTACTGCGAACAGTCGAGCTCCATCCTCCTTAGAGCAGCCCTTCAAGTAGTTGAAGGTTGCTATCAAATTCCCCCCTCAGTCTTCTCTTCTGCCAGCTAATAAGCCTAGATCCTTCAGTCTTTCTTCATACGGCTTGTGCTCCAGCCTCTTGATCATTTTTGTTGCCCTCTGCTGGACTCTCTCTAATTTGTCCATGTCCTTTCTGTAGTGGGGAGCCCAAAACTGGACACAGTATTCAGATGTGGCCTCACCAGTGCAGAAGAGAAGGGAATGATCACATCCCTCGATCTGCTGGCAACACTTCTTGTGATGCATCCCAGTATGCCATTGGCCTTTTTGGCAGCAAGAGCACACTGCTGACTCATATCAAGCTTCCCATCCACCATGACTCCCAGGTCCTTTTCTCCAGTGCTGCTATTTAGCTGATCACTCCCCAGCCTGTAGCAGTACATGGGGTTTTTTCGTCCCAAGTGCAGGATTTTGCACTTGTCCTTGTTGAACCTCATGAGATTTCTATTGGCCCACTGCTCCAATTTGTCTAGGTCTCCCTGAATCCTATCCCTGCCCTCCAGGGTGTCTACCGTTCCCCCCAGTTTGGTATCATCTGCAAACTTACTAAATGTGCAATCTATCCCATCATCCAGATCATTAAAGAAGATGTTGAACAGAACTGGCCCCAGGACCGACCCCTGGGGCACACCACTCGTTACTGGTTGCCAACTGGACACGGAGCCATTGATTCCCACACGCTGAAACCGTTGATCTAGCCAGTTTTCTATCCACCTTACAGTCCACGCATCCAACCCATACTTCCTTAATTTGCCAATGAGAATGCTGTGGGAAACTGTATCAAAAGCCTTGCTAAACTCGAGGTAAATCACATCAATGGCTCTTCCCCCATCCACAAATCCAGTCATCTCATCATAGAAGGCGATGAGGTTGGTCAGGCATGATTTACCCTTGGTGAATCCATGCTGACTGTTCCTGATCACTCTATTTTCCTCCAAGTGTTTCAGGATGGATTCTTTGAGAAGCTGCTCCATGATTTTTCCAGGGATTGAGGTGAGGCTGACAGGTCTGTAATTCCCTGGATCCTCCTTTTTCCCTTTCTTGAAGATCGGCACTGTATTTGCTTTTTTCCAGTCTTCTGGCACCTCCCCCATTTGCCATGAGTTTTCAAAGATAATAGCCAACGGTACTGCTATCTCATCAGCCAGCTCCCTCAGCACCCACGGATGCAGTTCATCCGGCCCCATGGACTTGTGCACATATAGCTTCTTTACATAGTCCCTAACCTGACCTTCTGTCACCAAGGGCCTCTCTTCTTCTCTCCAATCTACCATACCTAGTGTAGTGGGCTGGGAGCTGGCCAGCTGAAGTAAAAAAAGCATTGAGCACTTCAGCTTTTTCCTCATCCTCTGTCACGAGGATACCTGCCCCATTCAGTAAGGGACCTACACCATCCCTGATCCTCTTCTTGTTATTGATATACTTGTAGAACCCCTTCCTTTTATCCTTCACATCCCTTGCTAGCCGCAACTCCATTTGTCCTTTGGCCTTTCTGATTTTATCCCTGCAGTCCTGAGCAATGTCTTTATATGCCTCCTTAGTCATCTGTCCTAGCTTCCACTTCCTATAAGCTTCCTTTTTATGCTTCAGCTCAGAGCAGAGCTCTCTGTTAAGCCACTTTGGGCACCTTCCACATTTGCTGTACTTTCTGCTCATGGGAATGGTATCTTCCTGTGCCCTTAGCAGGGTTTCTTTAAAATGCAGCCAACTCTCTTGGACGCATTTCCCCTTCAAATCAGCCTCCCAAGGGATCCTGCCCATCATTTCCCTGAGGGAGCCAAAATCTGCTTTTTTGAAGCCCAGGGTCTGCGTTTTGCTTCTTTCCTTTAATCGGCATCTTGATCTCAATCATCTCATGATACATGATACAACATGATACAACAGAAACACTAAGCTGGGTACTTATCCCTGTGGCAGGCCCTGTTGCCAACTCTGTCCACATAGCTACACGCATGCTGCCACACTGAGCTCTAACCAGCTCATCCACCCCATCAAGGGCTCATTCACTGGCTCAAGTGATATATGCTCTTATATACCAACAATGCCCCTCTGCTATATATACTGGCCAAACTGGACTGTCTCTGCCCAAAAGAATAATGGATACATCAGACATCAAGAATGGTAGCAGTCTGTCCCTCTGAATCTGCTTGAATTAACATTGTGACCTATCCTTTTCTGTATCTACGTTTTTACAGCCAACATGCTATTTTTTCCATTTCTTACATTTGATGAAGTGGGATTGAGCCCACAAAAGCTCATGCAATAAATAAATTTGTTAGTCTTTAAAAGTGCCACAGGACATCTTTTTTGTTTGTCCAAGTTGTTTTACAGGTTTTATGGATATAACTATGTTGGCAAAAAAATGACATTCTTAACTCACATGGTCATATCCGAAAACTGTTTAAGCATACTCTAGGCCAGGGGTCTCAAACTCAAATCACCACAAGGGCCGCATGAGGGCTAGTCTAGAGCTGCGTGAGGACTAGTACGTTGGCCCGAGGGCCACACCACTGAAACCTTTTCATACAATGATATTGCAAATATTGGTAATGATAGTGTCATTGCAGGCCGCAGGAAATAGCTTTAGGGCTGCATGTGGCCCTTGGGCTGTGTGTTTGAGACCCCTGCTCTAGGCTTTAATCTATTTGAACCTCAGTTTCCTATTTGTAAAATGGGGATAATAATACACTTAGGCTATAGCTACTGTGAAGATAAATTCATGAAGATTTCTGAGGGTCTCAGATAACATGCTGATGAGGAGCCTAGGAAAATCTAAAACTAAATTTCTCTGCTTTTTCTGATATCCACCCTGAATTTTTCTGGTCTTTAATTTCACCATATTATGCCTACCAATTCTTCCTTGTGCCACACTAAATAATTCTACTCCCTTCCTGGGGCTTCTATAGCCTTCACATAATGGTGGACAGTTACCACATCACCCCACATCCCCTCCCCTCCACACACAACTCTTTGTGGCTCTTTAACTGAACTTTCCAACTTAGCTTAGCTTCTTGAATTGTTTTAGTCTCCTGATAGTTTTTACTGCTTTTCATTGCCCACTTATTTTTTCAATATCTTTCTAGTGTCAAAGAAAACAGCTGAACCCAACCTTGAGTGCAAAACGAACAGCTTATTTATTTACACTGCAGTGGAGAGAGCTTTCAAGGTCCACTGGTCGTTACCGTTAAGTTCACAGCAGGCTTGGTGCGGCTGAAACAGTGAACAGCCAGCTCTGGTCAGTGGAGGGGAATACAAATGGAACACAATCAGGCATTCATCTCGCTTGCACACACCAAATTTAAAACACACAAAAATCAGGATCCTTAAACCAGGGAGACCTGCTCCTACCAGCGCTGACTAAACACAGAACCCAGGCATTTTTCCAGACAGGGAGCCCAGCTCCAAACAGAGTCGACTAAACACAGAACCTGGGCAATTTCTTCAAACAGAACAATGAAGCCTCCTTACCAGAACTATTGACTTTGCACTCAGACAAATATGTCCAGTATGCAGACTCCCTGATGCCTCCCCACCTCTCCCTGTCCCCTCACCGAGGAGTCCGGCTGCGATCAAGGGTCACAAGTGGAGGCGCCTTCCTGGACATGGTTGGTGTGCAGCAGGGAGCAAACCAGCTGGGACAGTCACCAGGTAGTTGCCATCCGAGTTCCCGGGTTTCGGCATTGAAACTATCAAAGAAAACAGCTGAACCCAACTTTGAGTGCAAAACGAACAGCTTATTTACACTGCAGTGGAGAGAGCAGATAAGATCCTGGTCTCTGCCCCTGAGATGCATTACAAAAACTTTTATAGCTTAATAGCTACATTAACATACATGCATATACATAGGTAGATGTAACAAGACCTAACATTCTCTAATTGGTACAAACTAATATCAGTTCCCTAAAAGGAATCAGGGTCAAAAGGGGAAAATCTCATATAACAGTCAAGAGAAACAGTATTACAAGTTAGCACAAGCTAGGCAGGTTTAATAAACAATAAGTTAAGGATGTCAGCACAACATGTGGAGAGGGAAAAACAAGGACATGGTAGGCTGGCACAGAGAGGTATTGATTACATACTTTAGGGCTGCAGTTCTTCACCAATTCTCTAATAGCACTGTTATTTGTCTTAGAGTGCATTCCTTCTATATCCTCTCTCTTTCAGGCCTGTTAAACCATTCATGTCTCAACCTGGTCAGTTCTCAGTTAAGAAATTCTTTCACACTAGCAATCATTTGACCAAATCGAGCTTACTACTTCAGAAGTAGTTGCACTGGAAATCATACAGACACCAAATTTATCATAGTGTGTCCTATTCACCTTTGCTGTGAAGAGTAGCAAGCCACTTAGTAAACTCAATACACCCACATGTGAAACACACATTCTCTGATTCGCTTTTCAAGGCTTCAATTTCTTCCTTTTTGTTTAACCATCCAAAACTCTAACTGTAACCATTGACAACTTGTTGATGGCTGCTACAATTAATGTGAATGGAGGTGTTTTTAACATATTTTCCTCTTCGAGTGCTGCTCAGATACATTCAGTATTAGGTGTCTACTTGCCACAGCACACAATTGGCTGGAACTTCTTTTAGCCTTAGCCTGTCAGGACAGGGCTGGCAGCCACCGCCCCTGGCCATATATATGGCCCCAGTCCTGCTCCTCCCCAGTTCCTTTTTTTTCCACCCTCAGCGACAGTTACGGAACAGCCTGTTCTTGCTTTATGCAAGGGCCTGTCTCTTTGTTCTGTTTTACATGTATTTTCACTGGAAGATCTGTTTGGAGACTTCACCAGTGCTCCTACTGTATCCTTCCAACAGAAACCTGAACACGATGGGAGGGTTTCTTAATGCTGGTGTGAGCTTCACTGGGTATATTATGCTCTATTTGCAGGGCTTAAAGGAAGGACTTGGCAGGGAACGAAGGCTGCATAACACTCCTGAGAACGGGCCCTGTAGCTGACGCCGGGAATTCACCAGTTCCACTCACCAATCTCCAGCTCTGAAGAAAAGCTGCGACCAGACCTGGCACCGCAATCAGCCTCCAGCTCAGCACCATGTGCTCAGTCGGCACCGGAGCCCTCTCGGCGCCATTCTCCGGCTATGAATACAGCTGTGATCGGCCTCTGACCTGGCACCGTGTGCTTGGTAGGCACTGGAGCCCTCTCGGCACTGCTCTCTGGCTATGAATACAGCCACGATCAGCCTCTGACCCAGCACCATGTGCTCAGTCAGCATCTGAGCCCTCTTGGTGCTGCTCTCCAGCTATGAATACAGCCGCGATCGGCTGACCTGGCACTGTGTGCTCAGTCGGCATGGGAACACTCTTGGCATCGCTGTCCAGCATTGAATAAAGATCCACGATCGGCACAAGCACCACGCCTTGGCAGCAGTCCCACTGGCCAGTCAGCACCAGGGATCTCTCGACGCCGCTCCCCAGCAGAACCCAGGTAAGCACGCTCATGAACAACTCCAGCACCGAAGTTCCAGCGCCATGTCTGGCACTCCCCTTTGGGGTGAGCACCTGGAGCCTATCAGGGTGCCAACCACACCGGAGGCCTTTGAAGTGATAGAAGCCCTCCAGCCCCTGAATACACCACAGGCTGCTGAAACAAATGTAAAGTCTGTCTTCTTTCTCCACTTTACCCAACACCAGGGGGAGCTGCTCACTACTTGGGTCAGCGCCGCTGCGAGACTACGGGCTCCAACGCCTATGGCTCCGACAGCCTTGCCTTGGCACCGCAAGAGATCTGAAAGTGCATTCCTCAGGCCCGGCCCCTTACTGAAGCGTCCGCGGCACTGGTTCTTCCCAGCACTGCACTTGAAACTGGCTACCTCCTACTGAGGGCCCGCAAGGGGAAACCCTACTCGGTGCCCTGGCCCCTGTGAGGGCACCCCAGTACCGGGGTTGTCCCTTCTCCCGACTACAGCCATGAACAGGGACCAGGGTCTTATAGAGAAGACCCTACCGCACTTGAACATCTTCACCGGGCCACTGCTTGCCTGTGTCAGGGTCACACCCCTCGAGGGAAACCAGAACCCCCTATTTGACAGGGGGTTCAAACCCCTCTGACCGCCATTATGATTTCCCCCATACTTGTGCCCTTGTCATTGCTGGGACACACTAGCCAACCCCACTGATCTGGGGTTTTCTAGGAGTCCCAGAAGGTTTGACCTCCTGGCAAAAAAATAAAAACCAAAAAAACAAAAACCTACTCAGTTTTCAGCTGAGGGATCCTGGCCGTCAGGCCTTGGTTAAAAGATTCCCTAGACCTCTGGGATGCTATGAGGAGTTTCAGCAGCCTCCTCCCACAAGAATACTTGGGGAATTTGAATGCCTTCGTCAAGGAAGGTGCCTTGGCATCTTGCCATGCCTTTACAGTGGCTTTTGATGCCTCGAACACGGCCAGCCGAAGCATTGCTAGGGCTGTGGTTACATGCTGAACAGCCTGGCTTCAGGATCTTGACCTCTCCCAGGACTTACAGCAGGCCATATTAGACTTCGCTTTAGAGGGGCAGTCTCTCTCTTTACCTGTCCACTGACTCCATGATCCATGACAACTATGTCCAGAGGTTGGCACTCAGAGCCCTGAGTACACTCACTCCCCAGGTGCCTCAACATCCCCAGTCTACTGCGACCCATTCAACGCATGGGGGAGGGGTCCTTGTTGTATTCCCCCCCCCACACACACACACACACACATAAACGAAATGGCTATCTTTTTTAGGAGCCTTTGGACCACAGGAGGATGGTCCCCTTGCCTCATTAAAGGTGATTAACTCCAATAGGGTCATATCTCCCTCCACAAGAATCCTTGACCTTCAGAGCGGAACCCTAAACGCTTTCACTAAATGCCCCCTCACAATCAGCCTCGGGACACCTCTTCCTCCTCTCCAGTAAGAATGTGCCTCCCTCTTCCCTTCCAACACCCTTCGGGTCAAGTAAGGGCCTGGCCACCAGAGAATTCTCCTCACGCACACTTGCCTCCAGATGAATACACCCTTGGAGACTCGCTGGGAACCCGGAGGTCATAGAGGTATGCAAAGTGGGCACATCATGCCCCGCAAAAAAAAAAAAAAAAACCACCACCCTATAGCCCTCTGGGTCAAGGGCTGGATGCCTACTTCGGCCAACTCCTTTCCAGTCGGGCACACTGAAAGGGTCCGCTCCCATGTTGCTATCCTGAGAGCACTCCTCATCTGTGCTGGCCTGCAATGGATCGGGGGGAAACTATTGCAGGATGATGCACCCCACCCCCTAGGTGATGGGTAAGAGGGCAAGCTCATCCCCTTTGCCCTCTATCTTCTCTTTGCCTCCCCCCCCCCAGGCAGTGCCCCCTTGATATCGGGGCCATGATCTTCAAACTCGTATTAGGCTTTTGCCTGAAAAATCCTCGCATCTCACTGTAGGGGGTTTTGCCTTTTCAGCCCCTACCTCTCCTCCCCAAGGACCTTCACCACTTTACACTGGTTCTTCTGCCCACAGGCAGACCTCAGTTTAGCCATTGACTGGAACCTCCTCTGCTTTGGTGCCTCCCTCTACCAGGCAAGGGTCGCTTCCCCTGAAAGCCCTAGACAGCCATCTAGGAGCTGCCTTGACCCCTTTATTGCACCCCTGTCCTCCCTAGAATTTCTACGAAGGGAGATAGTAGGGGATAGAGCTCCTAACCACCATCAGTATTCGTACACCTGAGTGAGCCATTTGAGGACCTGTGGTTTTCAGCTCAGGGTAGTTCCCCTGCAGAACTCTGGCCCAGGGAAATTTACAGACCTTAATACACTGGAAAGCCTGATGCTTTATGGGTGACGTTTTCATAATGTTCCCTCTTGCCCCTCTGTGTTCCTTAAAGGACACAGCAGTTCTCTCTTGTCTTCCCTAAGTAAGGGTTGCCTTATGCTTTCCTACTCTTCCCAGGATCCTTCCCTCTTCCCTCCCACCCAGGACCTGCCCAAGCCTTAACCCTTCCAATACGTGGGGTGGCGCACCAATAACACTCCTTCCCTTGGAGCAGGAGTTACATACCATGTCTTGCCTAGGTGTCACCCTTTCTCCTCATCAGGACCTATGCAAGATCCCTTGTAGTTGGCCCTTTGTAGCAGGGACCCAACACCTGCACCTGCTGCTAGAATGAGTCATCCAGCTATGTTATGAAGGTTGACTGCCTCTCTATAGAAGTGAGAGATAAGAATACCTTCTGAGCCGTCTGCCCTTTCCAAACACTCAGATTCTGGAGTTGGTGGCATGACTCTCGAGGTGGACCTGACCCATCTACAGAGATGGCCAGATACCCCTTCCCTTGATTCAGCACACCTCTCCCTACGCGAGGCCACATACCGGGAGAGCAGAGTACAGGGGCAGGGTACAGAAATGCACCCCCCCCCGATGTTTTCATCACCACTACCTCAGGTCATTTCCCCCTTTTTTGGTTGAGGACAACGTAACATGGGGAATTCAATCACTTTTCTCCTGGTTTCTCTCCTGATACTAGGATGGGTGTACCTAAAGGCCCTCTTTTTTACTACAATAACCTGCTTAAGGGTTACCTCTAAAGAAGGGCCTTTCTGAGATGTCCACTTCTCCCTTTATGACGACCTCCCTGAAGGAGTGTCTGACATTTCCGGGCCCCAGAGGTGCATCTGCCAAGCTTCTAGGACTTATTCCAGGGCCCTCCCTCCAGGCCCTCCATTCCCATGTGTCAAGGGGTGGAGCGGTAGGGGTCCCCACCCACTCCTTCCTCATTAGCCCTCTTCCTGTGTTAGCAGCCATATGGAGCTGGAACGCCTCAGTTTAGGGCGCCCCTTATCAATCCTACCCATGCCATCTCCTGTCAGTACGCCAATGGGGGAAAGACCTCTTGCCTATCTCCCGTTTGGCCAAGGGGCGATGTGCTCCCCGCCTGTCTTGTTTAGTAATTTAACCAAATTCACCTTCTCCTTTTGGGGTTGAGGTGGCAAGGGTAGCAATTATTCCACCCTTGCCTCTTGCCTGCAGCTGGGGGACTCTGTTGCCCTGGATCACAACTGCCTTTCTCAGGAGTCCATTCTTCTAAGAAGGGGCAACCCTCCTACACTAAACAGTCTTGCTGGTGGCAAGGTTGTTCTTTGCTATTATGATATAGCAAATTCCCCAACAATGAACCGCAGACTGCCCCGTAGGGGTTATAGTCTCCTGACAGAGTGGCAAATGACCCCTCGGCACTCTCATGCATGCCTCCTCCGAGGATCTTGCACTTGGTAATGTGTCTGTAGGCATTCACCTGGTGGCTCACTGCTTCTTCACCCAGTTTGGGGGCTGTGCCGTTTGTGGGTAGCCGTGCTGATGGCGGATAAAGTTCTAACTCCGCCCACCTTCCACAGTACAGCTATGAGTCACCTAATACTGACTGTATCTGAGCAGTGCTCGAAGAAGAATGGTGGGTTACTTACCAGTAACCGTCCTTCTTCAAGATGGGCTGCTCGGATTCATTCAGTCCCCGCCTGCCACCCTCGCTATTCGGAGTTAGCGATTAATAGGAACTGGGGAGGAGCAGAACTGGGGCCATATATATGGCCCGGGGGCGGTGGCTGCCAGCCCTGTCCTGACAGGCTAAGGCTAAAATAAGTTCCAGCCAGTTGTGTGCTGTGGCACGTAGACACCTAATACTGAATGAATCTGAGCAGCCCATCTTGAAGAATGATGGTTACTGGTAAGTAACCCACCATTCATAGCATTTGGTTAGTCAGTTCACCTTTTTTGCTGAAATGCACTCAACACTTGTGATGAGGGTCATTAATTTAAAAGTAAATGAAGCATTACCCAAAGCTTCACTTCCTTTTTCTTGCCCATAGGATGGTGCCCCCTAACAAGCTGCATTTACTCCAAACAAAACAACCAAACAATGGAGTAAAAGAAATTTACTTGCGGCTTCAATAAATTTGGCAGTTATATTATATTTAATTCTACTGTCATACACAGAGGGAAAAAACAACACAAATGGCAATTCTGCAGTATGTATCTTCATAATTACAGTAATTATATTGTCTTAATGCTCTTTTATAACTCAGTGACAGTCTATATTTAATGAATTGTTTCCTGGTGAGCAGGTCCCCTCTCTCTCACGTCCCCTTCCCCACCAGTCTTTCAGATTTGCAGCTGCATTGCAGTGTTATCTTCAAATAACATTAACTCTTTGAAAGAAATATTATTTTTTTAGAAGAAATTGGGTTTCTCTTTCAAAATTTAGAGCCTGATCCTGTAACTCTTTCCTCACTAAAAGCCTGATCCAAAGAAAGCCCATTGAAATCAATGGCAAGACTGCCATTGACTGCAATGGACTTTAGATCAAGTGTTTGAGGAATTCTTGTTTACATTAGCAGCACATCTGGATAAAGATCTGTTTGATCAGACTACATGAGTCACATTCTGCAAACCCTTACTTGGTCATAAATCAACCTTCTGTGCAGTGTGTTTTACACATCCCTACCCTAGGACCTGATCCAGAGAAGACATGCGTCTGCTACAGCTCCCAGTTAGGGGATTTAGATGAGATACTTAGGATCCATGACACCATGCACAGCCCTAGTTCTGCAAAGCACTTCATCACATGCAAAACTTTAAGCATGTGAGTAGTTCCATTAACTTCAAATTGAGCTCAAGTGCTTTTGTAATCTGAATCAATGTGCTTAAAGTTAAGCACATTTCTCATTGCCTTCTTAAACTGGGACGTTTAAGTCAAGATGTGGAGGATCATGCTATCAGCTCTAGGGGTTGTAGGATCAGTGTAATGATGACCAAGAGCATAGCTGCTCAAGGGCTAAGGTAAGCTGGAATACCCAGAAACAGTGTTCCAAGGCCCCCTATTTTTAGGGGGGACAGCATTCCAGGCCCCCCTAAAAATAGAGGAACTCACCGAAATGCAGCATTCCAGCATGTTCCCCCCAACGCCAGCTGAAGGAAGGGGGCTGCGGGCTGGAGCAAGCCCGACAACCCCTCCCCGCCCTTTCTTAGCTCCTGTGCCGGCCCCATTCCTTCCTGCTGGGCCCAGGCAGTGCGGTCTTGGGCCTGTATCCCCTTTCATCAGCCAGCCAGTGCTGCAGCCTCCCTCCCCCCCGGCCTGGCTCTTTGGCCACGTTGGCAATCCAGGTAAGGCTGGGGAGGGTGGGGTAGGACACACAGACAGGCAGGTGGTAGCTCAGCATGGTGGGGGTAGGGTGGGAAGAAGGGGTCGGGCTGGTAGGCTGAGGAGGTGTGGAGGGAGTTGGGGGGTACTGAAGGATGGAGTGAAGATGGTGGGGTGGGGATTAAGAGGGCTGGAGTGTGAATATGGGGGCAGGGAGCTTAGGGAATGGGGATTGGGGCTGAGGAGGACGTTGGCAGGTGGGGTCTGATGGGGGCAAGCATTGGTGGGGCAACAGCTGGGGTGCACGAAGAGGTCCCAAACCTGTGAGAAGGGGTCCCTGAAATTTAGGAGAGTTCTGGGGCCTGCCAAATTATACTTTAACTACTGCTCACATAAGCAAGTGTTAGGCTCCCTGACCCCAGATCATCAAAGGTATTTAGATACCTAACCTCAGTGGATCTGGCCTGTGTCTACTAAATAAGAACACATTTGCAATGGTCAGCATATGTTTTAACTTAGCTCCTCTTTGTGGTGAACATGGTGAACTTTGGAATGTGAAAAATGCTCATCCAAAGTGAGGGGAAATTATGACTGTTTAACCATTTGCATACAAAATACACTGACTGGTGTTCAGTCAGGAGCATGGCTGGACTGCAGTCAGCTATTGCTGAGCTCCTTCTTACACCCACTCTGTAGTGTACCTGCAACATAAGCTGTCCTTTGTCTCACCTGGGTTCACTGCACGTGGCAGGCCCAGCAGCTTCTTAGAGTTTGCTTGGCTGGGCACCTCTGATGGGTCCAGCTGGTCTGTGGTACAGCCGGCGTCTACTCCAGCTTCCCCCTCCCACAGAAAATGAGACATGTGGTGTCCTCTAGCAGCTCTCCTCTGACTGAGCTGCAGGGCCCAGGTTTTATATTTCCCCTTTCTGTCCTACCCCTGGGTTTTCAGAGGGTGGATTGTGATGCACTTGATCCTGCCCACCAAATAGCACATCAGTCCCTCAGCATCAGTCTCTCAGGGAGGTCATGCCTCCTTGTTATAGTACTCACTGGCTGTGTTCACACAGCACTCTTATTTTGCAACAACAGAGGTTGTTTCGAAATAAGAAATACCCTGTTCACACGACGCACGGTTGTTTCAAAACAATGGCACCCATTGTTTCGAAACAACGGTGTTGTTTCGAAACAACTTAAACCCCATGTGGGGACAATTGTTTCGAAACAATGCCGTCCGAACATGTTGTTTCGAAACAACAGTGACTTGTTTCGAAATAACTGGTGCCTGAAACTGCTATTTTGCTTTGAGCTTTTTTCCTTAATTCGAATTAACAAACTGTTAATTCGAATTAAGTTATTTTGAAATAAGGCATTATTTCGATACAAGTTGTTTCGACACAACTTGTATCGAAATAATGCCTGTGTGTGAACACAGCCACTGGTTTACCTGAGTCACTTTCTGAGGGTTTGAGCTGAGAGAAGAGAGCTACAGAGAGAGAATTTATTGGGCCCTCTGTTAGGATTGCCTCGCTCTCAGAGTTCTCCCACAACTTTGTCTCCCCACAAACCCAGAAGAATGATCCACTCGCCTCCTCGGAGGTCCAAGGAGAATTGCATGTGCTGCTGGTGAAACACCCTTGAGGGTTCATTAAAGACCACCCTATTGGATGAGTGAGGACCAGAACTTTAATACCACAGACAGGAGGAGTGATTCTCAGGTGTGCAGCTAGGAGCAGCCATCTTAGATCTTATGAAGGGCAGATCTCCCAGTCCACATAACACTGTAGTAGTATGACCTGATCCCATGTCTTACACTCCCCTGCATTTATTTTCATCCAATTCTGTAAGTTCTCCCTCTTCAAAGTGTCTGACAAAGTAGGATATTCTCCCACGAAAGCTCATGCAATAAATAAATCTGTTAGTCTTTAAGTGCCACAAGACTCCTTGCTTTTTTTCCTTTACTAGGCTAACACAGCTGCCCCTTTGGAACTTGTCCCATGCTAGGGAGTGGCTCTAAATCACAACCTCCTACAAGAGTAGCGCTACAGTTGAGAGCTGCTCTGCACACTTGAGAGTAGCAATGTGAGCTCTCCATGCTCAACAATTTCTGGGGCTTTGCAAGGGGAGGGACAAATGCCTGCTAGCTGGCATGCAGAGCAGTGCAACAGAGTTCAAAATAGTGAGTGGGCAGCAATGTTCCCTCTAAGCTGTGCTGGCGCGCTGCAGCGCAGCCCG
>ML681992.1:13412465-13552601 GCA_007922195.1 Podocnemis expansa
GGGGGGGGCTAGCGGGAGCGGGGGGGGTGATGCTGGGGCCCGGGGGCGATGCCGGGAGCGGGGGGGACTAGTGGGAGCGGGGCGGGGTGATGCTGGGGCCGGGGGGGCAATGCCGGGAGCGGGGGCCTAGCAGGAGCAGGGGGGGCTGTGGGGGGGGGTGAGCAGGAGCGGGGGGAGGGGCTGCGCAGCGGGCCCCATGGGGGGGGGAGCGCAGCGTGCAACAGGAGTTGCTCAGCTGCTCTCTCCCCTTAGAGGGAACATTGGTGGGCAGCATGGCCAGGATGGGCATTGTGGGCTAGCACCTGCAGGGCCAGAACTAGAAAAGTTGGCACCTGGGGCAAGTAGCTCCAACTGCTCCCTCCCCCACCAGTCTGGCCCCAGCCATCAGCAGGGAGCCAGATCCAGCCCCTGCTAGTGCTGGGAGTTCCCCAGCACAGTATCTTCTCACCAGCCAGCAGGGTCCCCCAGCACAGGGCCTTCCCCGCCAGCCAGCTTGCCCACTGGCTGTGTCTCCCAGTGAGGTGTTTTAACCGCTGGCCAGCAGGGTCCCCCAGTAGGATGCTTTCCCTGCATGGCACTGTCCCCACCAGCTGGCTTCCGTGGCTGGGTGCCTTCCTCAGTACCCTCTAAAATTTGGCTCCCAGGACTTTGTCCCAGTTGCCCTACCCTAGTTATGGCCTTGAGCACCTGGAACCCAGTTATGGAACAGAGGGTATGTCTTCACTGGAGGACTCAGTTAAGTTAACTTGGAGAGCGAGGGGGGTTTGGAGTGGGGGGGGGGGATCCGGGTGCTAGTGGCCTCAGACAGGAGGGTCCCGGAAGCCATCCACGCCCTGTCCTGGGCTACCAGTGAGGAGGGCTGCTGGGGTGTGGGGCAGGTGGAGCCTCGGGCCACCGCAGGCTCTGGGCCCACACAAGGTGCTTGATGGCTTGGGTCTGCCACTCCACAAGGGTGGGCTTTTGGGGTAGGCGAAGCAGGCAGCCACCTAGGGTCCCAAGCAATAAGGGGCCCTGGCCTCAAGTTGGTGGACAGAAGTGAAAATATAGAAAAATACAGGAATTGTTCCCATCTAGCAGAACTAGTAGGGCTGGAAGCCTAAGCAGTTTTCACTCTTGACTCATCAAGGCAAGCTATCATTAGGAACTGTGCTTCGTCTGAATTGCAGACTTCTTCATTATCTGCCCATCACCTTCACACTGACATGCTAAAAAAGCAGAAGCAAGCAATAGATAGCACAATAGCAGGAACTTTTCCAGTGACCTCAGCTTTTAATTCCTCAGTGTGGCCATTTATTCTGCCATTTTTTAATTTTGTGAAATATTGCCATTTCCTTTTCTTTTTTACCTGTTCTTTTGCCTTTTCCTTTGACTTGGTGACAATTTTTACTTTGGCTTTGGTTAGCTCAGGTTACCATATAGGTCCATATAGGCTGCTACATATACAGTGCTGCCCTTAGGCAATCATTACAGCTGTGTGTGCTGTCTGTCTTTCTTTTGGTAAGTAATTTTTTAGCTTCTTCTGTACTTACTATTTAATATTTTTGAGGGGGCTAGAGTCTTGTAAACCTGAGTAATTCAAAGAATTTCGTGGGTTTTATTTATAGCTACACACTAGAAACCTTCTTTTCACTTATTTTTATTTATTATAATTATTTGTATTAAATGGCCAGTGCACATAAACCCAAGCCTATATGAAAAATGTGTAAGATTTGAGTGCCAAAATTTTAAATGTGGTATTTTAGTTATTTTTGAGCCATCATTAATGTTACCACTTTTTATTTATCAATTAATGCTCATACTTTTAAAAAAAATTTTAAATGGTCATTTTAACTTTGTAGTTCAGCATTAGTTCATTTATTTTAAGTGAACGATGATCGTGAAGGGAAGCTCTTTAAAAATATCATACCCAAAAATAATTTACAAGTTCCAGAGGGATAGTCATGTTAGTTTGGTTCAGCAAAACAAACAAGGAGTTCTGGGGAGTAGTGTGGGATGGTTAGGGGTGCAGGGGGGGCTGGGGCCAGGGGGAGGGTAGCAGTTCGGGCCGATAGCAGGTCCTTTAGGGGACCCACAATGGGCTTTCACCTAGGGCCCCCAATTGCATAAGGCCACCTCTGCCACTCCATTAGATTGAGCATCTTCTGGAGCATGGCCTGCTTGAACCTCCAGTGGGCATCCTCCTGCTCCCTCCAGGAGCTCATGTCTGCATCAGCCTGATCGTCCTCCAAGAGATCATCCCATGAGCAACACCCCCTCTCCTCATCATCTGGGCTCGGTGCACCCCAGTAGTGTCCTGTGTCATGGGCACAGGGTCTGCAGGAGAGAAGCAAAGAAGAAGTGTTCCTCCCATGAAGTAGTGCAGTGTACAGCCTAACAGCAGCTGCTGTCCCATGCCCATCTCCCTGGTTCCCAATCCCTGTCCCCCCAAGTATGGTCCACCATGCTTTGCTGCACAGGTCAGGTGCAGTGCCCACAGTGGTGAGCCTCAGGAAGCCCTACTTCAGCAGGTCTTTCCAGAGGACATGTGCAAAAGTGTCAGGTCCCTGCTGTCTGGCCTTGGCACTCCCACTTACAGTACCCCTACCCCATCTCCAGACATGCCCCTGTTCCACTTGGCTCTGGGTCCCCTCCAGCCACGTGGTCTCTTGTCTCTCTGCACACATGGGATGGCCTCTGAGCTGCCCCCCTGGGTCCCTGCCTGTCCCTGTGGCATGTCCCCCTGCAGTCCCAGTCCCACCCGCCTGCACCACCATGCCCACAGTGAAGGAGCACTCACAGGCAGATGCAGCAGAGGTGTGACACAATGTTCCCTTGCCTGGATCATCCTTGGCAGGGGGAGCCTCCTCCTGTGTCCCCGGGTTCAGCATCAGGGCAGGGATGAGCTCTGGTGTGGCAGTGTCCGGGGCCAGCGAGGTGCCCCCTGGTCCATCACCACATTCTTGTCCACTGAGCCCTCTTCCTGGTCATGGTGAAGGAAAGGGGGGGCCTCGTGTGGGCCAGCAGGGTATCACTCGCCCACCCTAGGAAGGCATGCAGCTTCCTGTAATGGGGGCAGCTGGTGGTAGCTGCCCCTGAGCAGCTTATGGCCTCCTGAGCCTTTTGGTAGCCCTGGAAGAGGTCTTTTAATTTTACCTGGAACTGTTGAGTATCCTGGGGAGTACCTCTTGTCTGCCAGGTCCTGGGCTATGCTGGTTTACACATCCCAGTTATGTTGGCTGCCCCGCAGCTGGGAGTGCCTGGCCTCATCCCCCCAGATGGCCAGGAGATCCAGGATCTCCTGGTGGCTTCATGCTGGGGCCCCCTTCTGACACTGGCTGCCTCTTTCCAGCTTGCCAGATGGCAGGCCTGGACAGCAATGTGGAGCAGGGTGGGCAGGGCTTTCTCCTCCCCTGTGATTGGCCAGGGCAGGATCTTCCTGGTGGCCAGGGAGCCGGGGGGGGGGGGGGCAGGGGGGGGGGGCAGGTCTGAAGGCCAATTAAGTCAACTTAAGCATAATCCGTGGCTACACTCACTTAATAAAGTCATGATTCAGTCGACTTTCCGAAGGGGAGTTAAGTGCTTGCCTTAGGTCAACTTAATAAATTATAAATGTAGCCGCAGCTTTCCTTAAGTTGACTGAAGCAAGATTAAGTCAACCTAAGGCTATAGTGTAGACATAGCCATAGTGTTTACACTGACGCTTTGTTGCCCTTTGCCACCAAAAGCTCTATGCCTGTCCTCAAGATAGACAGTTTTATATTGTCACCAAAGCATGGGAGTTTTGTTGGCAGGTGGAACATTGTAGTGTATACACTACCACTGTTTTGTCACCAAAAGTCAACTTTTGTCAACAAAATGTTGCAGGACCCAAAGACCTGATCTATACTGGCACTTCTGCGGTCAACATTTTTGTAGCTCAGGAATGCGACTGAGCAACGTAAGTTTTGCAGTCCTAAAGACTGGTATAGCCACATTATAGCATCAGGAGACAAAATATAACCACCTAAAAGAATGGCAGTAGTTACGTCAGTGGGAGGGCATCTTCTGCTGGACTAGCCCACACAAGTAGTTATGCTGGCAAAACTTGTCACTCAACCTATGTGGTTTTTTTTTTTCATGCCTGCATTACAGAAGTTTTGCCAGCATAAAACTAGTGTAGACAAGGCCTAAATCAAGTACGTCTAGTCCTATCATTAATGAACATGGAGAACACCAAGCACAAAACCTCTCTGTAACAGCCTTTAACATATTTAAAGAGTAGTATAATATCCTGTCCCATCCTCCCCCACCCCCTATTGTCTTTTCTCAGGTCTAAACATACTCAGGTTTTTAATTTTTCATCATAGGTCAGATTTTCAAAATCTTTTATCATTTTGGTTATTTTCCTCTGGACTCTCTCCAGCTTGTCCACATCTTTCATAAATTGTGGTGCCCAGAACTGCACACAGTACTCCAGCTGAAGTCTCATCATGCCTGAGTAGAGGAGGACACTTACCTCTCATGCCTTACACACAACACCCCTGTTAATACACCCTTGAATGCTAGTTGTTTTTGCAAGTGCATGACATTGTTGACTGCTATTCAAGCTGTGATCCACTATAATCCCCTGTCTTTCCATCAGTAGTGCTGCCTAGCCATTTATTCCTCATTTTGTAGTTGTGCCTTTAATTTTTCCTTCTTATGTGTAATGGATTGCACACCTTTATTGGATTTCATCTCATTGATTTCAGGCCAATTCTCCAATTTGTCAAGGAGGTTTTGAATTCAAGTCTGGTCCTCCAAAACGCTAGTGACACCTCCCAGTCTGAGTTCATCTGAAAATTTCATGAGTGAACACTCCAATCCATTAGCCAAGCCATTAGCGAAAATGTTGATTAATACCACTCAGGACAGATCCCATTTGGGATCCCATGACATATACCTTAACCCCTTCAGCCCTCAACTGAACATAGACTGATTGATTAGTACCCTTTTATCATGGCCTTTTAGAGTTTTGCATTCACCTTACAGTAACTTCATCTGGGGCTGGGCCATGCATCGTCCCTGGTTTGCTTTAAGAATGTCATGCAGGACTGTGTTCAAAGGCATTTCTAAAATCAAAATACATGAGGACTACTGCTTCCCCTCAGCCAATAAGCCAGTAACCCTGTCAGAGAAGAAAATAAGGTTTTACAAAAAAAGTTACATGGTTTAAAACTACTGTGCAGGCTGAAATGTTTAGGTGTGCAATGGTATTCATCACTATTTGATTTTAAAGTCTTCCTACTTGTGTGCATTTCTTTCTAAAATTTCAGCTGTCAAGAAACTATAATGACAATTTCAACAGGCAGCACGCATAGTGCTCAGAAGACATTTGACTGTCAAATATGCCAAACTAGCAATACATAGCTGAAGGCAAATAAAGAGGATCTGACATCTTCTGTTCCCAGGTGAGCGTAGCAAGTCATCAATACACTTTAAAACCTTTTCCTTAGTTAACAAAAACTGCCCTCTGCACTTCCACTCTCCAGTAATCATCATTAAGCTGTTTAGGTTTTCAGATGCTTCAAAAACTAGAGGGACTAATACAAATCAACATGCCAGTTTGAGTTTATCCCTGTAGCGACATCTGGTGGTTACACTAGGTAATATTGTCGCTAAATGTATGTAAGGGAGTATATATATATCACACCTCTTTTTTCCTCAAATCACTATCTGGAAAATGATAGACTTGAGTAGTGGTACAAAAAATTCTCTCTGTAGATTTAATCTTCCTCTATATGCAAGCAAGGTCTAGAGGCTGGACACTTCTCTTGCTTAGCAGCTGGGTGGGCTCCCTATTTGCATGAATACTATTACATACTTAGTTCCAAAGGGGCAGCCATGTTAGTCTAGTTCAGCAAAACAAACTAGGAATCCTGTGGCACCTAAAGACTAACAAATACATTTATTTATTTATCACGAGCTTTCATGGGAGAAAATCCCACTTCATCAGATGCTTTGAAGACGGGGGAACTTACAGAATGGAAGGTACTTACCATATTTTCACTGTATATGGATGAATCTGTCCAGGTGCTGGGCATGATGGGAAATGGTGTGTGTGGCTGATGCAAATCCATCAAATCTGGTTTTAACCCACTGGGGAAATGTAATTATTGTCTTTTCATGAAATGCTACCCTTTTATTGTATAAATATGTTAGCCTGCCCTGATGGAAAAGTCAACCATTAACAATGCAGATCTCAGAAAACATGAGCAACTCTATTTTTCAGCCTTGTAAGAGAAAGCAGGAAAGGGTTATCAGTTCTGCTGTGAAGAGCTGACCCTTAGGTGATGCCTAATTCCCCTCCCACTGTTACAAGATAGACTCAATGACACTTTGTTGAGTCCTTTTTTTATTTTGATCAGAGAGCAGTCTCTGCTGTTCTAAAGGTTGAATGAAGTCTGGAGCTGAAATTACTAGAGGGTTGAAATCCTCTTTAAAAGCTGAATTCACTAGAGCAGGGGTTCTTAACCTTTCCACCATCATGCCTTGGCTGGGTGGGCTCCCAGGTGTGTGTGCCAACAACCTGTCTGCCTGCGCCACCCCCACCAGCCCCTGGTCTCTTCCCCCCCAAGTCTCTTTCTCCCCCTCCTTCCCTCCTAGCAGTCTCCACGTCTTCCCCCTCACCCCCTTTTCCTCCCCACACCAGTAGCCTCTGAGTCTCTTTTTCCCACCCATGCACCCCTTTCCCCTGGAAGCCTCCGACCCCCAAGTCTCCAACCTCTGCCTGTTCCTGCAGCCCTACACTCTTGCCCTGCTGCGGCCCCACCACCCCAGTTTCTGGACCCCTTTCCCACTCCATGGTCCCTCCACTCTTGCCCTGCTGCAGCCCCCTCCATTCAGCCTGCTATGGCCCTGCAGCTCCAGCTCTGGCCCCCTGCCCGCACCGCAGCCCCTCTGCTCTTGCCTTGCTGTGGGCCCACCACCCTGCTGCTTCCATTCTGGCCCTCTCCCCTCCCTGCAGCCCCCCACACTCACCTTCCAACCCACAGTGGCTGAAGAAAGCCACCCAGGGCTCAGCCAGCACACAAAGCGAAAAGCTTTAAAATCGCAACCCCCCCAAACACCCAGCTCCTAGAGTGTGGGATGAGTCAGCAGCCTGCCTGAGTCACACAGAGACGCTGCCGGTGTTACAGCCAGCAGCGCAGCTCTGCAGGCACGTGGGAGCTTAGGCTGCAACACGCTTGTCGCTGCGACGCGACACACTTTTGTGTTGCAGCACAGCAGTTGAGACTCACTGCACTAGAAAGCTGAATTAGGCCCAGAGGAGTCGGTGCCTCTCGAGTGGGCAGTGGTGGTGCCAGTGGCAGTGTAAGTGGCCAGAAGATGGTGCCAGCAGAAGGTGCAAATGACCAGGGGGTGGTGCCAGCAGACAGCAGCTGGAAGTACCAGTGACCACCAGATGGTGCCAGCGGCCAGCAGATGGCAGTACGAGCTGCCAGCAGGTTGTACCAGTGTAAGGTGTGAGTGACCAGTGGGATGAGGTGAGCAGCCAGAAGGTGGTGCAAGCAGATCCAGAGCTGGTAGAGGACAACTGGAGGCAGACTGATTGAGGCCCTTCCTCCCATTTTGGGGCGGACACTAAAACCATAATGGGCAGTATGGGGCTAATGGCGAAGTGAAGGACATCCTCTACATACATGGGGGTGGGGTGAGTTCTGTTTATTGGGTTTTGTGGGAATCCTGCCTTGCACTGTATTGCCAAGCCAGTGCTGGTTATGATACTGCCTCTATATATTCTCTTCATGTTACTATTAAAAGTTTTATGTACTACACTTAAACTTGTGCTTGCGAGCAGGGAAGGATCACCTCTTTAGGATGCCCAGAGAATAATGCATGATTTCTCAGGAGACTGGCTCAGCCAGCTGGTGCTGTAACATTGTTTGGGAACCCCTAGATATAGAACCCAGTCCCAGCCCTTTGCTGCTCCTATTTTGGCCTGGCAGAAGGCTTACATTTGCAAGGTACAGCTGAGCTGCAGGAGAGAAAAAAGGCTTATTTCTGATGTTTAGTCTCTTTCCCCTTATTTGCATCACCGAGAAAAACTTCTGCAGTTAATCTCGTGCATGTTCATGTGCATGTGCATGTGCACGTGTGTGTGTGTATTAAAAAAAAAAGGCAACGCCTGGCTGGCATGGTTGCTTGCACTGAGACTCTCTACAGACCAGCTTCGTCTACCTCCCTAGTTACACTGCTTTATCTAAGCAGGAAACAGAGAAATGAATGGCTCCAGTTCTGTTTTTATTTACCTGAGCCACAAGAAAGTGCAGGATATTTGCACCTCACCGAGTTCTCTTTTCATTGTCATTCTCAAATGATTTCCCCATGGGGAACAAGCCTCTTGCAGTTAACCTTTTAGAAAAGGAAATTAAATCTGGCATTTCAGTTTTAGTTGATATAACATTCTTTTATTCCATCATATCGTCTTACAACCCATTGTTTTCTTCACACAAATGCATCAAAGGAAATATGGTCCTGGCTGTTCATGCCCAATGGCATAATGGGTGGCTGCTTGCCCGGGCAGGCCATTGCCACCCTCTGTCAAGCACACACTAAAGCCCCTTATGGACAGTGTAAGGGGCTCTGGCCTGGAATCTGGGAGACTGCAGACTAGCATAACTCAAGGGTACTGTCCCACCTAGGAATTTATGACCCACCTGGGAATTTGAGACCCACCTGGGAATTTAAAACTTAACTGGGAAATAAACAACTTAACTCAATCGTGGGAACTGCTTGGGGTTTCCTTATAAGGTAAAAGGAACCCCTGACTAATATGACAAATTCCAAAGGGATAGCCGTGTTAGTCTAGTCCAGTAAAAAAACAGAAAGTTCACCCATCTTCGAAGCATCTGAGGAAGTGGGATCTTCTCCCACGAAAGCTCATGCAAAAAATAAATCTGTTAATCTTAAAGTGCCACACAACTGCTTGTTGTTTTTTTAATATGACAAACCCTCCCCTAGTGTGGGAAGAGCCCAGGAAACACTGAGCTAAAAAATCCTAAAAAAAGGAGATGCCAAGTGGCAGGGAGGCAAAGGTTCACGTGTTACCCGCCAGAACTGATCACTCTGCCGGTCAAATCAACCGAAGAAAGCCGGCTCCCGTCGTGTCTCTTACCATGCCCCTTGTGTTCATGCTGCTGGTCAGTGGTGCCTGGGTTATGGTACGTATATAGAAACCCCCTACGAATACCTTGCAGTTTTGTTTGTTACGACTACCTTGCAGTTTTATATTGTTACTTATATAGATTTGCTACCTCAGCTAGTATTTTGAAATTGCTGTTTTTGTTGTTGACTGCTACCTCAGTTGATGCTTTGAAATAACTGTTTTTCTAAGTTGTCACTGTGATAACCTATTGAAAAATTTTCCCTATTGGCATTTTAAATAAAAGAACCCCTTTTTTTGATTAAAACCACTGGATCCGGTGTCTCTTTCTCTTTCTCCCATCGCAGTTGGGAACCAACACTGGCAAGCAAACTTAGTCATAAAGGAAGTGAAGCTAGCTTGGGTAAAATTCAAAAAAAATCTGTCTAAACTTGCTGAAAGGGCACGGAGGAAAACACAGACATTAATGCACTTGTTCTTACCATAATTTTCAGTGTGCCAAATATATTTTATACAAATTTGGAGCTCTCATGCATTGTGGAAAAGTTTTGTCAAACCTCACAAGAAGTGTACATTTTAATTATTTTTTTTTTATTTCTTCCTCTACAGCAGAATTGCCTACCTTAATACTTAGTTCTTTAGTAACACTTTGCATCAGTTGACCCGAGGTGTTCTACAAAGGAAGGGAGCAACATCATCCCCATTTTCCAGATGAGAAAACTGAGGCATAAAGTAGCCATTTCCAGAGGGGTAGCCGTGTTAGTCTGTGTATAGCAAAAGCAGCAAGAGTCCTGTGGCACCTTATAGACAAACAGATTTCTTCGAGCATACGCTTTTGTGGGCTTCAAGCCACTTCAGCAGATGCATGCAGCGCACAAAAGCTTATGCTCGAAGAAATCTGTTAGCCTATAAGGTGCCACAGGACTCTTGTTGCTATTGAGGCATAAGATGATGCTGTGACTTGTCCCAGGCCAGCCAACAGAATCAGATCAGAAACTAAATTGCCTGTCTCCTAGACTTGGCCAAGTACTCCCATTACAAGATACCCCAGCAGCAGGAAAAAAATCTAAACAAGAATTAATACCTGGCTTGTATTTTTCCAAGACGATTCTTGACTCCACGCATTATAATGAGTAAACTGGTGATACTGAGACAGGGCGTAGGAGACTCAGTCATAGACGACACCATGATCCCACTGTGCTAGGTGCTATACAAAGTCTCTCCATCAAAAAGTTCACAGTTTAAGTAACATTCTAAGCTTTTGCACTGAGGCGCATGCGGGAATGTGATGCAGTCTCATAGGAGGAATAGTGCTCTATAATCACGCAGGGCGAAGACAGTGCAGGCCCTACTGTTTGTAGTCTGCCTTTGGGTCTCCACGCCCCTAAAGGGGCCAAGTGCCCCACCTTGCAGTCAGAAGAGATTCACAGACAGCTTGGAAATTAGAAGCGTTTATTAGTTCTTAGGATCACAAAGCAAGAAGACTTTGCAACCAAAGAATCAAAAATTATAGCAGAGATCAACTGGGCCTCAGAGACCCCATTCTTGGGCCCGGCTCATTGAACCCTCTTACAGGGGACTACCTTGCCAGCCAGCCACCTCCTAGAGCTGTCTCTTTGCTCCTCCCCAATCCTTTAGCTAGCGGCATACTGAGGTCATCTGGCCCCAGGGGCCAACTCACATTAACCCCTCCAGCCCTGTGTGGGGAGGGGGGGACACAATGCGAGGCAAATGTGACTTGTCCAGGGTGCCAGACAACTACTGCTGAGTGCAAGGGAGACACCATGCTGGCCCCACACTAGGGCCAAATTAGAGGGGCCCCAGCCAGGCTGGGCTGGGCTTCCCTGTTTTGGGCACCAGGCCTTTGGCCAGACTGGCGCTGTTCAGCACTGCAGAGTGCTGGAAGCTGCTGCTCTCTGGGGCAGGGCTGGCCAGTGTGCAGGGTGATGGAGGCAGGGCGGTACCTGGGGGTGGTGCAGGGACCTGGGCAAATCACCCTCTATGGGGCTTCCACTCACCCCTCCTGGCACTGGGGAGTGGGGCTAGCCAGCCCAGGGGAGGGGGAGGCCCCTGCTCCGACCATCCCCTGCCGGTGACCAGGTGACCCGGCGAAAAGGGTAGCCTGATTCAGTGCTGCCAGTTTGCCCCCTCCCCACGGGTGCTGCTTTCAGCTCTGTGCTGGAGCATTGGGCAGCAGGCAGCAATATGGGCCCCACACTGGCTCCTGCTCCCTCCCTGCTGCTCTGGCACAGAGGCGAGAGCAGCGCACATGGCGGGGGGGTGGGGGGTGGCAGTGGACAAGCAGCACTGAACTGGGCCGCCCTTTTGGCTGGCTCACCCAGTCTCCAGCAAAGGGGAGGGGAGCACTGCAGGCCCTGCGGAGCCCCCCAAAATGCAGGACCTTGGGTGGCTGCCCCACTCACCCTACCCTAGGGACGGCCCTGGATGGAGGCAGCCGACCCCCCAGGCACTGGAGAGGATCCATTTAGCGCTGGGGGGAGATCTAGGGGTGCTGTAAGGCAAACTGAAATGCTGCTGAATGGACCCTCTCCAGGCACTGGGAGTGAAGCAGCCTCTGGCACCCTGCATGATGGTCAAGACCTGTCCCCAGAGAGCAGCAACCAAAGCCATGTGCTGGGGCTCCTCACCACCTGGGGCAGAGCAGTTGGCCGGGGTGGAGGGATGGGAGGCTGGAATGCCGCTCTGCTCTGCAGCGGAGGGAGGACAGCCTCTGGTCCCAGTCTCCCACCCTAACATGGAACAGACCCCTCCAGCGCCAGAGGTCACACTCACCCTGTCCACCATCTGGCTTGCATAATGGGAGGGAGGCTGCTGGGTGGCACCCAGAAACTGAGCAGCCTCGACTGGAACCCCTCTAATCCAGCCCAGGGCCCAAACCACCCACTGCCCCATCTCCCAGCATTGGTAAGCTGCTGCCTGTGTCGCCTTCCAGGACAAGAGAGCTATCCCTCCTTGTCTCCACCTGTTGCAACCTGTTAGAACCTGGTGGCTCACCTAGGGCAGGGGGCCCTGGATGCATATTTCTGGCTGCAGGCCACCCATCTACCCTCTAGTGGCCTCTGCAATGCTCACTCACCTTGGTCCCATCACCCAAATACATGAGTAACATATGGGGAAAATTGAGCCACACACACACAGAATTCAGAGAAAACTCCAAAAACATCTCCAGTTCATCATAGAGAGCACCTCCATGTACCCCACTGAAGACCACCTAGCAGAGAGCACCTAGCACTTTCATGTACCACCACAGAAGTTAACAGGAACTCAGTAAGAGCACAGGGTCCATTCACCTCAAACAAGTTTCAAGACCAGAGCCCTAGTTTATTTCTTGCCTATGCCTAAATTATTTTAGGCTTCATTATATTATTTCTCAGTCCTCAATGAGGTTTGAAATATTTCTCAGTTTAGGGCCTGATGCAGTTTTAAAATCAGTGTTTCTCTCTTCCTCTGGCTCATTAACAAAGAAATTGAATAAAACAACAAACTACTCCTTAACTCAATCTCTTTGGTGCCTTCTCTCAGTTCGATATTGTCATCTATTTCCAGTCTTCTAACCAGCTGCCAGTCCATGGTGTACTGTAATGGTTAACACCAGTATAGCTGTCAAGTAAACTTTAACACCACAGTAACAGAGAAAGACTAAATATTATAGTGAGTCTTGATCCGAAGCAATTTTCTGATGGACCAAGAAATGATCTACTGGTATTTAAGCTAGCATATTTGCAATTTGATTTTTAAAAAGAAAAAAAAAAAGCTAAACAAACCTATCTGTACTTTGGGTCAGGATTTCATCAGGAGCAAAGTCAAGCCAAAGCTGAGTGCTTTTCAAAGCCTCATCCATCTAGGCTGCTCACAACACAGGGCTGTAACCACAGTGGGAAGAATGGTGCAAAGTCCCAGGAATCAATTTGAAAGGGTGCCAGAGTAGACCCTTCCTGGTCCCGAAGAGGAATGTGCCTTAGGGAAGGGGCTGCCTGCCCGGCTCTGGTGGGCAACGGACCTCCGCTGCCAACTCTGGCTGCTGCAGGGAAGCGTCACCCCTACCCCCTGCTGCTGGATGGATGGGCCCTGGATTGGGACCAAGATGGGGGGGCACCTTTGGGGCTGCCTGCCCTGTGCGCCTGAACCTCTAGTTACAACTGTGTCATGACGTATCGGGCATACACATTCCGCAGTCTAACAGCTTCTATCTTCTCAAATTTTGTTTCACTTACCCAAAAGAGAGACAGAAAAATAGGTGGAAAACAACTGGTTTTATCTTACTGACTGGTATGAAAAATGTTAAAATAGTCCAAACAATAGAAACGTTTTCATTGGGACCAAGGCCAGCCAGCTATTGAAAGTTTTACTAGTATTTTTACAATTATGTAAATACTTATAAATTATCTAAAACATTTCAAAGTTTTGAAATGGAAATGTTAAAAATCCATGTAGCGACATCCTAGCAAACACTGGCTATGTTTACGCTACAGGGCTGAGTTAACCCAGTTTAATAAAGGTCTACTTTAAGCTAGCTTAAAGTAGACCTTATTAAGGCGGCTTAGAGAATCCACATTCAAAATGCCAAGAGACTACCCATGTCCACACTAGCAGCTGCTAGGTTGCCCTAGGAGTGGTGCATTGTGGCTAGCTGGCCCACAGTGCACCACCAGGGGTTAAAGTATAATTTGGTGCCCTCCCCAGCACAGGTGGGCCCCCCAATACCCATCCCCAGAACCCACCCCTGCCCCAATGCTCACCCCCAAATACACACACACAACCCCCAGCAGGCCCCCATTCCCAAAGTCCTTACCTCGTCTGTTTGCAGGCTGCCTGACTGGCTGGGAGCTACCTCCAGCCACAAGCAGCTCCACCGTGCGGGAGGGAGATTCACAAACTCCCAGCCCGTCACAACTCTCAGCTGCCTAGGCTTAAGGACGAGCAAGGTTTAAGGTGGAGCCACCAGAACGCTGCATTCCAGCTGCTCGTGCTATTTTCAGGGGGGCCCCAGAACACAGTTTTCCAGTGTGTTCCTCTATTTTCAGGGGCCAAGAACACTGCCAGACTAAAAATAGGGAGCCGCAGAACTGTGTTCCAGTGCATTCTCCCTTACTTTAACCCCTGTGCACCACAGCAGAAGTGCCCCTCTCTCCCAGCCACTCCTTTACTACAGGAAGGGAATGACCACACCACCCTCCATACTGTGTGTGGCAACAGGGAGGTCAGGCAGCCTGAGGTGGCCCAGCAATGTGCCAGCACAGCACTCCACAACCTCCATATATTAGCCAGACTCCTCCAGCTCTGGACCAGCTGCCACAGGGCAACTGCCAGCCAGGGGCATTACTGGAGGGTGTTCAGGACCTGCCCCCCCATGGCCCTGATCTTATTCTGGGGCCTGATCCGGCCACTGCTGCTTGTGGGCAGCAGCAGGGGCCAAATCTGGCTTTGAGCACTTTGCAAGAGGCTTGGAGCTGGAGACGGTCCGTGCTGCTTTTTATAAGCGGCAGGAGCCGTCTCCAGCTCCAACCTTCTTGCAGAAGTCTTCAAGCCAGTTCAGGCCCTGACTGCTGCTGGCAAGCAGCAAGAGCCGTCTCTGAACCTCCACCGCTTTCCAGATGGGGCCTGCAGCCAAATCAGGTGCCTTCCGGCTACACTAGAGGCCAGAGATCCAGGGCCCGTGCCCTGCTGACCCCAGTGCAGTGACACCCCTGCTGCCAGTGCAGGGGCAGGGCACAGCAGTTGTTAAGATTCAAACACTGGGAAACAGCACACAGAGCAAGGTGAAGTCAAATCACCTGCTGTAATGGGGGGAAAAAATCCATATTCATGATTTAACCCTGCTTTCACACTAGCTAATCTAAAAGGGATAGCAACTTCTTTATGTGTTGTTTCCCAGTTTTTGAATCTTAACTGCTTTGATTTGTTGTTAGTGTGACCTGATCCTATAACTTACACTCCCCTGTGTTTATTTTCCTCTCATTCTGTAAGTTCCCTCATCTTCCAATCATCTGAAAGCTCATCCAATAAAAAAAATTGTTAGTCTTAAAAAGTGCCACAGGACTCCTCATTTGTTTTACATCAGGGAAGTCAGGCTGAGAAGGGAAGAGACAGGCGGGGCCAGGCTGAAGAAGGGCGGACATGCGAGGTTGGGCTGAGAAGGGGAAGAGATGCCGGGCTGAGCTGAGAAGGGGTAGGGCTACCAGATAACAAAGCCTGGAAGGGAGGACAGGGAAGTACAAAAAGGAGGACATTGGAGAACACATGGAGAAAATGCAGTATTGTCATATTCTTCTGTTTATAGGGGGCCCTGGAACACTTTCACCTAAAAATAAGGTATTCCATGGCATTCCAGCATACTTTAACTCCATGAGTAAAAAACCAGACAAAATCATTTATTTTAAAATGCCTGCGGGACAGAGGATGTGAAAGTATAAAAAGAGGACATGTTCTCCTTTTGCCTGACATCTGGTAACCCTAAGAAGGGGAGAGACGCTGGATCAGGTCAGGCAAAGGCGAGGTGGGCTGTAGTCCTAAGATGCAGGGCTGGGGCTAAGACATGGAGGTTTTTGATGTTTTGCACACAGTTGGGAATGCTCCCAACCAGAAGCGTCACTAGGGGAGCAATGGACCGGGGGCACAGGCCCCGCCCCCTGGCCAGGGATAGGGCTGGGGGAGGCCACGCCGCCGTGAGCGGCTAGGCCGTGGCATGGTGAGGCCAGAAGCGACCGCTGGAGGCCGAGCCCGTGCCCGCGGGCGGCCAGGCCCCTGATCCCCGGCTGGGGACGGGGCTGTCGCGGCTGCTGGCAGCAAGGCCCTGGATCCCCAGTGGGGGACGGGACCGCCGTCGCTGCAGGCAGCCAGCCGGGCCCTGGATCCCTGGCTGGGGACGGGGCACCTCGGCCACAGGCGGCCAGCCGGGCCCCGGATCCCCCGCTGAGGATCTGGGGCTTGGCTTCTGGCAGCTGCGGCGGCCCGTCCCCGGCTAGGAGCCTGGCTGCCTGCCAGCGTGGGCATGGGTGTGGGCCTGGCCTCCAGCAGCCGCTTCTGGCCGCACCGTGCTGCAGCCTAGCCGCTCGCAGTGGCGTGGCCTCCCCCTGGCCCTATCCCTGGCCAGGGGCAGGGCCTGCTGGGCGGCCAGCTAGGCCCCGTACCCGGCTGGGGAGGGGGTTGCTGCGGCCGCGGCTGGCTGGGGATCAAGCCCCGGATCCCCGGCCTGATTGGGCTGGAGATCCGGGGCACTGGCGTTGGGACCTGCTGCATGTGCCCCAGTGTGCCCAATGCCAGCAACACCACTGCTCCCAACTGTGTAGTGCCTTCTCTCCAGCCCCCATCCTTTTGTTTCAGCTAGCTAGGAGGCCAATTAATTCTGCTAAGCCAACTCCCCAGCTACACTGGCTTAAGTCGACTTAACTGCTAAGTCGACTTTACAAGTGAGAGTTATTAAGTCGACTCAAGCAAACACTTAGGTCGACTTAAACCCATAGTGTAGACTTATCCACTGAGATTCATCAAGAGCTGAGTTACTAGGTGGAACCTAAATGTAAGGGAATTATTAAAAAGTTCAAGAAAAGGATAGAACATTATGATCGGAGTTAACTGCCTGCGTTATGGGCACAACACACTTCTGGTCAGAGACAGCTGCAGGATGGACATTTACTATAGGAGGCATAGAGTTTGGCCCGTTGTAAAGGAACAGGAAGCACAGCAGGCTTTCAGTCAAACCAATGCTTTCATCATTGTTCAGAGAAATGATTTAGGCTTTTTCACCAGGGTACAATCATGCCCCCTCCCCCTTTCAGAGTTTTGCTATTGACTTCAGTGGATGGGACCAGGATTTCACACACTCAGCCCACTGAAACACCTGACTTCAAGCACCCTGTCTGAGAGACAAGGCTTGGAGGAGAACAAACATGAGAGTTAGGTGGCACTTAAAAGACTACAATTATTTATTTCATGAGCTTTCATTGGAGAAAATCCCACTTTACCAAATATTGGAAGATAAGAAACTTAAGAGAATGGGAGCAGAGTAAGTCTTGGGAGGTGGGTGGGTGACTTCGGAGACAAAAAGATGCTGTGATTAAGCTCACACATTAGCAGGCTTTTCTCTTCCTCTTCAATGTATCATTACACTAGGCCAGGCAGGGAGATAAAACACTGCAGAAATGTTAAAAGCCCCAGTTACATGAATTCCAGGTCATCACCAGATCTAAATTAGGGTATGATTAAACAACAAACAGCTAGTATTGCTAAGATGATTCATACTAGAATCAACAAGAATCTGATTCTCTATCATTTCCATTCTCTATCAGTTTGCACTTAATTTTAAATGACCAACCAGTTGTGCTATCTAGCGCTATTAAACCAGTATAGTAATCGCAACCCCTTTCCCTCCAACCCCCTCCAACAATCCTGGTATCCCAGGAATGCTTGGCCATGCTCTATTATGTATTAGCATAATTATTGTCTCTTCCTACTGGCATTTTTTAAGTCAGTAAAGTGTTTATAATCCAAGATAAAACTCACATACCAAAAGTCACTTTTGCCTGACATGATCAAAAATAATGCAGTCATTTTTTAATTTCTTTTTACATGGGATAGAGCAGGGGTCTCAAACACGCAGCCCATGGACCGCATGTGGCCCCTACAGCTATTTCCTGCGGCCCACAATGACATGATCACTACCAATATTTGCAATAGCACTGTATGGAAAAGTTTCAGAGGTGCGGCCCTCAGGCTACCGTACTAATCCTCATGTCGCCCTCTACTAGTCCTCATGCGGCCCTTGTGGTGACTCGAGTTTGAGACACCTAGGATAGAGTGAGTAACCACTCAGCTGTAACACAACATATTGAGGAATTTTGAGTGGGATTATAGATGTACTTTAACCTACCAGTTCTATTTTACTTGTCATTTGCAGAGAAAAAGCCTCCAGAACCTTGCTTCTCTGCTGAATCTCTGATTTTGTCATGTCCCCAGGATCCCACAAGAGCACAACTTCCACAGAGTGCTGTTGAAGTGCACATTTAGCTAACACACCAGCACAGAGACTCAGCAAGTTCCCATCAGGTATGTCCACACACACTTCTTATTTTGAAACAACCTCTGTTGTTTCGAAATAAAAACTGCCGTGGCCACACGACGTACGGCCATTGCGAAACAAGCAAAGTGCTTGTTTCGAAATGCAGCCATTCTGTCAAAACAGCTTAAACCCGCTTTTGTTTCGAAAGGGAGTTTTTTCGAAACAACTCCTTTCGAAACAATGCCAGCAGGACATGCTGTTTCATTATTTTGAAACAGCTTGTTTCGAAACAAGCCTGCCCTGTGTGGACATAGCCATCATGTCCAAGGACAAACACTCCAAACTGGAAAGCATCTTCTCAGTGCATTAGCACAAAGGTACCAGTAACTCAGCCTAAGATGGCTTACACGGGCACGCTTGCATACCTTTACAAGCCAAAGAAACAGCAGAACACGACAGTTATCAGGAGGGTCAAAAGATTCTCAAAATGGTGAGCTATCCTGAACCAGTAAAACAGTAAGAGGACCTCAGACTTCACTGAATTCAACAGGAACTGCAGGGTCCCCAATATCCTGTAGGATCTGGTCCCATATAGGAAAATCTGCAGACAAATGTCTAAAGGTGGAATTCTCTTGGAAAGAAGGATCGCTGAGGAACACACAGGAGAAAAACGGAAAACCTAAGAGTAGCTGGACACAGCAAGTAAGTTTAGCAAAGAGAAACATGTTTCATAAAATAAAATTAGGGACGCTAGAAAATAAACAATCTTTGACACAGAAGTTTTATGTACAGTTAAATACACAATATATTTTTGCTCTCATCAATACACAAGTTGTCTGAGCCCTAAATATAAAATTTTCCCATATTGAAATAATTAGATTCAATTCTATGTAAATATGATCCTCAAATATTGGGGTATTTGACATAAAGTGTATTAGTTTTCACTTTGATCTAGATAATGAACAAGGAAGACAAATTTAAAAACCTTTTATAGCAGTTCCAGAAAGAAATACAAGACAGTCAATAAGACTGGACAGGCTGTGATTTTGATTTCCAGTAATTGATCCACAGTGTAGGGGTCATGGTAGGATTTGTGGACTCCAACTTCACATTCAGGCCCACCCTTAGAGGGGAGTGAGCAAGGAGACTATCCTTGGCCCCCCAGGCCCTGCCCAGCTACCTCCACCTCACCCTCCGTCCCATTGCTGTATTGTCCCCTATCCCTACCACACTGCCTTTGGCAACAAGCTGAAGACAAGGGGCGGGGGGGGGATCACAGAGCCCAGCCTATCAGCCAGTTCTCCCCCACCCCCAAGGCAGAGCAGCCATCCCAGGGCAGGGCAGGGCAGGGAAGTAGAGCCGGACCTCTGAGCCGCCACCCCCAGACAGGGGGAGTGAACACTGGGCCCACTCCCCCCCACTCCCAGGACAGCCCTGTTCACACAGTACATGGTGAATAATATAAGTAGTAAAGGGCATAATTTGTTGTAGGCCCTCCAGGTTTTTCCAGTGAGTGGTAATCATTTGTGATCCGATAAATCATAATTCACACAATTTAACACTGAATTTTTTTTAGTAGTTGCTTTGCGAACTGAAACATAAGGGCTCCCTTCATACTCATGAAGCTGTCTTAGTCATTGCTGCCAACGGTAACAAATCATACTGACTTTATGTTCAGCTATGGGATCCAGCGTTTAAATGTACTGCTCTTCATCTCTGTCATTAGTTAGCAGTGACCATTTGCCAACATCTTCCTCTGTAAAACCACTATGTCTGGGCAGCTTGTTTGATGTCAGAGAAGAAAAAGATAGTTGACTAATCTGATCCCAGGCACTCAGCCTGGGTGAATCTTTTCTCCGATCATCCATGCCAATGTGAACACTGATTTGTGAAGGAGTCAGTGGCTTCATGCGTCCTTGAGCTTGTGCTTCATACTGTTCTGTTCCTGGCTTCTTGTAGCTAGGAAAAGTACAATAGAAAAGTTTAGGCCAGGGATCTCAAACTCAAATCGCCATGAAGGCCACACGCGGACTAGTACAGGGCCGCATGGGGACTAGTATATTAGCCCAATGGCCGCACCACTGAAACCTTTTCAAACAACAATATTGCAAGTATTGGTAACAATAGTGTCATTGTGGGCCACAGGAAATAGCTTTAAGGGCCACGTGCAGCCCACAGGCAGCGTGTTTGAGACCCCTGGTTTAGGCTCACCCAACAGTATTATGAGCCTGGGTACAGAAATGACAATGGTGTTAGGAAATGTTGGACATTTGTGATTAATCATCAGCTGCTACTTCACTGCAGAAGCAGCATTAAATGACATAGTCCTAGTTACATCATGACTAACTATTTCCTTGGTGAATCAAGTACACCTTTATACTCTGAAAGAAGAAAAGCCCAGGAGTGGCATTTTAGGTCATTTCTACAGATGTTACTCCATTCTCTGGAATCTAAACTTTTACTCAGAAAAATGAAACTTCTAGCCTTTCTAGATGCTATTGTGATTAGCCTGCACAGTATAATAAAGTACTACTGTATTCTTGAGTTCATAGCTAAATATGTTTTAGATGATTCGCCATCACCCTACTGTACCACTTTCTAATAGATGTAGAAAAAGAGAAGATAGAAAAAACAAACAAACAAAGTCCTTACAGAAATTCCCCAGAGTTTGGCTAACCAATCCCTGTAATTTTGGAAGGGGAAATCCCTGCAGATATAGGAACTGATCCTGCAGTCACTGCCTTTGAGTACATGCATGAGTAAAGTTAGGCATGTGCTTAAGAGTTTTCAGAATTGGAGTCATAATGCCAAAACGGATTTCAAAATTAGCGCCTATAAAAAAATAAAATCAGAACCCACGGAAGGTCAAAATATGCTTTGTCCATTGTCAGCCTTTACTAAAAATTTCTGTCAGCCTAAGACATCTGAAAGAATATGGGTGTTCAGTGACTTCTGAACCTGTGCAGGTGTTCAAATAGACCCCCAAAAATGGAGGCATCCAAAATCATTAATCATTTTTTAAAGATATTGACCTCCAGTAACAGTTCAAAACTAGGATTATTTCCATCAGAATAAAGGATGATACAAATTAAACTACCACATGCAACAGGAGAAAAGTTTCCGTTTCCTGCCCACTGCCCCATGCTCCTTTCTCTCTGGTTAATTTATAACAATAAAAACAGAATACTAGTATAACTCCATTGGTAACTCATTGTTCAATCAGTTAATGATGAATTGTAATGGAACAGTTACTTGAATCATTTGCCATCCTAAACCCATTTCTATGCACCCCCCCCACAAAAACAAACAAACAAACAAACAAAAACCACTGATCACACTCAGTTGCTGTTTAAGCAGGTCTCAAATACAACTGCAGAGGCAGTGTTCCTTGTCAAATTTTCAGCCCCTACTTGAAGAATAATAAATAGGAGTTGGCATACATCAAGAATTCTCCGTATAAGGAGACTGGTTGTTTTTCTTTGTTTGTTTTTGTGACCAAGGAATAGATAAAATCATCCTCAGCTCACTTGGTAATTTTAAGTTTGCAGCAGTCCAGAGACATATTTCTAAGCCAAGTGCCAAACCAATAGTCTCTAGGGCGACTGATTGCTCAGTGCATAACATACCATTTCAGCTGCAGGGAAGAGAGCAGCACAGATACAGAAGAAGCAGCCATTGCAGCTGACCCCATCCAGGGCTGCAGGACAATGCCAATAGGCATGAACACACCTAACGAAGGAGAACATGTTAAATCACATGTGTGGTGTTAACATATGTAGTCTCTTAAAATATAGGAGTACTCAGTCCCTTTAATTTTAAAATAGGAAAATTTCAATATTTAAATGATCATCAGATCATCAACAGATCATCCCTCAGCACGGTTCATGGGGACCAATATAAACATGGACTGAGCAACATAACTTTACATGGGGCTTTTCAAACACAGGATCTCGGACAATGTGCTATAGGAAATCACTCAAAATAAATCACTAAAATCCATGGACTTAACAGGGACACTGGCTTTATGGCTCATTACAATTTGTAACACATTCTACTGCCTGCTAATCCTAACCATTGGCTGCCCACTTCATTATAGGTCGTGCCCTACAGCCTGTGTTAACCCCTTAGGCCAATGGTTCTCAACCTTTCGCAGGTCATGACACACTTGATGGCATACCATGACCCTGCAGGACACACTAGCCCACTATCTCCCCAACTCTCCATGACACACTTTGCACTGTGTGTCAACAAAATAATGTGTCCCAACACAGTGTTTGAGGACCTCTGCCTTAGGCTTAATGATCTGTCCCATATTGTATTTAGTGGTGACACTGAGTACCTTCCCCAGACCAAAAGAAGAGCTCTGTAAAGCAAAAAAGCACATTTCTCTCACCAACAGAAGTTGGTCCAATAAAAGATTGCCTCTCAACAAACTAGAGTCAGATCTGAGAGCCAAACTCAGAGGCTCTTTGACATGTTAAGCTCTAGCAGTCACCTACCTGCCGCTATCGGTATCCCAACCAGATTATAAATTAAGGCAAGGACCAGATTGATTCGTATTCTTTTCACTGTCCTCTTTGATAGATGAATGCTGGCAACTACGTCCAGTAAGTCGTTCTGCAAGAGAAAAGGGCAGTGAGACAGTTCTTTACAGCCCCACACATGCATATTTCCCAGGACTCAACACTGACATAAGGAAAAGAATTATGTCAAACAACTGAGCTCACTCGAATAAGAACGACATCTGCAGCTTCAATAGCAACATCGGTGCCTGTTCCAATAGCAATGCCAATGTCAGCCCCAGCCAATGCAGGGGAATCGTTGATTCCATCTCCAACCATAGCAACCTTTTTCCCTTCATTCTGGAGTTCCTGAACCTTTGCAACTTTGTGAGAGGGAAGAACTTCAGCAAAGACTTTTTTGATGCCAACCTACAAGCAGTGAAAGGAAAAAATTAAACTCCACTAGAGTAGAAAGCATAGATGAGCCATCTGATATGGTTTAACCATGGTAAAGAGAGCCTTAAAATGTGATTACTGTTCTGAGTCAAACTTGTTGGGGACAGGAAGGAGGAACAGAAGTGCCACCCACGCTTGAACTCTGTTGAAGGCTGCATTAACAACATGCTTGGATATAGAAGGGCAACACAACTTTCATATGGGACTGAATACAGTCCCATCCAGGGGGCAGCTGAAGAGACCACAGGCTCCAGCAAGCAATGCTTCTCCCGGGCCCCATAGTGGACCTTCACCTAGGGCCCCAGAAAACCTAAAGCCACCTCTGCCTTGATTCATGCAATGATTGGTACTTCAGTACAATAGGGTTGCTTGACAGAACATAAAAGGCAAGTGCTCTAGGGGTTAACTCACTGAAGGCAGCAAATTCACTGCTGTCAGATCAATCTTTCTGGATAGATCCAGCAGTCAGTGGAGACCCACTCAATCAATCCAGAAGCTGATGTGTTACAACCACCCCCTCAAGTGGCACAGCACCATGTCAACAGGGATGCATTTCCTGTCGATGCAGCATAGCTTGAGTCCCTTCAATTGCTGCCAAATTTCCAGGTAAGTGTGGAGCAAGGCTCAGTCATTTTCTAACCAGGTAAGTGTTGATGTGCTGTAGCAGTCCTCTCCCTCCGTATTGTGTATTATTTATAATCACTGTAGCACCTAGGAGTTCCAGTCAGAGACAAGAACCCCACTATGCCAGGTACTCTACCAACACAGAACAAAGAGATACCCGACATAACAAGTAAAGACAAGAGACAACAGATTAGTATAGATAGGCAGAGATGGATTAGAGGCCTTGGATCCCTTAGGCCTCCCCCACCGGTGGGACCCCCCATCTGCCCCCCCTACCTGGGGCCCCTTCCAGACTAGTGACCTGCCCCCCCATGGAACCAGAGGCTGGCCCCAGCCCAGCTGGTTGGCCCCTGGGGGCAGTGGTGCCCACTGGTGCAGATAGTGAAGCTTCCAGTGCAGCCCAAAGACCAGCGGGCAGGTGGGGCCCCTGGGCATGCACCTGTGCAGCAATCTGTCCCTGTAGAAAGGTGGGTGAGAACAAGCCCTTCACTGCAAATGTAAAATAGGAGTCATATATAACAGGATTCTATATCAGTAAACACAGCAAAACCTTCATTATACAGAGGTCTCAAGAAAATGATCACACAGCATATAGAAAGGCTTAGAACTGTGATGTGCATGAGCAAAAGAAAACTGACATCATAATAGACCAACTGATTATGTTCCTCATTACTGTTAGTTTTGCTATTTGGCGGATTATTTAAATGAGTAATTAAGGAAAAGTAGGAGTAACAGGAAAAAAGGAGAATAAAACAAAGGGATAGATGGGACCAGTCAAGGGAAAGAAAACATGGAAAGAGAGGGTAGAAAATCATAGAATCATAGGGTTGGAAGGGACCTCATGAGGTCATCTAATCTGCTGCTAAAAGCAGGACCACTTGCACTAAATCATCCCAGCCAGGTTTTGTCTAACTGGGCTTTAAATGTTTCCAAAAGTGGCTACATAAAGCAGTGATTTCACTATACTTGGGTAGGTAACATCAATGCTTATGATCAGATTATATCTCATATTAGCCAGTTTGTGTCTTAAAACACAAACATGAGTAGTAACAGCTCTTTTTAAGGGGCAGATGCTGTTACCACTGAAGTCAACAGCAAAACTTGCATTAACTTTACTGAAAGCAGGACAGGGCCCCAAAGGAATATTCCTTGCCACAAGTCATCTTGCCAACCTTGCATTTTAGTTTTTACTGACAGCACGAAAAATAGGCTTCCCCTGACACCGAGATTCCCCCGGCTTCCAGCTCTTTCTGGAGGCAGTTGAAATTGAAGTGGCTTCTGCTGCTGAAAGAATACTGCCATCAGAGGCAAATTCAGCTGCAGGACCCTTCACAATCAACCAACCCCCATGCAGCTTGAGCAGTTTCACTTTCAGGCTTCCAGTGACTCTTAAAGGGGCAATACCAGCTGCAGCTCTTACAGCAGGCTACTCACCAGCAGGGAGACTGAGGGAGATTTTTTTTTAATGGGTGTTTTCCTTTAAATTACAGACAGAAGATCTGCAGATGTTTTATAGATGGTCCTTAAATTTCCAGACTGTTGGCATCCCTGCTAGAGGACCATTCTCTTTAAGTGAATGGAAGCTGGAAGTTGTTAGGGGTTAAATCACTGTTTTTTTAAAAAACAATAAATGTTTCCTCTAAGGTGCTGCTGCTGCTGAGCAACTTATGGATGCAGGTGAGCAAGTTATAGATGCGGTTGAGCAAATTCCCCAACCTATATGGGTCCTTCCCCACTGTCTGCTGGCCCCCAAAGCATATCCATGACTTGCTTAGCTGCATCATCAGCTTAGAGGGAACACTGCTGTCATTACCATATTGTGTCATGGAAAATGGTAATGATAATGGATGCAGCATTAAAACACCACAATGTTTTGTGTTTTTTAAAATAAAAAAATTACCAAAATGTCTTATTTTACTGAAAATTGATTTTTCCCCATAAATAAACATTTTTCATGACCCTTTCATTAATGTTCATGAGACTAAGAAAAATAAAAGTACTCTAAATTTGCAAATATAAACTTGAAAAACACCTAAAAAGTAAAAAAGTTGACAAGCTTTTTTATTTTCTACAGCAGCCCATTTTACAATTTAAAAAAAGTCCTACATTGTTTCTAACCAATTCAAATGTGCCATTTTTTGTTTTACTTAATTAGTCCCTGTTAGTATTTTATTCACAGTAAACTTTATTTTCTTTCATTTTATTAGGGTTTTCTTCCTGCTCCTTTTTGCCCCCTGCTCCAAAAAAAAACAAACAAAAAAAACAACCCACCACCAACAGCAGAATTCAAACCAATGACTGTCTAACTGAGTGTCTATTGCTTTACCCACTGTACCACAAAGACTGACATTGTTTAACTCTGTCAGAGCCAGGGGACTTTTATGTTTTGCTCACCTGTGCTTCCTGTGTACAGGAGACAGCCTGAGGCTCATGGGTTTGAGTCCTGTGTTAGGTGTGTTTCTTCTTCTTTTTTTTTTTTTTTTTTTTTTTAACATTCTATTCATAAGTAACATGGGGGCGGGGAATCACCTATTTTTAGAATAGCTGAGGACCGCAGCCACTCAGGACATGAAGGTAAATAAGGAGGAGGACATATCCTCCTTTTGCCAGATGTCTTGCAAGCCTAGTCCTGGGGAAGCTGCTTGCTCTCTCGCAGGCAGCGGGTGGGGGGCATTTCCTGTGTCCCACAGCTGGGCGCCGCCTCCCTGCACCCTCCAGCCAACTTCTGGAAGTCCCCTGGGCTCCCCTTCCCCTGGGTCCCCAGCTCCCTCCACTCCCGCGCGGAGCCTGCCTCTCACTGCCGCCATTCTTCTAGGCAGCAGGAATCTGTGCTGACAAGTTTAAAATCTCCCACCCTGAGCATATTCAGGGGAGATTTTAAACTCCAGGGAACTACTCCCTGCCCCCTGGAAGAATGTGTGCTCCGGCCAGAAGGAACAGCAGCTGAAGCCCTGCGCCAGGGGCAGTGAGGCGTGCGCTGAGGGGTTGGGGTTGCTGCGCCCGAGCGCATGGGCGCAGCTTAGAGGGAACATTGGTCAGGCTGGCACTAATCTTCGTATTCTTGGGAATTTCTGTGAGCTGTTAGGATTCAGTTCATAGAATCATAGGGTTGGAAGGGACCTCATAGGTCATCTAGTCAACCCCCTGCAAAAGGCAGGACCACTCCCACTAAACCATCCCAGCCATGGTTTTGTCCAGCCGGGCCTTAAACACCTCCAAAGATGGAGATTTCACCACCTCCCTAGGCAGCTCATTCCAATGCTTCACCACTCTCCTAGTAAAAGAGTTTTTTCTAATATCCAGCCTCGACCTCCCTAACTTCAACTTGAGACCATTGCTCCTCGTTCTGTCCTCTGTTATTACTGAGAACAGTCAAGCTCCATCTTCCCTGGAGCATCCCTTCAAGTAGTTGAAGGTTGCTATCAAATCCCCCCTCAATCTTCTCTTCTGTAGACTAAATAAGCCTAATGCTTTCAGTCTTTCCTCATAGGGCTTGTGCTCCAGCCCTTTAATCATTTTGGTTGCCCTCCTCTGAACTCTCTCTAGCATGTCCCTGTCCTTTCTGTAGTGGGGAGCCCAAAACTGCACACAGTATTCTAGGTGTGGCCTCACCAGTGCAGAATAGAGGGGAATGATCACATCCCTCGATCTGCTGGTAACACTTCTTTTGATGCAGCCCAGTATGCCACTGGCCTTTTTGGCTGCAAGAGCACACTGCTGACTCATATCCAGCTTCCCATCCACCATGACCCCCAGGCCCTTTTCTACACTGCTGCTACTTAGCTGAATGCTCCCCAGCCTGTAGCAGTGCATGGGGTTTTTCCATCCCACGTGCAGGATTTTACACTTGTCCTTTTTGAACCTCATAAGATTTCTATTGGCCCACTGTTCCAATTTATCTAGGTCTCCCTGAATCGTGTCTTTGCCCTCCAATGTGTCTACTGTTCCCTCCAGCTTGGTGTCATCTGCGAACTTACTGAGAGTGCAGTCTATTCCATCATCCAGATCATTGATGAAAATGTTGAACAGAACCGGCCCCAGGACTGACCCCTAGGGCACACCACTCGTGACTGGTTGCCAGCTAGACATGGAACCCTTGATTCCTACACGCTGAAACCGTTGATCTAGCCAGTCTTCTATCCACCTTATAGTCCACCTATCCAACCCATACTTCCTTAATTTGCCAATGAGAATGCTGTGGGAAATGGTATCAAAAGCTTTGCTAAAATCAAGGTATATCACATCAACGGTTCTTCCTGCATCTAGAAAACCAGTCATCTGATCATAGAAGGAAATGAGATTGGTCAGGCATGATTTACCCTTGGTAAATCCATGATGACTGTTCCTGATCACTTTATTTTCCTCTAAGTTATTTGAAAACAACTTCCTTGTAGGCCATCTTACCACTCACCTCCAGTTTATTTAGCAACTTCTTCCTCACTCCCACTCAAAAGGGCTTTTTGGAGGTGTGCCTAGTTCCTACAGTCACAAGAAAAGACTGAAAACAGCTTGCACAGCTATGCACAGACTAAAACAAGCAACAACACAGTTAACTTGGCCAGGCAGGCTTTTAGAACTGACTGCATTTGTTTTAATACTAAAGAAGCGTACCTGAGTAGCAATTGCTTTTGCAGTTTTTCTGTTATCCCCTGTTATTAGCACCACATCTATTCCCATATTTTGCAGGGTGTGCACAGCAAGCGCTGCCTCCTGTTTGACTGTATCGGCTATAGCGATCATTCCACACAATGCACCTTCACAAATAAAAAGCACTCTCAGTTAGTTAAGAAGTTTCAGAAAGATGTGGAAAGCAAAGTAGAACAAAGGGTGCTTCTACACTGCAATTGGGGAAGCGTGACTGCAGCATTTGTAGATGTACCCAAGCTACCTTTGATCTACTTAGCTCAGTTAATCGTGGTGAAGCCACAACAGCATAGACTAGCCTCATCTGCCAAGGAGTAGCTAGCACCTTTGCTTAACATGCAGAAGGGCCTGGGTTCAACTCCCAGGGGGTTGGACTTGATGATCTCATGAGGTCCCTTCCAGCCCTATGATTTGATTTGATTTGACTTGACCCTGGTACATACTGTACTGGCCCCATTCATGCTGCTGTTAGCCTTGATCTCTAGCTACATCAAAAGCTTGCTCAGGTATGTGACAACATGCTGCAGTAACACTTTGCAGGTAACAGGGTAGACATACCCCAAAATAAGTTAGTGTGACTCCTCACCCTACCCCTGTTTGAAATAAAATATTATAAATGTTGAAGTTATGTATTTGATAATACAATACTAGTTTGAGTGAATTTAGTGTTCACAAATCAGTCTTAAGACTGCTGTAGTGCAATCTTACACACACACCCCTCTCTAACTTCATGATTCAGGTCAGATCTACCATTTAGCAGTACCCTTACTATTCCAGTCCTGATGGCTTTTATGCATGAAGTGACAAAATGGGCCATATGAGGGTTTTCTGATATGGGCAGGTGGGAACTTGGCCCACATATTGCTTGAATCAAACCAGGATTTGAATTTGTATCTCTAGGGGAGAAGCTACCTGTCTTTTGTGCCACTTAACTCCTGAGCAGATGCCTTTCTTTCAAAATGCTTTTGTACAACATTACACTTACCACTACCAGATATAGCCTTGCTGAAAGTTGCACCCCTGTTGCTGACATGAAATATTTCAGACAGGCATGACAGGCAAGTACCACAAGTTGTATTTCAAAAACTAACGCTTGATGTCCATGAGTCGCTGCCCCCAACTCTTTAATTACAGTCAGGGTTGGAAGTGAACAGTGCTCAGTCAGGGTTTGGTTTTTGTTAAAGTCCTGTGTTACGGTGAAAAGGGGAAACAAATCCAGGACAGGGATGATCTCCCAATGGCAGGCCCAACAACTGCACAATAAGTCTCTCATTTTCATGCTACTGAAAAGATAAGGGCATTCAGTTTGAATGGGCCCACTACTGACAATGGGCACCAGGCTGAAAAGTGGAAACGTCTGCAACTGGAAGCGTCTGCCTCTATGTGGGCAACAGGATCGGACCAGAATTATTGGTTTATATTTATATAACAAAGCCCAGAGGCCTCCTGTGCAGATCAGGGGACTATCTGGTTAGGCACTGTATAAACGCAAGCAGCAATACATGATCTGCCTCAAAGAATTTACAATCCATTATTATTATTTGTATTGTGGTAGCACTCAGGACCACAGTCATGGCCCTGTTGTGCTATGTACAAGTCCCAAAGAGTTTACAATCTGATCCATCTTTTATTATGTGCTTCAACAATATAAAGAATGTTCCTCTGCAACTATGAAATATTTTAAACAAGTGATGTAGTCAGTCATTTTATGGAGCCTTCAGATGAAAATGTAAAAGGTAGATTGCAAAACTGCTTTCTTCCTGACTTCTATTGACAGCATCTCATATCAGAATAATAGGTCCAGCCAAGAGGCAGCTCAGAAATTACTATTTAATTAAAGCCATTCTGCAGATTACATGTTATGCACTTCAAGTTCACAAACAACTTATGGCTGGAAGGTAAGCAGGACCATGACGCTCTAATTTAGAAAAAGCAGCCCCTAACGAAATAAAGAGTTGATACAAGGTTCAAATAGGGTTACTCGCAGGATCAATGTGAATGTGATTTGTGTTTTCACTGAGTTATTTCAAAGAAGGTAATTACCATCTATAGCCACTAATATGGCTGTTTGTCCTTTCATTTCATGGCCCATCATTGAATCATTAACATCACTGGATATATGCAAGCCATTCCGTCTCATCCATTCACGATTTCCAATCAGCACTGAGTACATGACAGGGTCTGCTGCACCTGTGGTAAACAAAAGCAGGGGGATCTTAAATAAAGCCCAGAAGCCAGAAGGAGAAAAAAAGTTAGATTAGGATGGCATCAAATCACAAATCCACTTCATTTTAAAAAAGATGATATGCAGCTACTCTGGAAACTAAGTCTTAAGCCCTCTGATGATCTGCTTAGCAGTGGTGGTGTCTGGAATTTTCTGCTATATATAAGTGATCCTGTAGTTTTTCATGTGCCTTGAGGCTTGCACTGGTTTTGATGAGCAGTAAAAACTAGGAAGTGTTACTCTCCTGCTCCATCAACAACATTACCAGCACATTACTTTATAAAACACTTTTCTACTGCTGATTCCAATCCTGAAAACACTTACACACACCAATATCTTTAAACATGTGAGCAGTCCTCTTGAGCCCAGTGGAAGTACTGACATGCATAAAAACACTCACACACAAAAGTGCTTGCAGGACCAAGGCCTTAGATTTCTCTCTTTTGTAATTACATTCTTCCATTGGTCTATCCCACAAGTTTATATTAGAGGCAATCTTCGGAGTGGGGAGCAATAAGAAGTGCTGTGGTTCACAGGAGAGGAAATGATATGGTAATATGTTTGAAGTCTCAAAGAAGGTGCAAGATAGCTTTCACCGCTTGAAAACAAACCTTGGAATCTGTGCATCTTCCACAGTGAGATCCACTGAACTGTCCACAGCAAAACTTTAGCAAGCAAAAGATGTTTTGTAAGGGATGTAACTATAATTCTAGACACATTTATCTCAAGGATACATGTGCACCCCTTCCACATTAACTTTTAATTAAACACCTTAAAAGATAACAACCATGAACATTTAATCCACAATATGGGGCTAAAAAGTGGCACAACTAGGGCAACAAGGCAAGGGGACATGCAAATGTAGGGACTATTCTACGGGGAACCATACTGCAGATTAGCAAGTTGTGCTCTTCCATGGTTCCCCTTCTTTTCAAAGGCAATCTTCTGTTTTTGTTTTCAGACAGTATGAAGTCTGAAAAATAAATACCTTGATACATTGGGGAGGGTTTAGAGAAGAGACTTAAGAATTGGAAAACCTGCTTTATAGTGATAGACTCAAGAAGCTCAATCTATTTAGTTTGACAAAGAGAAGGTTATGGGTGACAGTCACAATCTTTCAATAGCTACATGGGGAACAGATGTTTGATACTGGTTTTGGCAATCCAGCAGACAATGGTATAACGGTGAACTAGACAAATTCAGACTAGAAATAAAGGTGCACATTTTTAACAGCGAGGGAAATTAACCACTGAACAATTTATAACAGGTTGCAATGAATTCTCCTTCAGTGGCAATTCTTCAATCAGGACTGGATGTTTAGACTCAAATTCAAACAGGAATTAATTCAGGGAAGTTTTATGGCCTGTGCTATACAGGAAGTCAGGCTAGATGATGACAATGGGCCTGTGTGTTCTTAGAAATTATTCATCCTAATACATATTTGTCATACAGACTTGTAGAGCACCCAGCACTGTAGAATCTAAGGGCTCAGGTAGCTTTTCAGATCCATAAAGGAAAAAGAATATTGCTTCTCTCCCAAAGACACATTTTAGTTTCTTTGTATTTTCTAACGTATTTCCTTCCCTGCTGCAGGAAAGAAGCCCTAACTTGATGCAACTACTTTGCAGTAAAAAAACAACAAGGAGTTGTGTGGCACTTTAAGACTAACAGATTTATTTTTTCCATGAGCTTTTGTGGGAGAAGATCCCACTTCCTCAGATGCTTCGAAGATGGGTGAACTTACAGAAAGGAATGAAACTAAATGCAAGGGGGGTGTAAAACATAGGATCAGGTCATACAGTCACAGCAGTGGCTGGGACTGTTTATTTAGCAAGCCTCTACTCCCAGCTGGCTCTATGCTTTGAGGGCAGTCATACCATCAGATTCAGAGACCATGATCGGTGAACTGTGTCCCAGTGAAACAGCGCTGATACTACTCAGGTGAGTGTTCTGTTTGTTCAGACTCTGCTCACTCTGACCCAGGACAGCTTCAATATTACGAACTTTACAGCTGATTCCACAACCTGGAACTGCCTGAAAGTCTGTGCAGTATCCCAGACACTCTGTGCCAAGCTCCTGCAAACATAAGAATGAGAACTTATAACACACTGAAAAATGAAAATGACACCCAAATAGCTCATTCATTTTCAGAAAAGTTGGTCTCCTCCTCCTTTCACAGAGGGAGGATAGAGAGAAATGTTAAGCAATTTGCTGAAAGCCACATGCCGCATCAGTGTCACAGTGGGAACTGGAAGTCAGAAGTTACTGGATCCTAATGCTATGATTAGACTCCTAGAAATAGGGATCGCCAGATCAGACCTCCATCTATCCCAGTGACCCATCTCTGAGAGTGGACAATATCAGATTCTGCAGAAGAAAAGAACCCCAGAATGGAGAACCCACCCATAAATAAGTACCAGAGAAATAGTTGTCCTATGCCACAAAGCATGGCTGTTTTTATTCCTTATAGGTTTTTGATCCAATCTCTAATCTAACATTGAACCATGCTGCCTCTTGGAAGGAACAATTTACCACTACCAGTAGGCCTGCAGAGATCTGCCTGTTGGGATCATGGGTTTTATTTTATTTTTAAATGACTACAGTTAAAAAATGTATTTCATTCTTAAAAGCTAGTTAGTTTGACCATGGGACTAAGAAAAAGCTTGTCTTTGATGTTCTTTTTAGGGCTGTCTAAGAAAATGAAATCTTCTAATAAGAGCCTCTATTGTAGAATTAGAAGGAGAATCGGTGCATCTGCCCAAGTTAAAGAATGGAGTTGTGTGATTGGTTGTGTACCCCACAGAAGCCCTGAATGGGTTATTGTGGGCTTGAGAGACCAATTATGTTACTGGCTGCCCCTGTAGGCTGAAGTAATCACAAAGCCCATCTAGGCAGGAGCACACTAGTTAGGATAAAAGCGCCCACATTTGTAGCAGAACAGAATGACAAGAAGAGAGTCTGCAATCACTCTCTGGGAACAGAGGTGGTAAGGAGGAAGCTGGGGTAGGGGGAGAATGAACTCTGGAATTATAGCTCTGAAAGGAAGGTTAGCCTAGGTAAGATGCAGAGAACACCACCTGAGTAAGGCTGCATAGGAGGACACCCAGTTAAACAGCAGCAAATGGGACAGTACCAAGCTTGGTTGCTAATTATCAAGTCCCTGGGCTGGAACCTAGTATAGTTAGAGGGTCCAGGTTTCCCTATCAGCCACTGGCAACGTGGCAGAAGTCTAGAGGAGGAAAGAAGAACATTGGAAAACCTTGAGGCAAGGGCTTGAGGGCCACTGAGTCCAGAGCAGGACCCAGAGACCTGATACAAGATCATGGAATTTATATATCAGACCTTCATTTGTTGAACTTTGTTACCCTGAAAGGGGAGAATATAATTACTGTGACCTTGTCAGACGGCCAAGTTACAGAACAGAGACCGACACAGTGACCATCAGCCATGTGTGAAGAGAATCACTAAGCCACAACTGGCCACATGGAGGCACTCCTATAGTGAGTGACCATTTTACAGTGAGCCAAGAACATCTTTTATAACTAGATTTAAAAAGAAGGGAAAATAATAAAATGATAATGCTAATGGAACACATTATTTCCCAAGTGTTCACTGAATGTAGCAGAGTTACTTACAGACTATTGCACAGGGTAGAATTTAGAAATGCCAGTGGGTGAATTACAAATATATGCAAAAAGGTAAGGGCCACACACAGAAGTTATGGTCAGGAGATAAGTGAGGCACATGATATTATACAAGTGACTCATGCAGGAGAAAGGGTAGGTTCAAGAACAGCAACCAAAAGGTAACCTAGGTAGAAAAAAATCACCACACAGAAATCTTCTACTTCCAGTTAGGCAATTTAATTTTCTAAGGCTTTACTCCTAAAGTTTTATATCAAATGTGCTGGATGTTCATGTTCATGCCAAATTTATCTCTTCATATCTCAGCTAGCCTAGTGGCTTTATGCAAGCATAAGGGAAGGTTGTTGTCCTTCCTTTTTTGTTTATGGTTGTGTTTTCATTCTTTCTTAAATATTAGAGGAACACATGCCATTCATGGTATTTGGTGAATTGCATCGATATGGGTAATCTCAGAGATTATCCACTAATTCATATGTCAATCTCAAGGCTCAAAAATTTATGTGATGCTTAAGTTTGTTAAAATTCTTCTGGTTCAATGTAGTGATCAGATAAATGACTAACAAAACTGGCTACCATCAAGCAATGCACTATACATGCATATTCTGAATTATTTTAAATTTAATCACCATTCCACCTATTCATAACCCAATTCCCTTGCCCTTCTGTGTTCTAGGTCCTCATTCTATGAATTTATATAGAAGCTTATATTAAGGGGGCTTTGCCAAGGCATCTAAATTATTATTACAGTAGAATCCAAAGCTCCAACGAAGATCCACATCCCATTGTGTCAGACACTAGAACTCAATACACTAGGTTGGGGCAATGGTCAATCATTGTGTCCTGTCTTCTGAGGGAATGAACGGGACAAGTGATCATCAAATGATCCATCTCCTATCATCCATTCCCAGCTCTGGTAAACAAAGGCTAGGGACACTTCAGAGCATGGTTTTGCATTCCTGGCCATTGATGAACCCATACTCCATGAGCTTATCTATTTCTTTGTAAAATTCTTATATATAGCTTCAGCCTTCACAACATCCTCTGGTAAAAACTTCCACAGGTTGGCTGGGCATTGTGTGCAAAAATGCTTCCTTTTGTAACAAAAGATGTTATAAGCATCTTGAGAGACAGCCCTTGCCCTGAAGGGCTCATGATCTAAATAAAAAAAAGAGACAAAGTGTGAGAGGAATAGAGATGATGAGGGGTCACATCTCAGGTAGGTGGCAGAAACTGGATCAGAACACAGGTCTCTGAACTCTCAGCTCAGAACCCAATCCACTGAACTGTGCTGTGACTCATAACACCATCACTTATACATCCCAGTGTAAAACTCCCCACACCTGCAGCTCAATTGCCCATTACTAAAGGCATCAAAGCTTGCCTAGAATAAATGCTGCAGTCACTTGAAGCTCACGAAACTAAGGCCTAGGCTACACTGCATGGCTGAGTTGATGAGAGATATGCAATTGGCATGCCACAGAATGCATATCTCCCATTGACTTAGTTACTTTGACCTACCACACTGTCTTCACTTGGCTGCATCGACCAGCAACACTTTCCCATCAATGCAGTGTTACTCCACTTGGAGGCATGAAATTACTGCATCAACGGGACAGCGCTTCTTGAATTGACTGAGCGTGTCAACACTGGCCACGCAATCAATCCAAACAAGCCCTCAGAATCTGACAAATCAACAAAGCAAATCAGATTACAGATGAACTGCCTTTTTACTGAGAAGACCTGTTATCAGCTGCAGGAAGCTCAAAACCTGGAATGGACAGCAAGAACAGCCTAGCAGATCCTAACTCCCTTGACTGGAAGAACCTAACATCCAACAAATTTCCAGGTTAATTATTAGCTTCACAGCTGGGACTGTGACTCTACACCCAATGTACCAGTACTGTACTAACATCTTTCAATTAGGCCAAGAAAGGAGCTATATTCATTGTTGACACTAAGATTCTATCCACAACCAGGAATGGAAAGTGAGAGTCCCAGGTCTAAATCATTCTTTAAACAGAAGCAAGAAGAAAATGTTTGATGTTTCCTGGCCATCATCATGCTGGAAACCACAATCATTAGTGCTGTTCCTAAACCTTGATCTTCTAAGTGCAACTGCCCATGATTAGGTCAGTCATAATGGCTTGGACAGATGGCAGGTTTCACTGTGAAACCAGGTCTATCCAGCCATGTCTGGCTTATTCAGTGCAATTCTGCTGTTCACAAAGATGTCCCTGGGCTGTGTTTGAAATACATACCTCTTTGCAGTATTTAGTGACAGCCATTCCTAAGGGATGCTCACTGCTGGCTTCTGCAGTGCCAACAACTGCAAGTACCTTCCTTAGAGACAAGTTAGCTATGTCCCCTAGCAAAAGCATCCTCATAACTTTAGGAACTCCATAGGTGATGGTCCCAGTTTTATCAAACATCACAGTCTTTATCTGCAAGAAATACTGTATTTCAATTACTGAGGCAATATTAGACCCAAGCACATCATTAACAATAAACCTTCTCTGCTAATATAAGAAACCTGTAACTTGTGTAGATAATTCGTTTCTATACCATGAATTGTCCTGTGTGACAGTCACTAAAATGTCAGCCTTTATTGCAAGTTACCCCATCTTGGCAGTTGAGACAATGCAGTTATTTCATATTTTAAGTATCAGTAAAACTGGGGTATTTCAGATATACTTATGTAATAATTAGTTGCAAGAGTTAATGGCAAACACTATGTACACAAGACTCACAAAATGTCTAAATTCTTTTGACAATATCTGAAATATTAAAACAACTGCAGGTTATTTTCCCCTTACAATGTGAGAAGAGAAGTTTTTAGATGCTGTTTCACCAATTAGCATTTGTATGATATTTTAAAGTAATTCAAACATGAACTCATTAAATGCCACAAGATTCCAGCAACATAGATAAATACTTGTAGTAACCCCTTGTACAGCTGGAATAAAGATTGGGTGCAAAACTTGACTCAAGGTCATACAGCAAGTCAGTGGCATCCAGAAGCTCAGAACTCATCCCTCTGAGATGACTGTTAAACAACACTGCCTCTCTCTGATTTCAAAGAGTATCTATCTTCAAAGATGTCAAGTGCAGTGACATAAATCAACAGAATTTGCTGGGATATTCAGTTCCATCTGGCAACCATTACCAGTGGTTGCAATACATCACAAGATTATTAACCTTGTGGGCCATTTCCAGAGGTTTTCCACCTTTGATGAGAATTCCATTTTGTGCAGCAACTCCTGTGCCCACCATTACAGCTGTCGGGGTGGCCAAGCCCAAGGAACAGGGGCATGCAATGCACAGCACAGTGATTGAGGTTTGAAATGCAAACCGCAGGATTACTTCAGTTTTCGAGAGATGCTTATTCTGACTCTGCAAAATAAGGTTGGTGGGGTAAGGAGAGAGAAAGAGAGAGGTGTATATTTTCTGATATAGGAGACTACATACCAAATGTCTAGAAAACTGTAAAAATTTCAAACGTGCATCTACAGTATCTGGAACCCCCAGATACAGAAAAAAAGAACAAAACAGATTATAGTTACTAGGCATGCTGGGAATATTATATTTGTGTAGGGGCAAATCCCATCCTCTGAGCAATACAGCAGTATGATATACATTGATTTCTGTAAGGGTTTTGACACAATGTTGCATGACAGTCTCATAAGCAAACTAGAGAGAGATGGTAGATTCTAGATGAAATGACTGTGGGGTGGGTGCTCAACTGATTGAAAGACTGCACTCAGAGTAGTTATCAGTGGCTTGCTGTGAATCGTAAGGCATAACTAGAAGGGTCAGTCTTAGGTCTGTTACTATTTAATATTTCACTAATAACTTGTATAATGGATAGGAGAGTCTGCTTATATGCAGCTGAAGCAAGGAGACATTTCAAGCATTCTGGAGGAGAGGTTTAAAATTCGAAAGCTCATGCAAAAAATAAATCTGTTAGTCTTAAAGTGCCACAAAGCTACTTTTTTTTTTTTTTTTTTTACTGGACTAGACTAACACAGCTATCCCTTTTGAAATTAAAATTCAAAATAACCGTGACAAATTGGAGAATTGGTCTGAATTCTACAAAACGAAACTCCCCACCACTGGAAGCTTTTAAAAACACTTTGGACATACAGCTGTCGGGAATAGTCTAGGTTTTCTTGGCCCTGCCTCAGTGCAGGGGACTTGAGGGTTTCTTTACAATTCTTCCCGTTTCACATTTCTATGATTTTATGCTGGAATCTCACTGGGTCCAAGGGAGATGGAATACTCTGTCAGACTATGGAGACGCAGAAGCCTTGTTCCACAATGAGTGTTGGCAAATGGATCTATATAGTGGTATGATCCATAGGCATTTCACCTGTTATACCCACAAAATTCTTCCATTCCACACGGCCCCCAAAACTCTGTTTATATCCCACTCCTTTGGAAATTTATGCTTTGGATTAATAAGTAATGAAAATGCAAAAGTGCTGTTATGCAGACTGGATCCCAAGTGATCAACACAACACACTGTGTCCCCTGCCACTTCCTAGGAGGAGTATGCCAGCTCCAGAATGCACAGCTCCCACAAATGCCTGGCAGTACAGTTTGCATGTCTTAACCATAATCAGTATGCCTTCCTCTTTCTAAAGCCCAGAGCCACAATCAGCAGCAGTGCATGCAGTTTTCAAACTCGTCACTAATTCCACAGCTCTCTGTGAAATCCAGGCACTGGGCATTGTCTGTGACTCATAGCAGTTACCTTGATGGCTGCCCCTCCTGCGCCATCAGTAAAGTACATAGAATGTGTGAAGTGAACAGATGGCCCCTTCACCTAAACTAGATGGCCCCCTTGAACTCAACTAGATGGCTGTTACCACCCTGGTGGCCCATTGTTCTGCAGGGCTTGGTGTAGGTGGGCTCTGTCTAACTGCAAGGTCTGGCAGGTCATGACTCATATCCCCATTGTTTCCCACCTTTCCCTGATTACAGGGAATGTGGGGAACAGTCTTTAAAAGCTGAGGTTCTGGGGTGCTCAGGCAGGACGGTCTTCAACATCTCGCCTGGCCTGATCAACCAGAAGCTGCCTTCTCCGCTCACAAGTTCCCCCTAGAGCATATCAACGAGTTTCCTCCACGAGTATAACTGCTGGCCGATTACGAGTCTCCTTTCTCCTGCCTGTAATGCTGCTGCAGATAGGACTGGCAGCCTCTCTTTAAAGTATTTTATTTCTTTACTGCTGCTTTAAAACTGCTTTCCCCAGCTTTACAGGCTTGTGTGTGTGTGTTTCTGTTTATTTCCCACTTCAGTGTGTATGTTAGGAGCTCCTGTGTCTGTAATTGCCTGTTGCTACTTTGTATCACTCAGTGTCTCTCTTTTCCTTTTGGGTTGTCTGAATTGGTTTTAAAAGTATCCCTGTAAATTGTAACAATGTATTAGGTTAATTGGTAGCCTTAGAAGTCTTAAGTTAGCTGTTAAGATTGTTTCCTTTAATTTGTAGCCTTTAGAATTATTTGGTTAAGTTGCTTCTGCCCTCCCCTCCGTAACTTCCCCAACTTAAATAAACTTCTTCTATTTGAACTTTACTTGTCCCCTCTTTATTTCTTGAACCCCCGTGTGCCCCAAGTTCACTGCTGCACCCAGTTCCCTTTCCCACAGTCCCTCCTTCCCCTGAAACCCCCTTTTCATCACCTCCCCGCTTCTCCTCCTTCCCCCAGGCTCGCTGCCCCTCCATCTCACCCCCCGCTCTAACCCCCTGAAATCTTTGCTTTGTCACGCCCCCGCCACTGCTTTCCCGCAGCTGCCCGCCAGCCCTCCCGGTTTGCCGCCACTTTTCTGCAGCTCCTGCCGGCTCCGCCGCTTCCCGCGGCCACCCACCAGCCCTCCCAGTCCTCCATTGCTATCTGCGGCACCGGCTTCCCTGGTTCCAGCCCGCTGCCCACCAGTTTGCCGCTGACCCCCTCCCTTTTGCAGCCACCTGCCGCCGCTACCAGCTCCCCTGCCCGTGGCTGCTTTTCCCCGCCTTTTCCCCCTTTGCTACCGCTTGCCTCCCTTTCGACCCTCTGACCTGCCGCTCCCCCCCTTGCTTTCACTAATCCTACCCGCCCCTGTTACCGCTCTCTGTCTCCCCCTCCTCTGTTCAGCCCCTCTTGCTCCCCCGAACACCCACGTGTATCCCAACTCCTTGCGTGCCTCAGTTTCCCTACCCCAACTCCCATGTGTCTCCATCCCGCTGTTTCCACTCACCCCCCCCCACTTGTTTTCCCTCTCCCCTAAGCCCTTCCCTCTGCCACCGCTTCCTTCACCGCCACTCAACCCCCCCTTCTCAGACTCTTCCTGAAACCCCAGACCCGTTGCTTGACCCCCATCTCCCCTGCAACTATCCAATCTCCACCTGCTTCCCCAACTGCCCCGAGCCCCCCCGTGCATCCCCATCTCATTGCCCCTGAGCCCCTTCCACTTGTCTTGCCTCTCCTCCAAAGGCTGAGGGAGACTTGAACTCCTGCTCCCCCACTTGTCTGCACCCCCGCGCGTCCTCCCCTGCCTGTCCCCCTGCCCCGAGCTCCCCTGGGCATCCCCATCCCACTGTCCCTAGACCCCCTCCCCACACACTTACCTCTCTCCTTTGTGTCCCCCAGCCTTTGAACTCCTGCTCCCCCACCTGCTTCCACTTTTCTGTGGCATGCCCACATGCTAATTCTGTGCTGTACCCCCTTTTTTCTTATAAAGTATTAAAGTACCTTTTAGGTTATAGTGAGTAGGGCTACAGTGTTAGTAGGTTAGTTGAAGAACCCCATTGTTCCCCAACCTGTCCACACTCCCGAAAGTTAGGTACCCCCCAACACTTTACAGAAACCACTGTGACAAATACAACATACACCAACCACCGCTCCACCTTACCCTATACTCATTTGAATAAAGTGTACCCCAAATCCACCCCGTACCCCACAGGTGCAGTGGTTGCCACCCCAGATCCTCAAATCTCCGAACCTGCTGGCAGGGTCAGGCATATTCATCCCTGGTGCATCTCCACTGATTTCATTTCTGCCAGAATCCCAGACACAGCTGAAGATGGACTGACAAGTCTACTGAGGCTGGCCAAGAATTAACTAAAGAAGCTTGTTTAGTTCAATCTACACAGAAACCTAACATATTTGAGAGCTGAGGTTGCTTGGCTTCTGGCAGGATCAGACCCTTGAAAAGGACAGATGCTGCAATACTAACACGGGTTTGTTAAGAGCAAACTGGGACCAACGGTTCTACTTACAGGGAAGTAGGTCTGAACAACATCAAAGTTTATAAAACCAATTATGATCCACACCAGCAATGTCACTGTTGAAATGATGATGATAAATGGTACAAAATATCCACTAAACTTATCAGCCAGTTGCTGGATGGGTGCCTACAAAAAACAAAAACAGAAAGATACTTGTTTTATGACTAAAGCACAGAGTGGACACGAAAGAATCTGCTAACCCTTATTTCATAATTGAGTTGGGTCTTTTCATCAAATCTCCTTCTTGCTGATCCTAAAACAAACATCCTGATGGCAAAAGCCCTGCGGGTTTATATATGAAGTGTAAGATTTTTGGTTTTACCTTTGACATTTGAGCTTCTTCTACCAGTTTCACAATTTGTGCCAGGGTGGTGTCAGACCCAACATGAGTTGCATTAACAAGAACTGAGCCATGTGCATTTATAGAGCCTGCAATGACTGTGCTCCCAGGTTTTTTAGTCACTGGCATGGCTTCCCCTAGGACAAAAAGAGAAAAAGGATCAGAACAACTACATAAAGACAAATAGCCTGCTCCATGCTGGATAATGATACAATTTTGAACCAGCATTTGAAAGACTGGATTTTTTAAAAAGACTGCATCTAACAGGGACTGTTTCGGGGCTGGGTCACTTTTCAGGGAAATATTTTCCATGTTCATTTTCACAGCAGCAACCAAACAGCCATGCACTCCCTCTGTCTTGCTCATTTTGTCCAACCTCCAGAGGCTAACCTAAAGCTTACAGACCTCATTCCATTAACTCCAGTGAGCTATGGATCATCCCCCACAGCAGAACAAGCACATTGTTTGTCTGACGATGATTGATTCTGAAACTCTGCTGTTTACTTTTAAAGCCTTGAATGGACATGTCTCAGTTTATCTGAATGATCTCTATTTCCAGTCATTCACAGATCAGAATGAGCTAGCTTAATATACTTGAGACAAATGAGCTAGAGTAATGTTGATATTTGATTATGCATTTCAGCCAGGAAAGTCACCAGTTATCACCATACTAATCAGCCTTCTCAGGAGATATTTGGAACTAGGTGGGACAATACTGTAACAAGTCCATGACCACTTAGGACCTCACTATGCTGCACAGCATGGCCACTTAGAACATCATGAGACCATTGGGTATGGAATTCCAAAATTAATGTTCCAAAATTGCATTAAAGTGAGTTAAAGGAGAATCTCCTCTGAGCTCAGGACCTGAGACTCTGGCCTCCGTACAAGGTATGCATGCAGGGAAAAGAAACTGTTTCTTGGTCTTTCACTCCCCCTCTCCTGTGCACCCCACAAAAGCCATGGAAAAACTGGCAGAAAGCATACAAACACCTTAGGAACACTCCTGCAATTAATACTTTTTGGCATCTATGTAAGAGCAAGTAGTTGAGAAACTGCCACCTTTGTGAAGTTTGCATGCTGACACTGGCTCCTAGTGTACTAGTACTTGTCACAATTTGTATTTCCTTTATAATATTTTTCTACACCCAGGATTAATGATGGTTCTCTTGATGAGAAAATTGCACCTAGCCCTCCAAAATCAAACCAAACCTAACTAAGCAAGTAAATGAGTTAAGATTTTTAGTTCTTTTAAAAAATGTACAATAGCAGGAAACAGGTTAAACAAAAATCATACATCTCCATCTCAGTATCATAGTTTCCCATGTGAAAACCTCATAAAGTGGGAACAAAATATGGTGAGGAAATGTCCAGCAATAATGCTCTCTTCGTACCCTGTTCCGCTGCTGAGTGCCTGGTGGTGTCCTTCTCAAGCCAGCACATGAACTTCCTGGTGTTGTCTATTCATCAGTTTATTAGTAAATTTTTAAAATACATCATTTTTGCAAATATGTTCCAGTGGAAACTCCCTTCAAGACCATAGCATCTTTTAGACCTACATCAATTATACTAACACCCCACAGACCTGAAGTCCAAAAGACACTGCTGTTAGCTGATCAACACAAGCTGTGATGGTCAGAACTGGGCAGAGGCACATAGTCCAGATCCAGTCTTCTCCAAAGTGCAGATGTATCCAAATGCAAGGGTTTGAATCCATCAGGTTTATAGGCCAATCCAATAAAGTAATTTAATATGTACTGGAACCTTCCCACAGCTAGCAGCAGTGGTTAGTCAAATGAGGAACTTTGGTTCAAGTCTCACCACCAGTTAAAATTAATATGGGAAGCGTATGAATGGTTCAGGAAGCGATCCACCCATGAACAAGCTTTGCTAAGCATAAAGAAAATTACCAGTAATAAGAGATTCATCTGCCATTGAGCTGCCTTCAATGACTTTTCCATCAACTGGAAACTTCCCACCAGGGACAACCTTTACAATGTCACCCCGCTGAACCAGTTCAACAGCCACTTGCTCCTCCCTGTAAAAAGCATCCAGTTATGAGAGAGAAACAATTTGGTCCATCCTGTTCATAGGAACAAAAATGCTTTTACCACTAAATGCATCAGATCTAGTCAGCCCACCCCAGCAAGCTAAAGGGCTTTGTGTGAACAATATATACCTGATGACGGAGTGGTCATTTCCAAGAGTCACTATGGTAGCTTCTGTAGCTTGGAGAGATATTAGTTTAGCAAGTGCTTCTGATGTTTTACTCTATGAAACCGACAGAGATAAATGCATGAGAAGGTGGTACCATAAAAAATTATTACCTCATTGAACTCGTGTCTTACATTTTAACTAGACATGCACAGGGGGCTGGACATGATGATGTCTCGAGATCCCTTCCAGACCCACATTTCTATGATCCTGTATGTGCAGGTACAATAGCAACTCCAAAGCTTTTCTCAAACCATGCTGTGCAACACACTGCAGGTCAGAGACACTCCCATCAAAATACATGTAAGGAGTTTCTGTTGATAGAGATGTCATCTCCCCCCCCACCCCCCACCATTAATGCACATAATTGGTTAACATGTAGACTGGTTACCTTTGCTATGTGTTCCAGCCATCTCCCAAGAGCAATAAATACGAACAACATGGGTGGTGTGTCAAAGAATGTTACGGGGCTTTCCTCCGCCTTTTCAGCTATAGCCACCACCAAGATCACACAAGAGTACACATAAGCAATAGTTGTAGCCAGCACAATTAGTACATCCATATTGGCTGTTTTGTGCCTCAGTGATTTGTAGGCTTGGACATAAAAGTACCATCCACCAAGGAACTGTCAGTGAAAGGATATACAAATGCCTATTAATCACAGCGGTGAGAGAAGGGTGTACACGGTAAAGCTTACAGCAAAGACTTGTAACAGTGAGGTGCATGTTAAAAACCCTGATTCTTATCTCAGACTGGTTTTACTGTTGTGTAACTTCAATGTAAGCGTCTTATATTGTAAACAACTTGGGGGCAAGGACTGCCTTTTTGTTCTGTTTGTACAGCATCTTACACAGCAGGGCTTCCTGCCTATGACTGAGTCCCCCAACTGCTACCTCAATGCAAATTAAAAATAAGAGAGTTATTCCTGATTTATCTCAGTTTGTGAGAGAGAATTATGTCCGTTGAACAGCAATGCTCTCAGTGGTTAGATGCATCATGTTACAACCGGACTATGAGGAAATGCTTTTTAAAGCCTCATGGCAACAGACCAGGAAGACAGAAAGAAAAAAGTAACCTGATTTGTAAACTGAGCTTGTTTTCAATCCCACTCACCCATCATTTCTGTGACACTCTTTGATCTTACCCACTTTTCACTTCTTTAGCCCCACACTTGTGTGCTTCCTTCACCTTCTCACTGCTCTGTGTTGTACATACCCTGCCTTAAATTCTCCCACATTAGCTGTGGCCTTTGGCATTCTCAACAATCCTGTGAGGTGAGCAGATCAGCATTATTACCCCTTTATTACAGGGTAGGGAAAAACTGATGCAAAAAGTGACTTACTCAAGGTCACATGATAAGCCATTGACCAAACCAAGATTTGAACTCAGGTCCTTAATAACTCTTCTAGCATAACATTCATCCCTCCCTGCCCCCTTTCATTTTCTCTTTTCACCTGTCATCTCATATCTGGTGAAAGACTGAACTCTTTGGGGAAAGCGCCTCCCTCTTATCTATAAGTAATGGTAGCTAACACAACTTGGGTACTACATTGTTTTTCTTACACACACACACACACACACACACACACACACACACACACACACACACACTCTCTCTCTCTCTCTCTCTCTCTCTCTCCCCCCCCAATACATTATTACTTATCAAATACCATTGTAATAGTGCCACTTTATCCTATGTATTCTGAATTTACAGAGTGATGGACACAACCCAACAGGGCTTTCTAGTCTAATTTTTTTCTTAGATTATGTAAGGGGACATTGAAAGGAAAGAAAATACCCAAGAAATACCATTTACGTACCTGAACCAAAGTGCAAAGGACAAAGAATAGAAGATTTAAAATAGATAATCCAGGAATTAGATTTCGTTCCAGCACCATAGTTTCATGTTGTTGGTCAGCAGACATGAGCATATAAATCATTAAGATTAAGACAGGGATTCCAAACACTAGGCTGCACAAAAAAGAATTCCTCCATCTGAAAAGGAGAAGTAGTGAAGCCATTGTATTAGAGTACACTTTGGTAGTACTGGGGCCAAATACTAGATGTGCAAAGCTCCCAGGCTGAGTCAAGTACATTTGGCTCTGGGCAGAACTGGCTCCAATTCATACTTCATGCCAGTGCTTAAATACTTGCCTAAAGATGTGACTTTGCCACCTGCATTTTTCAGAAAAATAACTCTAAAATGCATAAAAACTGAAAGATAATCCATACAGGCATAACAGTACTTGAACTGAAGGACAAACAACTAAGTACCTACATATTAAATGCGCCTAGCACAAGGATAAACCTAGTAACTGGGTGCAGATTACTGTCACACTTGAAGAGGCCTTCTCTTTGGTACGGTCCTACTTACTGTTTTATTTCCTTCTTGTGATCCAAGTTATGAGCATTAGGATCTCTCTTGGCCAACGAAGCATGAAAACCCATTTCCTTTTTATTAACAAAACAAAAGGCTTTTGTTAATTGAGATGTATTATGCACAGCAGATGATAAATTAAGTTAAGATCAGAAACATCAGATTTAAGTGACTTTTAAACACAGGTTTCTATTCATTAGAGGAGTGAAATTCTGCAATAGCTTTCCAAGGGGAGTGGTGGGAGCAAAACTGCTAGCTGGCTTCAAAACTGATCTTGATAAATTTATAGACGGAATGGCATAATGGGACAGCCTAGTTTACTAATTGACTGACCTTTGGCTTCTAGTAGTAGATATGCCAATGGGACAATTGATGGGGTACGTTCTGAGTTATTACAGAGAATTCTTTCTTAGGTGTCTGGCTGGTGAGTCTTGCCCACCTGCTCAGGGTTTAACTGATCACAATATTTGAGGCTGGGAAGGAATTTTTCCCCAGGGCAAATTGGCAAAGGCTCCGAGGGTTTTTCACCTTCATCTGTAGCATGGGGCGTAACTCAATTGCTCCGTATCTTAACTTAAAGTCTTCAAATCATGATTTGAGGACTTTAATGACTCTGCCATCAATTAGAGCAGGGGACTCAAACTCGCAGCCCATGGGCCACATATGGCCTCTAAACTTATTTGCTGCAGCGATATTCTTGTTATTGATATTTGCAATATCATTGAATGAAAAGGTTTCAGGGGTGTGGACCTCGGGCTAACATACTAGTCCTCACACAGCTCTCGTGGTGATGAGAGTTTGAGACTGCTGGGTTAGTGATTTGTTGCATGAGTGGGTGGGTAAGATTCAGTGGCCTGCATTGTGCAGGACCTCAGATTAGATGACCATATTGATCCCTTCTGATCTCAGAATCCGAGTCTTTTTATTTATGTATATAGTGTCTACCAATGTTCCCTCTAAGGGGAGAGAGCAGCTGAGCAACTCCTGTTGCTCAGCTGCGCTCTACCCCCCCAGGGCCTGCTGCGCAGCCCCTCCCCCCCGCTCGCCCCCCCCAGGCATCGCCCCCCCATGCCGCTCCCGGCATTGCACCCCGGCCCCGGCATTGCCCCCCCCGCTCGCAGCATCACCCCCCCCACCTCGCTCCTGCTAGCCCCTCCCCGCTGCCCGCAGCACGCCCCCCTGCTCCCGCTCCCACTCCCCCCCCCCCAGCCCCCACAGACTTACCTTGGGGCTGGACTGGAGGGGCAGGGCCCAGCCCTAACTCCTGGGCCAGAGAAGCTCTACGGAGCATGCCCAGAATTTCTGGGCATGCTCCGTTAGAGCTTCTCTGGGCGGGAGTTTTAAAACTCCCTGCTCCACAGGAGCTCTAGGCAGGGACTCTGGCTGCCGGCAGTGCGCTGCCGGCAGCTTTCCCTGTGCTGGCGGATGCAGCGCGCTGCGCTGCAGCACGCCAGCGCAGCTTAGAGGGAACACTGGTGTCTACCTAAGTGAAAGGAGCTCAGATAATGCTGATGATGACCAAATAAAAGACAAAGCATTGATGATGAGGTACCTCATCATTAGACACATCCACAGTCCTAACAGATCAAAGATCCAGAGTCTGATGATGGGAGCAGCTAGGATTTTGTAGTCCTCATTTTTAAGGACTGACTTTCTCTCTCCAACTTCACCAAGGAAATACTTAAAACAAACACACAAAATAAAAATAAATGGAAAAACCCCCCACCATATGGAGGGCAGGATGGTGTTAAATCTAGTGTGCCTGTGAACCTTGATAGGCTCTCCTTAATTAACAGTACAGTACTGCAGGAATACATCAAGCCACCCCAGAAAGTAGCAAGCAATAGTAAAGAAGCCAAAACATAAAACTAATTAGAATCGCTCTGCTTTTCCATGTGCTTCTCTGCTGTGCCCAGCACGACAAGTATCTGACTGGAACTTTACAGTGTTGCAGGAGTACAAGCAAACAGCATTGTAAGCAAAAGTACATTTACACTTCGTAGCTGGCATTATATGAAAGGCCAGTGGTAGTATTTGCTTTATAGAGCCACCACCACCTTAAGTGTACCATTTATCTGTAATCCTCACCATTCACATAGCAACTCAGTGTAAGAATGTACCAGTTCTGCAGCTCGGAAACACTCTGAAGGAATATCCTGGAGCACAAAATGAATTTAACTGGTTTTGGTACGATCCATTTCCCTGCATTCTGTAATCTCTGCCACACTATTCACAAAGAAAACTTATGCTCCCTTCCCCTCTGGGGAGAATGGAAAGCATCCCTAGCAAAACTGTCATGATGACACTGCATTTTGTAACAGATTTTATGGACATAGTGGTTACAGCTGAGCTAGTTTTATTTTCTTTAGAGTCATATTACAAGTTGTTGCAAGAGTCTGCTCTGAATATCTATTCTTTCTCTCACTGATCACTCTGAACCACCATGGGAGTCAATTCCAATGACTGAGGTACAGTTTCAAAGCTGTATTTACGTGGGTTTAGTGCCTTTCCACTATGTAGTTGCTCTTACAGTCTCTAGCTGGCAGTAGACAGCAATTTGAGGTATCACCATTCTGTTGGACTACCTGCATTTGAACAGAATGGAGAGGCGCATCCACGTATTGATGCTTTTAAAAAGCATTGAAAAGGTTAATGTCCCTGGAGGCCACTCTTTGAAGCATGTAGCCCCACTGACCACACACTATTGGCTTTGTCACATCAGGGAAAGTGTTCTTATCCAAAGCTGTAAAGTCAATGAGCTGCTCCGCACTTTTAATCGCTTCCATTTGTCTTCACTTTCCTTTGTACTTATTATTGGATTTTTTTTAAATGACTTGTTTTAATAACTTACCTCAATAGTTTTTATAATATCTCGAGGTCCAATGATTTCAGGATCAAACTGGACATGAGCTTTACAGGTAGCAAGTGCTACTGAGGTATAGAAGATGCCATTAGTTCTGGTTAGTTTGGACTCAATATTGTGAACACAGGAAGCACAAGTCATCCCCGTAATCTAAAGAACAATTGTGAATGCAGTTAGTGATCTCTACAGCCATCTTGGTCACAACCACACCTGAAATAGTACTGGGAGGTCGGAGGCAGGGATGGGATTACAGGGGAGAAGGGATAGCAGCAGACCTGTTATTTGTTCACACTGCTTAAGAAGAATTAAGAAGCTGAAAAAGAAGTGCAGGTCCCAAAGTTCCAAGAAATGCATCACTGATATCATTGTAATACATAAAGGACAGCATAAGACCGGTAGGAGATTGAGGTGAGTTTGGATTCAAAATGATTGGTGAGGCTCACAATCAATTGCAGTTGAGATCTACATTGTAAGTTAAATTGGTCTGCTAATGATGCACGAGATACCACCAAAGCCCAAGTTCTGCAGGATGAGGTATTTGTGATTCAGTATTTGTCACACTCTTCATTAGCAGAGAGCCAAAACCCGAACTCAATGGGGCTATGGAAAATTGTGCTGCTGGAGATGCTGTCTATTTGCTAAAAAAACAACAAGCAGTTGTGTGGCACTTTAAGACTAACAGATTTATTTTTTGCATGAGCTTTCGTGGGAGAAGATCCCACTTCCTCAGATGCTTCGAAGATGGGTGAACTTACAGAAAGGAATGAAACTAAATGCAAGGGGGTGTAAAACATAGGATCAGGTCATAAAGTGACAGCAAATCAGAGCAGTTTACAGGCTTAAAGAATGGGAAGCCTGAAGTCAAATTACCCTTTGTAATGGGAAAAGAACCCATAATCTCGATTGAGTCCTGCTTTCACAGAATTTTGCTTGCATATTAATTCGAGTTCAGCTGTTTCTCTTTGGAGTCTTGATGTCCCAGGTACATCTCTAACGACAGTCGTTAACAAATCCATCATCGAGTGATTAGGAAGATGGAAGTGCTCAGCAACTGGTTTCTTTGTTCTTTGATTTCTGATATCAGCTCTGTTATTCTGATATTCAATCTCTTACGGAGCGATCGTCCTGTTTGTCCAATATATAAGGTGTTGGGGCATTTCTTGCACATGATGGCATAGACCACATTAGTAGAGGAGCAGGTACCTAATCACTCGATGATGGATTTGTTAACGACTGTCGTTAGAGATGTACCTGGGACATCAAGACTCCAAAGAGAAACAGCTGAACTCGAATTAATATGCAAACTAAATTCTGTGAAAGCAGGACTCAATCGAGATTATGGGTTCTTTTCCCATTACAAAGGGTAATTTGACTTCAGGCTTCCCATTCTTTAAGCCTGTAAACTGCTCTGATTTGCTGTCACTTTATGACCTGATCCTATGTTTTACACCCCCTTGCATTTAGTTTCATTCCCTTCTGTAAGTTCACCCATCTTCGAAGCATCTGAGGAAGTGGGATCTTCTCCCACGAAAGCTCATGCAAAAAATAAATCTGTTAGTCTTAAAGTGCCACACAACTGCTTGTTGTTTTTTTACTGGACTAGACTAACATGGCTATCCCTTTGGAAACTGTCTATTTGCTGCCATTAAAAGATTTCATCTCACCTCTCCTAGGGCAGCTGCGTTAACAACATTCAAACCAAAACTCCACATAGTTAACTTCTTTCTGCTTATGTAAATTCTTCTTGTGGATCAATAACTTTCTGTTCTGTCATGTGCTACAAAATAGCTACCACTTTCCACCAGTGAAGCAGCCTGTATTTCAGAAGTTGGAATAGAGCATAGTAGGATTTGGCCATGTAGAAACAATTTGCAAAATTTATATAGAACTTTAAGATCCTTACATGAAGTCTGAGGTACAATTATTCTGTATCTGATTACCATTATTCTGGCAATAAAGAAAGAAGTATTAGGAAGTCTGAATATCTGATTAAAAAGGCTTTAGTGTTTGGGGCATCACAGCTATGCAAGTCTGCACTGCTTGTGAAATTGATAAAAATTAGATTTTTCACTGGACATAACCAGTGTGGTGTGTTTCCTTTCCAAGAAAGGATGGCACTAGGGTAGGTGTTCACATCTTGTTTACCTAACAAACATTTTTGCCTCTTTATAATAATTTTTTTCCTTGAAGGATTAAGAAAAGCAGCAGCAGCAGCCAGCACCACAGCTGTTCAAAAAACAACCACTAAGATGTGTTTTTGCAAATGAACATTCCTGTCAAACTTGTACAAACATGGAAAAACCCTTTTGTTCCCATTCATGTTACTCACAATAAGCTCTATATTGCCATCTGTACCAGTATGATCTTCGATGACTGTAGCATCAAAGCCCAAGTTATGGATCAGCTGCACTATTTCAAAAGGCTGAATGCTCTCTGGCTTGTATTTTATCTCTGCTTTTCCTGCCATCAGTGCTACTAGAACTGAAACAATACCTGCAATGGAAGCAGTTGAGTTGTGTTAGATACTGTAGCTCCTTCAAGGAGCACATAATGCAATTGCTAATCAAGAGGCATTCCCATAATATAATGTGTGGACATTTAATGGCTCTAATCCAGGGATAGACAAAATTGGCTTACTGCTAGGCACTGGCAATTTTACTTTAGGTCACCAGAGGGCATTCCTCCATTACATTTCTGCAGTGGAGCTAGGCAACAGCCTACTAAAATTGGTTGTCAGGGTGACCAGAACCAGATTTCTCAAATCCTAATCTAATCACTCCCCCATTGTAGTGTAATTCCCCAAACATATTGATAAAAAAAAGGACAGAAGCTTCAGTTTCTCAAGATATGTATTCTTCCCTTTGATTTAGCTATGCAATTTCCATTAGCATTTGTAGAACAGGAGAATCAGATTGGAAGCTCTTTGGGACAGCAGTTGTGTCCTACTATCGGTGTATCCACCACCTGGCATGACTATGGTATACCCGCCAAATGGCACAGTCACTGATAGACTGACTACTGTAGTGTGGCTAGTATCAATAAATACTTAATTACAGAAATAAGAGTATTTATCAGACCTCACCTCAAGAACATATTTTAATGTGTTGTAACAATAGAGCTTTGGAGACTGTGCACAGGACTGGGACTCAGAAGACCTGAGTTTGATTCCTGGCTCTGCTACCTCCCTGACAGGTGACCTAGTGCCTCAGTTTCCCCATTTAGAAAAATGGAGATAATGACACTGATGTGTACAGTGCTTTGAGAGCTACTGAAGTGAAGACACAAGTGTTCATTATCACTGACAGAATGCAGTAACCTTCACACCCAGCAGATGCAAAGTACTTTACAGAGCCTCTACAAGAATGTTAGAACCTCACCGTCTTCTTTTTGCAGATTTCTTTCAATGTTTGACACACATGATGCACAGGTCATGCCTTTGATCTGCATAAAGCATTCTTCTGTTGCCCCTACACTGAGCTGCTTTGGACTCCTGAGGTATGAATTCTTCGGATGGGTATCAGAGGCGTAGGATTCAGAAGATAGTTCACAAACGTTTTCCATTTTCAAGGAAGTTGACCCCAGTGCCTTAGGCTGTATGGCCTCATCCCTGAAAAGCTGTTGATTCATATACGTCATGGGGGTGGTATCTTGAATAAACACACCATAAACACAATTAACATGGGTCAAAAAAGCAAACCAGAAACACTTAACAGAAACATCCAAATTTTTCAAATGACGGGATGACTACCCTGTGATTTTGGTTTCTTTAGTCACGAGTAACTTGTTACTTTTGGGCAGATTACCAACACTACCTAACCATTTTACTTCATTTAGTGGTAATCCATCTTTAACCACAAATGACCCCTCCTATCTGCATTCTTGTTGCTATGAATATCTAGTCTGAGGGTAACTTCATTAGAGAACACAGCCCAGCTACATGCTCATATTGTTCTCATCTCTTTCCCTTCGTGACCCCCATTCAGCACCTGATCACTAACCAGGATTGGAACATGGGTGCATTTTTCAGCAGGTAATCCAGATGCTAGAAGTACAGAGCACCCACAGTTCACACTTAAGTTACACATTGACACTTTGCATCACTCAGGATCAGGCTCTGTAGGATGAATTTCTCCCTTTGTGAGGCACTGAGTAGGCTACCTCTGCAGATTACCAACTTTGAGAATTCCCAGCCCTAGCCAGGTCCACATATCATCTCTCTACCATCATACCCCCAAGAGAAGGAGGGGTAGGAACTGCTCCAGAACATACGGAAAATGGCAGGTCCCTGCCCCTTCCTTTAGCCTGATCCACTGACCAGCTCTCTACCCTAGGCTAGGGAGCAGCTAAAGGAGCTACCCCAGTTATTTGGGTCTCTGGGAGGCCTTTGCACCCACAACAAGATCTACCCACAGACAACCGTAGATGCTTGAACTATTGATATCATCTTCCAGCTGGCTATTTTTTCCCCCACTGTCTTACACTCAGCTGTAAGTGGAAAAATGTGGTAGAAAGAGTGAGGACACTTATCCTGGGGTTGCAATGGTGAAGAAAGTAACTCAGAGTCTCTGGGCTGACAAAAGGAAGACAGTGAAAGTGTGCAGGCTGCCCAATGGTTACTAAGGAGGATACAGGAGATATGTGGGCTGTGGGTGGTAAGCTGAGATGGAGAAGAATACATTCCCTCCATCAGTTAACAGTGTGTTGGAGCTGACTGACTTTAGTACTTATTTCCTTGCTTTTCACAGTTTGTGTTGAGATTTTCAGCCTAGCTACTTTAAATCAAAGGCAACAAAAAGTCTAGGTGGAAATGAATAAGTCTGCCATAAGCATAAGCCTATATCCTGAACTAGTTTGTTAAAAATGTCCATACAAATCCAGACCACCCCTCTTATTCTCATGCTCTGTTCTTCATGTTATTTTTCAAAGCATGTGTGCGTGCACACACAAGCAAGATGATTTTTAACTTTTTTATTTTGCTGTGACGAAGTAATAATGCAAAATATTTATAGCTAAAAAGCATTTAAAATACAAACAAAATGCTTTTAAAATATCACCTACTGCCCCTCAAATAGTAAAAGATAGTTTCCACTGATACGCCATCTGTGGTTTTATTTTATTTATTAAATCCAAGTTTAACCAGTTGTTAAATCAACATTCCATACATTACATTCTGGAAATGCTACAGTATGATGACCTTAACAAAAGGGGCACAGGTTATAGGAAAAAATAGGGGGGAAAAAGTTAACTCTTTTAACATAAAATAGTTTCAATTAGGCCTGCACTTTTCTGATAGATGTGTGTAAACTAAATTGTATGCCATTAAATTTCCTTTAAATTAGGCTGAATGTGTGTTGTATAAAATAATGCTAAAAAAATAAGTATAATGCATGTGTGAGTGTTTTATCTACAACACAAAAATAATTTGAATACATGCTTCAAGTAGTTTAGCTATACATTAGTATGCAATTTGTTTTGAATGTAGGCTTAATTATTTTCAGAAAGAGAAGAGAGTGGGTCTTTGGATGCTGTGTTTAGGCCTGGGAGAAAACAGGGTTATACCTCTGTTATGTAGTGTAATTAACTCTTTTACATAAAATAGATTAAACCAGTTTTGTATTTTGCCTGCATAAATGTATTAGCCTATTTTAAATCATCAGATTTCTTTGAAGGTAAGCTGTGTGTATTTCATATAACCTAATGATGAAAAAAAAAGCATGAATGTGTGTGGTAGTGGGTGATATATAAAATAATATAATACTAGTCCAAATTATACTTATGGTGATTATAAAATAGCATTCAAATAAGCTTCATCATGGGCTTAATGGTTTTGAACAGTAGGACCAGGATGGTGGAAGTGAGTGGTGTTACATCCATGTACGTTCTAGTGTTTTGCTAATTTTTTTGTTGAATGTATTTGTCCCTCAAAAACTTTACAAAATTTAAGGGACTTTTAAGACAAATTGAGCCATTATGCAGACAGAAGAAATTTTACTCCTGACCCAGATTCAACTGATATAAACCTAACTGCTGAATTTACATAATTCTTGTGAAATAAAGATAGTTACCTGCATTCTCCTTTTATTTGGCATTTTAATTCTAATTTATATTTTAATAGAATGTAATAAGTTAAGTGCTGTATTCACAGTGACTTAGGAAAATACGGAGTAACCACCTATCTGCTGAAAAATCCATATAGTGCTGTGTTCACAATGACTCCAAATATTAAAATACATCACATTTTCCTATGACATGTGATTCCCTGAGAGGCCACATTGTTAAAGACTATCTTCTGATTTGATTCAGGCAAGAAGGTGTGGTTTGTCACAAGTTCCCAGAATAGGGGTTTCAGCCAGTTGGGCAGTGGCAATCTCTGGCATGAAATGCTTCTCTTCCTTTTTTCCTTCCTTGATTTTTTAAAAGTCTTAACTATCTCTGAAAAGTGGCCATGCCCTTTAGTATGTAACTAGCTCTTTGGTTATAGTTTCCTAATATTTTGGAACATTTGTGCAATTATTAAACAAACCTGTTTTTAAAGAATGGACTACCTGCACAAATTTGACTCTAAAATGCATGTGCATGTATAAAACACTTCTCTTTTCTCTCTCAGTAAACTTGTGCACAATTATTTAATGCCTTTATTTAGAAAACCCTTACCCCCATAGAAAGTTACTCCCTAAAACAGTGGTTTTCAAACTTAGGATCAGGATCCAGCACTGAGTCATAGACCCACAGTCACTGGGTTATGGCATCCCCTGCTGCTGCCAGGAACACAATGCTCAAAGATGTAATTGTTGGCATAAATGATTTTTTTCAACAGGGTCCTAAGGAAAAAAGTTTGAAAACAACTGCTCTGATAGCACATTTTCGAGATGAAATTCTATTGCCTGTATTCTACAGGGCAGACAAAATTACAATGGTTCCTTGTAGCCTTAAAAAAAAACCCAAAACTCCAAACTGTCAATTTTAGAAACCTTTAAATAATAAAAAAAACCAAAAAAAAAAAAAAACCCCCAAACAACTTTCCCCGAGCTCCAAAATTACTTATAGAAAACAGACAGTACCTGTGAGAACTGAAGCATCAAATCCCATGTCTGCTATAGCATCTCTTAACTCTTCTGAATTAGTTACAGCTGAATCATAGTGTATGGTTCCAGTTTTTTCAGCTAATGAAACTGATATATCTTGTACCCCTTTCCTTTGGGATACTGTGCTTTCTATGGACTGTACACAGGATCTACAGGTCATTCCATCGATCCTAAGAGTAGTTGATCTTGTCATCTCTTTCAATTGATCTCTAGAGGGAGCATGACAAACCTGAGATGATGAAAATGCTGCCTTTGATAAAAGCTCTTTGCTATTTGCTTCCATTCCATTAGGGAGGGAAACTTTAAAGTTACCAGGTGGAAGGGCCTCAATGGCTTGTTGCAAAGATAATGGGGTAATTGTATTTGGGTTAAATTGCACAATGGCTCTTTTATGTTCCAATGACACTTCAATATTTTGTACACCTGGAAGACTTGATATATTTCCTTCAATGTTTTTGACACAAGATTTGCAATGCATCCCTTCTATGCCCAAAGCCGTCATTGTTGTATTATTTGTTTTGCCCACCACTGGCTCCACATTGCTATGCCTGATGCTGGCAGGAGTTCTTGTGCTTGCAGTCTGCAAACGTTCTAGATCAATCATATCAAGCTTCAATGGGGCTAGCTGGCTCTTAATTGTGCTTTCATACCCCATGTTATCTATGTGATTCTTGAGGTCTTCAGGTTGAATGATGTAAGGCTGGTAAGCAATGATTGCTTCTTGGTTGCTGAGGGAAACTTTGATTCTCAGAACACCATGTAGTTTTCCAATCTTTTCTTCAATGGTGTTGACACATGACTGGCACGTCATACCTTCTACCCATAGCTTAATTAGGGCTTCTCCCAAGGACGTCGATTTTACAGTTGATGCTGTAGCTCTTTCTTCTGCTATGCTGGTATCAAAGCCCATGTCTCCAATTTCCTGGCAAATCTCTTGGGGACCTATTTCTGACTGTATATAATTCACTACTGCGTTGCTCTGCTCAAGGGAGACCTTGATACTCACAATGCCCTTCAGCTTGGAAATTCTGTCCTCTATTGACTGCACACATGATTGGCAAGTCATACCCAAAATGTTGACCGTAACAGTGTTTGTTTGAGGAGGTAGAAAGGTTGCACTTTCAGAGCTCTCCTCATAGCAGATGTTGTCAAAGGCAAAATTCTGTTTCATGGTTGGTTTCCATACACAACCAGCAAGGGAGCTAGACTTGGACAAAGCCTGAAGTGCAAGAAAAATAAACAAAGTTAAACAGATGCAACACCTGAGTTCTAAATGAGCTGTGTTCTACACCAATGGTTCTCAACCTTTTGCAAGTCGTGTCACATTTGGTGGCCTGTCACACACCAGCCCATCCCCCACCCAAATCCAGCCACCTCCCCGACTCTCTGCAACACACTTATTACTGTATAGCAACCTAGTAACGTGGCCCAACACAGTGGCTAAGAACTGCTGTTTCACACAGCTGGCAATGCTACTAAATTACTGGATGCCACTAAAATTCACAGCAACATTCATTAAAACACCAAAGACTATCAATAACATAAGAAAGGACTGATCATCAGCTGCTGATATTTATCTTTAGTGCAGATTTTTAAAATATTCACTAGATACAACAAGTGAGGTTATCTATTGAAAAGGAAAGCTCTACATGGCAATGGAACATAGAGGGCCCCAAACTGTAAGGCACATCCCCTGCTGGACAGATAGCTTGGGAATCCTGATGTCTGGGTCAAGTCCAAATGGTAGAAGTTGAATACTGTGGTTTTTAACCCGAGATGTACAAGTGTGTCTTCTACATCCTTTGAACAAGAGGTATGCAACAGAACTAGAAGACATACTCTTCCAGAACTTTGCTTCAGTTTCTAGGAGTCATTTCAATAAGCAGCCTCAGTGTTAACAATTTCCAGGAAATTGGTAATGACTGTCTAGGGGTACCATCCACCCCAGTTTTCTGGGATCACACCTCTTTCCTCGTTAAGGGAGATACCCCAGGAAGACAGATTTCTTGGGACATTAAAATTCCTGGGTTTTGACAATCACATCCCCAGTGCCTCCTCAACTTCTAGCAGCTGTAGGGGGAGGAGCTGAGGGGTGGCACTACCTATGCAAAGAGAGTGCCGGCCCTAGAGTGTGTGGGAGCTGCAGGAATGGGGCAATTTAGGAGCATCAAGTGGGACCAGGGGGAATTCACGGCTGGCGGTGCCCAGTCACTGCCATGTTGGCACTGGCCATGGGGGCCACTGTTGGGAGGGAATAGGATCAATCTGGATGATGGAACATTCTGGCTTGAGCTGATGCCCTCTCCTGGGGGAGGATGTTGTGGGTTGAAGAATATGCCAGAGGACCCCTTCCCGTTTCCAAAATCCACTCCCTCCAAGTTCCCCCACAGCTGCAATCCACCACCTACCACATCCCCCTAGATCCTGCCTTGCCCCTCTTCACCTCCCCAAGCCCTAGTACAGTCTTCCACCCCTCCAGATCCTGCCTAACTTACCATAACCTCAATGAAGCCCTCCCATTTCTCAACTCTTGCCTAGCTTCCCTCCAGCTCTCTCACAGTCCCTATAAACCCTCAGGTCCCGTCCCCCCCAGGTCCTCTTACTCCTCTCCAGCTCTGATCCAGCCCCTCTAGTTCTCACCTCAACCTTGCTATGGTTTCTTTCAGTCCAGATCTCAAGAGTCCCAATCCATTCACCCATTCTGGATCTTTCAGTTCCCCCTCCTCTATTCCCCCAAACCTCCACGATTCACCATCCTCCAGCCCTATTTATTGGCTCCCCAAGCTCCAATCTAGCCATACACTCCCCCACTGCCTATACTCCAGCTCTTCCCAATTCCACCCCAAACCTCCTCCCCATGCTAAACTACTGATGCTTTTACCTTGCACTTCATCTCCTAGGGTGGGTAGTGCACCCCTTCCTCTGGGTCCACCCTCCTAAATTCCCATACCTCCCCCAGTGCTGTGACTCTCTCTCTGTGCCTTCAATGCACATCCTCATAGGCTATTTACACCAGAGGCCATAGCAGTCAGAGTGGGTTACCCTCCCAAACACCACTGTGCCCCAGCAGGCCCCAGTCTTTCACAGTGGCTTCTCTGGGTGGGCTCCAGTCTGACAGCATCACTTGCACCATTGTAGGTATGCCACTTGGCACCAGTGGCTTTAGTCGTAGGGTGTGAGGGGCAAGAAGATATCCTGGTTTTCTGTACTTTCAAGGTGGCAACCCTAAGCCTGTGACATCACCTCTGTCCTTCTGTTACATTTCTTTTTCCCACACTCCTGCTAACTGTACTGATTTCTCTTTCCCTCTTTGTTTGTTACTTGTGTTTTGCTTAGTGTCAAGCCAGTAACAAAAAATGGTGAAAGAATATCTGTGATGTTGCAATGTTTTTTAAATGACAAAGTCAGTGTAAATACTGTTTTGAGCATAATCAGCAACAGGAAGGGGCTAAGTTTGTTCATTCCTTGAATTCTTAGCTTAGATATGAAGCTGTCCCAATATCTGTGTGTTGATCCAATTTTTTTTTTTAAAAAAGACTTTTTTTCTGATTAAAAGTCTAAGTAAAAAATTCTGTTTCATGTTCTTTTTTCTCCTTCTCCTTTTGCCACTGAAAGATATGAGGGGAAAAAATGAGCAAGAGAGACAAGACATCAATATTTGAGGTGGAAGGGAGCCAAAACCAACCATACACATCAGAAATTTTGTATTGACTCATAAATTATAAGACCAAAAGAAACCATTGTGCTCATCCAGTCCTACTTCCTGTATAATGCAAGCCATAAGGCCTGAATTAATTCCTGTTTGAAGCATAGCATAATCTTTTAGAAAAAAAATCTAATCTTTATTGAAATTGCTCCAGGGATGGAGAATCCACCATTGCCTTTGGTAAATTGTCCAAGTGTTCCCTCACTTTTACAAACTTAATACCTTATTTCTAGTCTGAGTTTGTCTAGCTTCAACTTCCAGCAAGTAGCTCAAGTTATACCTTTGTCTGCTGGATTGAAGGACCCATTTTCATATTTTTTTTTTATGCAGTCACTTACAGATTGTAAGAGAGACTCCTAACTTTCTCTTTTTTAAACTAAACAGACTCAGATCCTTGCTGTCTATGACTGTAAAGCACAGTTTCTAATCCTTTCATAATTCTTTCATGGCTCTAGTCTCAACCCTTTCCAATTTGTCAAAGACTGAACAGTTGACACCAGAACTGGCCCACCATTTCTGTAGCAATGGCACCTGTGCCAAACACAGAGGTAACATAACCTTTCCACTCCAACTTAAAACTCCCCTATTTACATTTCCAAGGATTATATTAGCTGTTTTGTCCACAATGTTGCATTAGGAAATCATGTTCAGTTTTATTTCAAGTTTTTTAAAAAATATTTTTTCACAAGGAGGATAAAAACCAACAATTTGTTTAGAAATATTTACATGTTTTATTGTCTTATTTGCTTTTCTTTTTAAAAATAAACCAGTTTAAAATGAAATCTGATTTTTATACAAAATATCTTAAGACCTAAACTTATCATAATCCTTAAAACATGTAAATAAAACAATTAACACAATGAATTCATGAGCTTCTATCAAAACCTTTGTGTTAAAGGCTGTTTTTCTATACAAAGAATCAGAAAAAAAAATTCTAACTTTTGAAGTCAAGCTTCATAAATGCAACACAATAGGTGAGCTTACAACTAGCGTCAATGTGGCACTTCAGTGTAGAAAATACCTATGCAGACAGGAGGGGTTATCCCATCATCACAGTTCATCCATCTCTCTGAAGGATAACTAGGTCAACAGAAGAATTCTTCCGTCGATCTAGCACTTTCTATACCAGCCATAGGTACCTTAACTACATTGTTTAGAGGTGTGAATTCATCACACCCCTGAGCAACATAGCTGGATCAACCTCACTTTTTAATAGTAGACCAGGCCTTAGTAATTTAGGACACTATCTTATTTCCAAGAGACTCAGGCGAGTTAAACTTTAGCTCCTATTGCTTTCACTTGGGTCTTGTCTATACTAGAAAAATAAGCTGGCATAACACATATGTTCACTTACAGCACTTATGTTCACTCCACCCTCCTTGGGTCAGTGGCATGCAACTTTACCAGGAGCATTCTCACCAACCTAAGAAGGGCTGTGTGGTGAGCCAAGGGCCCAGCCTCTGCCAAGAGCCCCACAGGCCTTATCCCTGCCAAGAGTCCCCCTGCCAATCAAGGGCCCAGTCCCTGCCAAGAGCCCCACAGGGTCTCAGCAGGCTACCCTGCCTACAACCTATTCCCTTCCAGGAGCCAGTCCCAAGCTTTTCCTCTCCCCATTTGCTAATGGGAACTAGGGGAAGCTGTCTGAGGTTTCTCAATTCCCCACTCTCTGCTGGGAACCAGGCAGCTATGCCAGTTTCATGGTTTTTCAGCCAGCCCACAGTCAGACCAGAGACCAGCTGCTCAGCTCTCACGGGGGTTTTCTTGTCAGTCCCACAGTGGATGTAAGGGACACAGTGCCTACACTGACACTGCATCACCCTAACTAAATTGACATATGCTCTATACATCTCATTGAGTGGTTTTATTATGTTGGCATAGCAGGGGAGTTAGGAGCATTTTAGTCTGTATATTTTCACTGCTTTAGTGACTTCTGTTGACCAAACTCCACTGTATACCAGCCTTGAGGCATATTTGAAAATTTTCCCAGGCTGACCTGAAATTAATTTAATTCACTGATTACAGTTAAACCTCCTGTAGAATAAATCATGTAGTTGTAAATATGAAACATGTTCTGATAAAGTTCATTTATGTATCCAAAACATTGATGGTTGTTTTGTTTAATAAAAAATGCATTTTATATGCTGTTTTGTGTTTAATTAAATTCTACTCACCATTCTAATGCAGCTTAGCACAAATCATGAGCAAAAAGTTAATTATCTAACAAATAAACACTACCATTCCCCATTTTCAAACTACTAAAATGTACCATTAAAAAGAATGTAAAAATATTAGGCAACATAACTGTGTAAATAAATGTATATAGTGATAGTTCACACAGATAGTAAATGATGTAGGAATTCTGGTGAAAAGGCTCTGTTTTGTTGTAAATCAACATGTTTTAATGGTTATACTCTATCAATGAGAATGCAGCTGAAGTACAAATGGAAAACATTTATTAAAATTGATGCTATTGAAATGGAAGCTTTCCACTGGGTGATTTAAATCATGATTAAAATTGCTGATTTAAATTGCCTTGGTTTAAATAAATCCACCCATTTTCACCAAAACCCATTTCCCATTTTTTGACTAGCTCTAGCAAGAGTTTTTCTAAACCTACCACATGCAATTCATAGCTCTGTCTCAAAAAATGCTGCCTCGTTATTTATAAACGAGAGATGATTTGCTAACCTTAATGCAGTGGTTTCACACTTTTTGCATCAATGACTTCTTGCATACAGCAAGCCTTTGAGTGGGACTCCCCTGGGCAGCAAGGGCCACCAGCTCCACCATGCACAGGGCTGACAGCCCCAGCACTGCCATTTGGGACCTTCCAGTGTGCAACCCCCAGTTTGAGAACACCTTCCCTAATGAGTCAATGAGAGTCCAGCCACTCATTTCACTAAGTTCAAGCCTTCATTCAAGTCAAGGGCTGGGTTTCCCTGTTGAAAGCAGATGATTTATGGATATGAATCTTTTCTAATATTTCTATTTAATTTGAAGTATTTAGCTAGACATTTTTGCTCTCATTCAGTAGTTTTATGAAAATTCTGATCTGCATGTGTCTACTGCCAAAGGAAAGCAGTAGGAGCCTAATAAAAAGAGAGGTAAATGTTTAGTAAGTGATTTCAGGTTGTCAAGTTATGCTAGAATTCAGAGGTCAAGACCAGACATAAAAGTTCTATCATCTGGCAATGCAGTTGTCTTTGCATCTCTGAACAATGTGGATCATTGTAAAAATAAAAATAGTAAAATTCTCCTAGTGATGATTCTTCCAAGCTATTTCAAGGAGTCCAAAGTTCTTAGCAAGGCAATACAAGAACAACTGCCTCTTTAGGGAAGTACCTCAAAAATTAGAGTATGCAAATAAATGTGAGAACTTAGGGAAGAATAAATGAGCAAAGAGCTGATAATGATCAAGGAAAGCATCAGGTGGCATAGCACAGTGGTGGTGACAAAACATGAATACTAACAGTGAGCTGGAAAGAAATACACAAGGCATCAGCAGTGACAGGCATCCCTGAGGGGTGGAAACTTCAGGCTTCATTAATACACAAGAAAAACCCTTTGATATAATCAAAACACATCTGTAACTTTTCATTTGTAGCAATATTTTATAGAAGTGCCTGTGAAGCAACTACCTGCTTCATTTATTTTGTTTATCCCCATGCTGAAGGAGTCCTAGCTGCATTTGTACTTCCCTCAAAGAATCAGTCTTTCTGTTCTTAAATATCTTACATACAAACTTTACACTGTTAAGTGTCTTTCGTATAATTTGTAACCCAGGGCTCAACAAATCCCTTGTGCCAGGTCACCATGGCACCCAGGATTTTGCCCCTGGTGCCTAGCAGCACTGATGTAGGCAGGGACGTAGATGGTCCCTGGTGCCTAAAAGAAGAAGAAACAGCAGCACTGAGATTTTCAGTGCCACTGTCTCTCCCCCAACTTTTTTCCAGCAGCAAGGGGTCCTTCACATGCCACTGCTGAAAGTGGCTATGGCGGTTTTTCAGTGGTGGGGGGGCCCTGTGCACTCTGCACCACCACCAAAAGAAGTTGTAGTGGCAGGTGGGGCCTTTCACTGCCTCACACCTAGGGGCACCTCAGTTTTTGAACTAGCCCCTAGGCGTAAGGCAGATTTGTTGAGGCCTCTTGTACCCAAAACATACAAGACTAGTCAACAGACAGTCAAAACATCAATTTCTATAGATCATTCAAGCAAGAGGCCTTCTACAGAGGAACTAGAAAGAAATCAAAGGCATGGGTGAGGCAGATGTTGCAATATGAATTTGAAGGAAAGGCAAGCAGTATGGTTGTGTGCAGACTTTCACATCTTCAGAAGATGCCAGTCTGAACTGGACCCAAAGATGTTAGTGACCAAAAATTATTACTGTCTATCCACTGGTCTATGTTATATGACTTTGGTAGCCACAGTTTGGTATTCAGTTTTGGGAACTGTGGTTTTAGTGGTTCAGCATAGTAACAACAGGGTCATGCAAGGGCAGAAGGCAGCAGGCTGTGCTGGGACATGAGCCCCCCAGCAGTACTGATCCTGCAAAGGGTGAGGCAGTTTATGGGTGTCAGGACAGGATCAGGACAAGGAGGAGGAGAGACCATGGGAGGCATGATCAAGAGGCATCAGGCTGTGCCAGAATATGAGCTCCCTCCTCTCTCCCCCCCCCCCCAAACATTTTGATACTGCACCTGCTCCTGGGACTGTGGGGAGGAGGGGACCATGGTAGCATGCCAGGTGTGGGACTAGCTGCAGGGTGTGGAGGATCCTGTGCAGCAGGATGGGGATTGGCTGCCACAGGCAGCAGGCTTTGCTGGCCCTCCTCCCCATTCCCTGATTCTGGTCCTGGTCCACAGGGATTCACCAGCTCACACCCATCCAGCCTAAAAGCATGGAGCCCCAGCTCCCTAAGCCCAGCTGCACCAGTGGCATGGGGGTGATCACCTCAACTGCTCATGCCCACCTCATTTCAGGGTTTCCCCCTGCCCAGCTTCTGTCAGGGCTCCAGTCTGGTCCCTGAAATGCACATCCCTGAAGGTAGGACTCAGGGGATGTCTCCTGCTAGGTCTTGGGGTGTCCAATTTTCCAGCAAGGGCCCCAAACCCCTCCCCATTCAGCTCTAGCTTAGCCAGGCTCCCTCTGGGACTTTCTTACTGCCTAGCAGCATGGGACTGGAGAGAGCCTAGCTAGGGGAGCCAAGGGAGTCACAAATTAATGCAGGTAGGACGAGGGGAGGTACAGCAGGTGCAATAGCCCCAAGCCCCAGATGAGCAGCAGGGCCTGGCAGCACCACATGTTAACACCAAGGACACTGATCAGTCTAACACTAACCCCTTAAGCTTTATTTTTGTTGTTACAGTGGGCATGGGAAGCAGGCTGTGGGTTGAGAACTGGACCCTTACCCCCTTTCCCTAGCTGAGAGGCTTGAGAGCTGCCCTAAAACTGGAGCAATGACTGCAGTCCCAGGGGACAGAAAGCCTCAGCCCTACCTTACTAGATCAAGGAAGCACAGTCTGGGGAAACAAGAATTCACATTTGATTGATTTAACCTAATTAAATCAAACAGCTAATCAGTGCAGCCAGGCAGGTGGGGCAAGAGAAACTGCAGCCAGTCTGCAGCTAAAATAGTTGATCACCCCAACTGTCCCAGTGGATGTTGAGCACCCACTATTTTTTCTGTGGGTGCTGGGTCCCCTGGGTACTCCAAAAGTTGGCATCTATGCATAGCACTATCACTTGTGCTGACAAAATGCATGTTGTTCAGGATGGCGAGTTTTTTCCACACCCCCGAGCAACAAAGGTTTTGCCAAAATAAGTGTTAGTTTAAATGAGTTCTAAGAAGCTAGGCTTGCTGTGATATGAAAGGAAAGATCATAGGTGCAAGGTAGCTTATTGGGATTTTAATAGGGATGAAAAAGTTTTGAAGTAAATATGGTTTCAAAAGGAGGATTGGATCAGAGTGGCAGTTGGAAACTGTTTACACACACACACAGAATAGAATGGAACTATCAAGATGTAGCTAATCACCACTCTCATCACTTTGCTTCTAAGACTGCATCTCTTGACTCCACCTTTCATTGACATACCCTCAGTCTTACCTGCAATTTATCTACATCTTCTTGAAGTGCAGTCACCAGAACCAGATGCACTATTCTAGCCAGCAGCATTTGGACTAACACCAAGTACAGGGAGAAAATAACGTACACCACTGTTTATGTATCCTAAGTTTGCATCAGCCCTTTTGGCCTCAGCATCACCCCAGGTGCTCATGTTCAACTGATTATTCACAACAACCCCCAAATAGTTTTCAGAGTCACTGCTTCTCAAGGTAGAGACCCACATTCTGTCAGTACAGCCTACTTCTTTGTTCCTAGACGTATATTTAGCCATATTAAAATGCTTACTTTTTGCTTGTGCCTAGCTTACCAAGCAATCCTTGCTGCTCTGTATCAGTAATGTATCCTCCTCATTATTTACCTTTCTTCCAATTTCTGAGGCACAGTCTAGTGCCTTACCTGCAAGGCCATCTATTCCCCCAGCCCACCTCATTAAGCACCAGCTCTTCTAGGTCCTTCAATACCAAAGTCTTGTGAGGAAGGTTGAACTCCATTGGCAGAGAAGTCAGACAATTAGCAAAGAGTAGCCCTGACAGCTAGCACACAAGGAGCATTTGTGCCAGTTTCCTATTCCCACTGCTTATTTGTTATACCAGCTAGTTGTCTTGTCTTAGATTGCAAACAGCTCAGACAGGAATGGTGTCTTTTTATTAGCCATATGAGGCACTCCCAGCATGATGGTTCCTATATTGAGCCCTCCAGGCCCCATAATAATGTGTGTAATAACCACTAACAATTGGCTGGGGTGTAATGAAGAGCATGCAAGACTTAGTGCTCAGTACAGTGAATAAAAGGCACCCGCTGGTGAGCAAAACAGCAAGTTTGAATGGAGATACTGGTGACAGTTAGCTGCACATTTTTTTTCCTGAAAAAAAAACAAAACAACAACAAACCCACAACATCTTTATATCCTAACCAGAAGCATGTTGACCTATCAGCAGCAAAACCAAGAGAAGGACACTAGGAGATTAGATGCTCTGATATTTCAGGTGATGTTTTGCTGTCCTTATTCCTATGAGCCTGCAGGAGGCAGAGTTTCACAAGAAAAAAAAAGGCACCAGTATCAACCCTTTAGCAGGTCCCAGAGCAACATGGACAATAACCTTCTTTGAGACTATTCTACGAGCTGGATTTTCTGATTGTTGCGTAATGTGCTCTGGCAAGCTACACACACACACTCTCTCCCCCGCTGCACAAAGGGCGATGCTACCAGCTCAACCTGAAGTAAAACAGCAGCCCCTTTACAATTAACAAACAAGGAGTCCTGTGGCACTTAAAGACTAACAAATTTATTTACTCATAAGCTTTCATGGAAGAAAATCCCACTATGTCAGATGCTTTGAGTGGGATTTTCTCAAATGAAAACTCATGCAACAAATAAATTAGTCTTTAAGTGCCACAGGACTCCCTGCTTGTTTTACTGAACTAGATTAACAGAGATGCCTGTTTGGAACTTTACAATTAAAAATGCCATTTTAATGAGTAACGCACTTCATGTTTGGTTTGTCAGTTGAGTGTCCAGACACACATTCTTTTCCTCCCTTCATCCTCAACCTACTGTAGTGATACATATAAAAGAAGACCATCGACAAATCATAACAGCTGCTATTATTACTCACTGTCATTAGTAGCTAGTCATGGCCATACACTAACTATTAGTCCCTCACCTTTTTAAAAAAGAACACAACCAGGAGCTCAATATTATTCAATGGAATTCATCTTTCAAGAGAAGATTAATTTTGAAGGGCTATACTTCTCTATGGTCTTTTACAGCTTTCAAGCAGTTTACAAATTAAACACTGCAGCATCTCTGTGAAGTACGTAGAATCACTCCCATTTTAACAACAGGTAAGAAAGCAAAAAAGGGTTTAAATAATTGTAGCAAGTTTTACTAACTTAATATATCATATACCACACATTTAATGCTCCTGTGGGCTCTGTTTAAGTTTAATTTAAAATGAATTACTTTAAGCAGTTTCATTTATAACTTTTACATTGGGGAAGAGATGTGGTATGGGTACTTTATTTCTGATTTGGAATTAAATAAAGGCTAATTGCATGCAGTGTTCCTATCTCCGCTATAACTAGTAGTGCAGTATATCCAACATATTAAATAGCTGAACCGCATATGTAAACAGACCAGTTGGCTGGACTACTCTAGTCTTATGCCATGGTTGTTTCTCATAGTACAGATTTTTGCCATAAAACAATTAGAGACAGTAAAATCCTCCAGGTTATTTGAAAAAGCAAACAAGGACTCCTGTGCCACTTAAAGACTAACAAATTTATTCATTGCATGAGCTTTCATGGGAAAAAGCTCGTGCAATTAATAAATTTGTTGGTCCTTAAGTGCCACAGGACTCCTTGTTTGTTTTACTGAACTAGGTTAATACCACTACCCCTTTGAAACCAGGTTTATTTGGTCTGTTCCCCATTATCATTTCATTCTACCTGGATGTTAATTGTTAAGGCACTTTAAAAACTAACTATAAACACACCCTCCTTTAAGAGATGTCATTAAAAAAAAATTGTGTCCAACTATGAGCCAAGTTGCACTGGTATAATTTATGAGCACTTAGTGTTCTACTGTATCAGCTGTATTTTTTAGTAAGAATCACAACTGTATTTTACAACCGCAAGTTTTTCAAAATGAAATAGCACTTTCTCCTAAAAAGATTTACTGTATAAAACTATGAAATAGATACAGACAAGCCTGGCTGAGAAGGCAGCTGTGACAATTGTGCTACCACAAACTTTTGCCCAGTATCACTGATCCAGTTACAGCTAAGTAGCTTATCTGTAATTATCATCTTTATCAGTGTTCAGGCAATTTTTCAGGGTAACCAAACCACAAACTGATGCCTAATTACTGAAATAAACACATGTTAAAAAGGAGGAAGGTTAACACATTATATTAATATACTGTAATTACTAGGGATTCACAACTCACACTAAATATGCCCAGTAGTTAAAGTTATCTGATATTTTCCATTATTAATAAAACTCTGCATTTATAGATGATCTTTCAGGGAATTTTAAAGGGCTTTGCACTTGTAAAGCTTTTTTTTTTTTTAAATCCCCCAGCTAGAAAATTCAAGGGTTTTACAAACATTTGTTTTTGTATCGCAGCACCCCAGAAGCCTAAGGAACTTTGAATATAAAGGGGGTAACAAATCAATGTATATCTATGTCCCATACACATTGCTTTAAGCTCCCATACTTTTACTAGAAAACTTACATGAATGGTGTTGACTTCTGACGCTCCCACAAGATAACTCTGTGAAACTTTCTCTTCCTGCAAACAATCATCTGCTTTTCCAGGAAATTCTGACTTGGAGGGGTCACTGACAATCCCCAGTGCAGGCACAGCATTAGATGACTGCCATTTATGAAAAGTCACCAGGGTTACATTTTTGTTATTTAAAGTAGCCAGAGTAGACTGAGCCTTTTTCAAATCACTACCTGATTCTCTCTCCATTATCTTTACAGGCTTCAAATACTGGAACGCTAAACTGAAGATTTTGAGAGATGTTATTCAATCAATGTATGAACAGAAAAACTTTTCCCAGCAATATTTAGAACCAAAGTTCTGTCCCTCTACAACAATCTTCCCCTCCTTCTGTGCTCATGGTGAATTGCTTTCTCATCTGCTTCCTTTATATGTATGTAAGTAACAGGCTGCACTCATCTGTATACTTAGTCTCTTACACCCGGTTTAAACACTTCCCACCAATTGGCATCTCTTTGCACTCCCCAAACTGCAGGCAGCCCTACTAATCTTTGCACACGGCACTCCTGCTTGCTCATAGCCAAGGCTGCCTTTCACAAGCTCATCAAACATGACCTGTGTGCAGCATACACACTGGGTGCATAATTAGTCCAGCAGGAGCCCTGCCCTGTAGCTGGGTGCATAATTACAGCTTCTGTGCACGACCTACTGACTATCAGTACCAGGTAAGCCACTTCCTTTTATTATTAAATTAACAGCAATTTCTTGAATGAAATCTAGTCTGCTCTATATTTCAACAATGCCTCAGATGACATTGCCAGGTCGTCATTTCCCAGCCAGCCAGACCTGAATTTATATTCACAGCTAGTCAACTGCTGAAAACCTACAGCTCTGCTCTCAGCAGCACTGACTAAAAATCTCTTCTTGTCTATCAAGAAGACAAGCTAGGTGAGGTAGAATCTTTTACTGGCCAAAATTACCTTGTGGAGAGATACAGACTTCTGAGTTTACACAAAGCTGGACCCTGGGAAAACTGAGTGTCACAGATAACTGCAAGGAGGTACAGGTTGTTTCAACTGTTAATTACTTATGCAAGGGACAAGGCTATAACTAGAAAAGTTGGTACTCAAGGCAAGCAGCCCCAGACATGCATTCCTCCCCACTCCCCCAGGGGCCTGACCTGGCCCCAGCCGTCAGCAGGGTGCCGGATCTAGACCCTGCTGCTACTGGGAGTCCCCTGGCCGGGCAGTTTCCCTGCTGGCCAGCAGATGCCATCCCCAGTGGCCAACCTGGGTCCCCCAGGCTAGCAGGTGCCACCCCTGGCTGGCCAACGAGGTTCAGAGCCGGGTGGGTGCCTCACCCCACCAGGCGGCCAGAGCCAGGGCCAGACAGGTGCCTCCCACACTGACCAACAAGTTCAGCCAGCCAGCCAGACCAAGTCCCTGTCTGCTGAGCCATCAGCTTTCCCAGCCTAGTCCCCCACAGGGCACCCTTGCCTAACCTGGAGTGGCATGGCCAGAGGCTCCCCCCCCCCCCCCGCATGTACCTGACCTACCATGCTCAGGGGCAGGGTGGGAGATGAACTTCCCCAGTCCCAGCCTGCCTCCCAGAGGAATATGCCTTTGACAAAGGCCCATTCCTCTTCGGGACCAGGTAGGGTTGGTTTGGCACCTTCTAAATTTGGCACCTGGGGCTTTGCCCCATTCGGCCTGCCCCAGTTACAGTACTGGCAAGGGATCACTCATAAAGTAAAGTGGCCAGTTAACAGGTCTTCTGTATTAGGGGGAAAGCAAAAACAAGCAGAAATGGGGCTGGTAGGGATGGAAGGAGGAGGGAGAATGTTGCAATTAGCCATAAATCCAGTAGCTATTCAGCCCAAAAATTTTAGTGTCTAGCAAAGTTATAAATTCACTCTCATCTTCTGAAAGTGCTTATAGGTTTCCTTTAAGCATGAGGACTGGACTAGGTCAGATAGAGTGATCACTTTGTGAAAATCATTCCCCCACAGCTGTTCCTTTATCCTTTTTCTGTGTGAGTTTACTCAGAAGCATAGTGATTGTTGCACCACACCCACATAACTGGAGGGCATCTAGGCCACCAAAGGAGAAAGACCACATGTTGTGATAGGCATGAGACCCACCCATGCCTAGGACAGACAACCAGAAAATGCAAACCTCAGGAGAAACTGCAAAGGGAGAACAGATTTTCTCAGAACTTCTGGGTGACACTGAGAATTTCCCAACTAGCCACAAATGGACCTTCTGATTTCCCACACCGGTTACCAAGAGGCAACAACAAAATACAGAACCCCCTTTACTGCATTTCAGGCTCCGGTTCCCGGTTAGCTAGTAGGTCCTATCTAGAACTCTGTACTTTTTACCAGAAGGGATCTCTTGATTCCAAAAGGTCAGCCACATGACAAGTTTGGATCTCACCCAAAATACCTCACTGCCAGCCAATCCTTTTGTAACTAAAACTACAGGTTTATAATAAAAGGAGAGAAACAAACAATAAAAGAAATGTGAATTGATTAAAAGCAATCCCATCCATACAAATTTTTTGGAAGTGGGTGTGGGTGTGTCTCCGGCTTGTATAGTCTCTTGTAAAGGAAGTTTAAAGATGGAGTAAGTTTGGTCTGGAAGTTCTGTGTCCAAGGCTCTGTGTTTGCTTAGACAAGTTTATTAAGGCATAAGTCAGGAGAGCCAGGGGTTTAGATTGATAAGAAGGTAGACTGTTTCTATAGATATAAGAGGTAATCCACAAAGGCTGATTATAAAACAATCCCTCCTGTCTGTCCCCTGATGGGAAGCTATCACCCTAGTCTGGTAAACAGGTTGTCAGGGGCTAGGTAGCTGAAGGGTCACAGGAGTCTGGCCACTCTCATTGGTCAAGGACAGTAACTGTTACCCAAATAAGCAGTAAACAACAACAGAGGCGGGCTAACTATATGCTGCCTATTAAGTATAATCTAATTATGTAACTTGCATATTAAAAGTAGTAATACCATGTACGGATTTTAGGCATGATGTAACTTGTTGTATTATGCATGAGCTTCTTGCATTATGTATATTGTACTTTGCATGTTAGAAGGCATATGTGACCTGTAACCCCTTATACTAGGGGTGCTTGCTCAGAGAGGCTAGCTTCTCTTTGCTGCCCTCTGATGCAGTTCCTTTTATTATTCAGCTGAATAATAAACTTTGAACCACACCTCATTCTCTGCCTATTGCAGTCTCGGCTGGGAACGGGTCTGCTTCACTGGGGAGGCTCTGGTGTGCCTCTTTCTGAAGTTGAAGGCCAGAGTTAGATTTTTCCCCTACACTCTTCAGCATACATCCAGTATGTGGATGGGTTTCAGTCCTGTTTCATAGTTTGAGTTGTAGCTGAATAGATCCAGGTACAGGTAAAGACAGATTAAAGACAACATGGATGTGGTGACACTGCCTTTTATGTCCCTTTGCCTTTGCCAGGCTGCTTGTAGAAATATACAGAAATAAGAGGGAGTCCAGAGTTACATGAGTAAATTTCGGTGAGTAGTCCAGCTTCTCTCTTTGGGCCCATTGTACCTGTGAGATCCTTTATTGGGCCATGAAGCAGCTTATTGCTACAGCCTAAAAACATAGCACAAGTGGAAATACAGATATGCCTTACATATTTATAACCTACATTACAAATATGACACATGCTCATAAACTATATGATCATACAAAGTGAAGTATAACCTTTTAAGCAGTCCTTCCCATGGCCTGTCTCATGAATTATTGTAATTTTGATACACTGATGTTAAATAATATCATAAATGATCCCCTTTAAACAGCCACTGTCACAAGGCATATGTAGGATTCATAAATCTTGAAGGATGTGTTGTGGGACTGTTGATCATCATAGTAACAAAGATGTGACTATGGGTTTTGTATCTGTTGTTCTGCTAGCATCTGGTGCCTCTGAGTTGTCCACAAAACCAATGCACCATGAAACCAATGGTATGCCTGAGGTACATCAATGATGTTTTCGTCATCTGAACAGACAGCCCTCACAAATTTCCACCACAATTTCAACACCAACCCATTCATTAAGCGCTCTCCGGAACACTAGCATCAACTTCCTGGACACCAGATCAGCTTCAACAATGGAACCCTTGTGACAACTATATTCAAGAAATCCATAGATCATCTGTGATTAAGTGCAACTGCATTCACACCATACACCCTGCTCTAATAATCTTTGCATAACATAATGCTAGAAAGGTATCATCTGAAAGCTAACAACGTACCAGTCAATAATATCATGGTGAAATGTATGTAGCAACATTACATGTTAAGTTATAAACATAAGCTGAAATTTTGTCTGAAATACTTTTGCCAAACAAGCCTGGGGAGAGGATAAACCTGTTTCTCAAAGACAAAGGAGAAGCTGACACCTCTAGCCAGGTGTCGGCAAAGCTGTCGCAATAATTGACAATTGGCCATTCTTTGGCAACAGAAAAGGGCAGGAACAGATTGATCTGTATTTTAGCAAACAATAAAATGGAACTTTTTTCACCACCAAACTCCCTGTGTGTATCCTCACAGCCAGAGGGAACTTTATCCAGTGGTAACGCTGAGGAAAATGCACTTTAAAGCATGAATATAAAAGTGAGGGACAAAACACTCCAAGAATTCTCTTTCTCTCTCTCTTTCACCTCAGGGTATGTCTACCCTGCAGATATCATGACGGGCCTGTGCCAACTGATTTGAGCTGGTGGGGCTTGGGTTTGAAGGGGTGGTTTATTGCAGTGTAGATGTTTTGGCTCAGTCTACAGCCAAAGCTCTGGGATCTCCCCAACTCACAAGTTTCTTCTTGAGCCTAGGCACTAGCCCAACGTCAAACATCTACACTGCAGTGAAACAGCCCCTTAGCTCCATCCTCGTAAACCTGAGCCAGATAGCATGGGCCAGATGCATGTTTATAACTGAAGCATAGACAAACCTATAATGTGCATAAACAGTCTGGAGCAAAACATCCCTTTACACCAGAGGCTAGCCCAATGAAGTCTAAACAAGATCTTTTAACTTCAGTCTTCTATCTCACTGATCACCTGAGTGTAGAGAGATGCTTGCATCAAAAGGCCCTTTTAAAATGCAGATCTATACCTTGTCAATTCTAAAACAACTTCTTTTGTGCAAGCACAAAATGGTTTAATAAATATGGCTACTTTGGTCCACATCCAGGTTATCGTTCAATATCCCCGAAAGGTGAAGACACTTTGACAAAGGAAAGGCAGGTCTACATTTAAAATGCTGCATTCATGCAACTGCAGCACTTAAGAGCTTCTCCGGTCAGCATAGCTAATCCACCTCCATGAGAGATGCTAACTGGGTCACTGGGAGAAGCTCTCCCACCAACATAATATTGTCTACTCGGGTGGTTAGGTTGCTATAACTATGTCATTCATGGGTGTGCAAAATCCACACCCCAGGGCAACGTACTTATATCAATATAAGCCCTAGTCCAGAGGTTCTCAGCCTTTTGAAGCCCGCGGACCACTTTTGCAGGGGGAAGGAAGTCCACGGCCCCCCTGGGTGGAGGAGGCGCCACTGCGCAGTGGCAGTGCCTCCGCACGGTAAACATGGCCCATGCGAGGGCAGAATGCAGCCATGGTCCCCCCCCCCCACCCCCGGGCCAGGAGCCACTGTGACCATGGCCCCCTCCCCCTGCCAGAGGAGCTGGAAGCCACTGCGGCCATGGCCCCTTCCCCTGTGACAGGAGCAGCCGCGGCCATGGCCCCCTCCCCTAGGCTGCTGCAGCTATGGCCTCCCTCCCCCCAATTTCCTCTCCCCAACTCCCCCAAGGTCCCTTCCCTCCCTTACCTGACCCCTGGAGCTGGGAACACCTGGCCGCCCTGCAGGCTGCTCTGAGCATGCTTTGCATGCTCAGGGCGGGAGTTTTAAAAACTCCTAGCCTGGGGGAAGCTCCCTGCAAGCTGGCCGGAAGCCTGGGTCTCCCTGGCAACCAGAGACCCTGGCACTTCCGGCCCCAGCTCCCCGCCTGTCCGTGGACCCCCTGGAGCCGCTCTTTGGCCTCCCAGGGGTCCGCAGCCCACAGGTTGGGAACCACTGCCCTAGTCTATACTTTCTGCACTTTTCAGTGGCAGTCAATGGTAGATGCACAAGGTATGTAAAATACCTTACATATCTTCCAGCGACTTACTAAGAGCTCCCTGCACACTTCACTAAGCTGACCAGAAATGCCTTCCAGTTGGGTTACTGCAACTCCAGTTCCAGGCTTGGAGTTCCTATGGCGATTTCTGGATCAACTGAGTGTGTCTACACAGACTGCTCAATTGAACCCTGAATATTGCATTTACTTACCCTCAGTCTCTATTGTAGACCAGATGTATGGGTTTTCATCAGCAATAATAAGGGTTCATTTGGGTTTGGTGGTACAGAAGAACCTCAGAGTTAGGAGCCCCAAGTATTATAAAAACAAACACAGAGTCTTGTGGCACTTCTAAAGACTGCCAAATTTATTTATCACATGAGCTTTCATAGGAGAAAATCCCACTTTGCTAGATGCTTTGAACTAGACTTACATGGCTGCCTTTCTGGAAGAATTACAAACTGACTGGTCAACCATACACTTCATTTGGAACCAGAAGTATATAATCAGGCAGAAGCAGAGAATAATAAATAAATAAACGAATACAGCACATGACTGTGTTACACTCCAAAGGGGTAGCTGCGATAGTAAGTTTAAAAAAAAAGTGACAAGTGAAAAAACTGTTACTGTGCTTGTTTCATTTATATTAAGATGGCTAAAAGCAGCATTTGTCTTCTGCATAATAAAGTTTCAAAGCTGTACTAAGTCAATGTTTAGTTGTAAACTATTGAAAGAGCAACCTTAACATTTTGTTCAGAGTTAGGAAAATTTTAGTTACAACCTCCATTCCTGAGTAATTTGATGATTTTTGCAGAAATACAGCATTTCAATAGCAGGGTATTATTAGCATAAGGAACACAGGCCAGAAAATAAAAAGGACACTCCAGAGTCAGGGACAGACTATTATATGGGCCTATGGGGCCTGTGCTCAGGGAGCCTGTGCCATAATTGTGGGCCCCCCCAGCCCTGCCTGAACTGAGGGGAGTGGGACCACCCTGGGCTAGAGGCCAGGCTCTGTGATCCCACCCCACCCTTGGGCCAGCAGGTCCACCTCCCTGGGACAAGGTGGGGTGGGCTGGCACCTGTTCACTACACCTGGGGGGGTGGGGCTGACTGGCATGCAGCATGGCCTCCACTGTGGCACAGCCGTCCAGAGCCCAAGGCCCTGAGCAGGCTGCACTGGGGGCCACGCCACATGCCAGCCAGCCCCAATCCCAGGGGCAAACTGGCCAGAGTGGGGCTGGGGTAGGAGCACCCTCTAGCCCCAACCCCTCCCCCTCCTCCATAGTGATGGCCCATCTGGAGTGGAGGGCAGGGGCCCCAAATGGAAATGGGGAAGCACCAATGGGTCAGGGCCCTGAGGCCCCTTAATTCACCCCTGCCCATAATTTGCTTAAGGCATCAGGAACTTCTAAACATTGTCATTTATTTAGACAACAGTAGCATTCATAATATCCTAAGTGTTTTCTAAATCCAGAGGAAGACACCCTCTCCCTCTAAATTATGTTCTCCAGATGAACTAGCCTGAATTTTGAAAAAGATGCTTGTTGTCCATTTCTAATCTCTCTAGGTTCTTCTCAAAAGTTAAGCATCTTAACATTGCCTAAACAATTGCACTGCAACGTGAGACACCTGGGTTCAAGGACAAATCTGACAGGTTAGATTTCATTAAGCCAACAGACAAAAGGAACAGGCTCAGATGTGTGCCTGTCAGGTGGGACAGAAGAGGGAAATTGAGAACTTTCATTCCTCAACGTACAGCTAATCTACCACCTGACAAAGTCCTTGATTGCCAAGTAAGCCATTTGCCCCTTCTTCTGATTTAGATACATTGAGAACAAATGCAGTAGAGTCCTCCCTAAGTTTTCAAAAATCACAAGGGAGCCTTCCAAATTCATGATACAAAGTTTAAAAGCAAGAAATATGAATATATATTGAAAGGTTCTTTTAATTTGCCTTTGCATTTTTTAGCCGTGAGGGCCACTCAGCTGATGTTTTCGAGATTTTCTCTACCGCTATAAAGGCTAGAATCATAATTTCATTTAAATGAGCTGAGAGCTCACATGGTCACATGACTAAGAGATGGAGCTTTAATTAAAAACCTCACAAAATATCATGAAACTCACAATTAAATCACGAGAGGTGGCATCTTTGCAGTTGGTTTCCAGAATATTCTTTGGATTGGGTGGGGGAAAAGTCCCCAAAGATTTACTCTACAGAAGTTTTCTGGTCCAATAATTTTCTGTTCAGATAATTTTATGCTATTTACATGTGTCTTTGAATAGATATGGCATTTTTCTTTCATATTAATCCATACAAGGTCATGTACTTCTTCCACTGAAGACAGCAAGTTCTGTCACTGACTTCAGTGGAAATCAGATTAGGTCCATAGCATATTCTGCACTTTTCCAAACCAAATTGAGATACTTTTAAATGGGGGGGGTCATATCTGTTGAATAGGGAACCAACTAGGTATTCTACATTTAATTTACTTTTTCTGCTCTTAAAAGGAAGGACTGGGTTCACACCCAGAGTTAAGAACCTCAGCTTTCATAGAATCATATGGTTGGAAGGGACCTCATAGGTCATCTAGTCCAACCCCCTGCCAGAGGCAGGACCACTCCCACTTAAACCATCCCAGTTATGGTTTTGTCCAGCTGGGCCTTAAACACCTCCAAAGATGGAGATTTCACCATCTCCTTCGGCCGCTCATTCCAAGGCTTCACCACTCGCCTAGTAAAAAAGTTTTTTCTAACATCCAGCCTCGACCTCCCTAACTTCAACTTGAGACCATTGCTCCTCGTTCTGTCCTCTGTTATTACTGAGAACAGTCAAGCTCCATCTTCCTTAGAGCATCCCTTCAAGTAGTTGAAGGTTGCTATCAAATCCCCCCTCAATCTTCTCTTCTGCAGACTAAATAAGCCTAATGCTTTCAGTCTTTCCTCATAGGACTTGTGCTCCAGCCCTTTAATCATTTTGGTTGCCCTCCTCTGAACTCTCTCTAGCATGTCCCTGTCCTTTTTGTAATGAGGAGCCCAAAACTGCACACAGTATTCTAGATGTGGCCTCACCAGTGCAGAATAGAGGGGAATGATCACATCCCTTGATCTGCTCGTAATACTTCTTTTGATGCAGCCCAGTATGCCATTGGCCTTTTTGGCAGCAAGAGCACACTGCTGACTCATATCCAGCTTCCCATCCACCATGACCCCCAGGTCCTTTTCTACACTGCTGCTACTTAGCTGAATGCTCCCCAGCCTGTAGCAGTGCATGGGGTTTTTCCATCCCACGTGCAGGATTTTACACTTGTCCTTATTGAACCTCATAAGATTTCTATTGGCCCACTGTTCCAATTTATCTAGGTCTCCCTGAATCGTGTCTTTGCCCTCCAATGTGTCTACTGTTCCCTCCAGCTTGGTGTCATCTGCGAACTTACTGAGAATGCAGTCTATTCCATCATCCAGATCATTGATGAAAATGTTGAACAGCTTTGACCTATGAGCTCAAAAAAGCCATCCTAAACCCTTCTTGACTTCTTTACAAAACTGCAGGGGAAGCATGACAGCAGCTCCTAGATATACTGGTGTCATTATAATTGGAAAGATAAACACATTCCTCTAACTTAGAACAAGTTATCCCAACCACTTGATTTAATAAAAGGTAGACACTTGGTGCCAAATGTATACCTGCTTTAGCAACAGCATCAATTGAAGCTGACAACTTTGGCCCAGTTCCAACCAGGTTTGAATTCTGGCTTCAGTTCTTGGTAAAACTTGAGAGTTGGAGTCTCTTTCAACCCCCAAACTAAAAACTAAGGAATTTGTCTCGTAAATTGTAACAATAAAAGTAGGACAAACAGCCTTATTTCCCAAAATGAGAGTGCACCCAGTTCTGATCTGACACCAGCTTTACAAGAAGTCCTGTGGCACTTAAAGACTAACAAATTTATTTATTGCATATTATCAAACAATTAACAATTAGTCTTTAAGTGCCACAGAACTCCTTGTTTATTTTACTGAAGTAGACTAACATGGCTGTCCCTTTGGAACATGGCAACAGTTTTACAAGATCACTTAGTTCAGCAGAATTGCAAGGAAGAGCAATATTTGTATTTCAATACATCCAATATTCCTCGGGGCATTAAAAAAGAATGTTTTAGGTCCAGCATGCTTCACACTCAAAAGAACTGTCATGGAAAAATTATTGTTAATGAAAACATCACTGATTTTTCATCCTATAGCTACTGGGACTAACACTGATGGCTATATATTATCTGGACTTGGTACTTTGGCACTCCTAAAGCAGACAATCTATTGATGTTTCTGTTATCTACTCACTAACACTGCAGGAACTTGGACCTGGAACGTGCAAGACATAACATTACTACAGGAAAAAGGCACAGTTTTTTCTTCAGAATATAAATACAGAAAGAACAATTGCTTTGTATATAAATTCTACACTTCTCATGCAATCAAAACATAAAAACAGTCAACATGTTCAACAACCAACATAGATGTACCACATTTTTAAATAACAAAATAATATGTAATAAATTTAAAAAGTGAAGCACATAGTAATGAATATAAATCAGAAGTTTGAAACTGTAAAAAACTGATAAGGGAAACAAATGATACAAGGTGAACAGTATGGCTGCAGCAATAAGGACAATACGAAGGAGTTTTTAAATATGAGGAACAAAAAAATCCTGACAGTGGCATCAGTCACTTACTAGATGGAAATGGTAGAATTATCAATAATAATGCAAACAAAAAAAAAAGCAGAAGTATCCAATAAATACCACTGTTCCATATTCGGGGGGGGGGGGGGAGTAAAACAAATGATATTGGCTCATTGTTTAGTGATGATAACCAGGGCCATCCTTGGTCAGGAGGGGGCAAGAGAGGTGATCGCCCCTGGCCTTGCAGTTCTGTGGGCCCAGCGCTGTCCTGCCATGAGCAGGGCAGTAGAGGGCCCACACTGCTATCCCCCCATAGTCACAGCATCCCCCGTCCCCTCCCCACTGCTTTTAGCCTGGAGCCAAAGGCAGTGGAGGGAGCAGGAGCAGGGAACCAGCCTCTGCTCTCGGCCAGCTCGCCCCACCCCCAAAGCAGGGAACAGCTGGCCCAGGGGGAAGTGGGCCAGCCCAGAGGCCAGGCTGTGCTCTCTTGCCCCTCCCCTGGGCCAGATATTCCTCCCTTGGGGTGGGGAGAGCTGGCCCAGAGGCAGGGCAGGAAAGCAGAGCCCAGCCCCAGGACTGACCTGCTCACTCCCAGCTCAGGGGAGGGGTGTAAGTGCAGGGCCAGCCTCCAACAGCTGAGGGGTGAATGCCCCTACAGTCCGATTGCCCCAAGGCTCCCCCCCCAGGGATGGCCCTGATGATAGCACCTTACATTCCACTAGTATCTCTGGATGATCTTAATACAAAGTGACTACAGGTAGTCCTCACTTAGTGACCGGGTTCCGTTCCTGAAACCTGGTTGATAAACGAATTGGTCACTAAACGAGGAGCAGCCCTTACCGGTATTTCAGGCATAATGTACTTTACTGGTAGTGGGTTTTTCAACCATCGGTAGATAGTTTTAATGTCACCTTTGCATCATTTATAACATTTTTAATATATATTTTAAATGTTTTAAGCTCTAATGTACTGAACTTAGTTTGCATAGTGTACTGTAAATATAGGTAATCTGAGAGAGTTGATGCGAGTTCTCGTACATTGCCATAATACCAACTCATCAGAGAGCCGGTCATAACTCTGAGGGGTCACTAAACGAGTAGGTCACTAAGTGAGGACTAGCTGTATTTTAAAATTAGCCAGTTCAAATAACTTGCATCCAAGAGTTTTGAAAACACTGGCTAAGGAGCTTGCTGGACCATTAACACTGATCTCTCCATTAAGTGTCAGTGCTCTGGGAAAGTTACAGAAAACTAAAAGAAAGCTAACGCTGCAACAATTGTTTAAAGGGGTAAATGAGATGCCCCACTTAATAATAGTTATCAGCCTGACACTGATGCCAGGCAAGACAATAGAGTGGCTGACAGGATTCTTTTAATAAAAAAATAAAGGAGAGATATGTAATTGATGGCAGTTGATGTGGGTTTGTGAAAAATAGATCCCATCAAACTAACTTGAAATCTTTTATTGATGAAAATACAAGTTTGGTTGATAAAGGACATAGCAGACTTCTGTAAGACACTGACGAATCACTACTTCTATGTCATCTTTTGGAGCCACAGAGTGTAACTCATTTGTGTATATATTTTGCTTTAACTTTTGAATAACTTTCCTTTTTCTTTTCTTGGTTGATAAATCTTGGGACTGGAATTAATCAAATATTTTGTGATCTTTGATGTATAGCAGTGGTTCCCAACCTTTTTGGCTCAAGAGTAACAAACATTTTTGCAACTCACAAGGGCCACCAGTTTCTACTAGCAGGATGTCCTCCACTGCAGCCAGATCTCTCTTCTCCCTGGATGCAGCAGCGAAACAGTGTCCTGTAGAGCTGTGTGCTCCACATGGGTCCCTGCAGTGGCTCCTGTCTGCAGCCAGGGAGACAGAAGATCAGTGCTCTCCTCCCTCTCCCTCTAACAGGAACCCCAGCACCTATAGACCCAAGCAGAGCACTTTGCCTTGTTCTCTGCTACCACCAGTGGGAGGGGAGCATTGATCTCCCATCTCCGTGGCTACAGCAAGGAGCCTGCACCAGTCTTTTAGTCCCCTGGCAACATGCTTTGCCTCGGTCATTAGGCAGTGACGTCCATCTGCAGCCAGCAGTATGGAAGTTGTGTGCCACTTTGGAAGCCCCTGCGGTTCATTTTTGGCCACTGCAGGGAGGCTCAACCCACAAGCAAATGAGGCCCTGGGTCGGGGCACCACTGTCTTAGGGGTACTGTGGTGCCATGCTGGGGAGGGGTGGCCTGGCCTAGAAGCTGGACCCTGTGCTCCCGCCCCTTCCTAAGCCAGCCACTCCACCCCTGGGGGTGGAGCAGGCCAGCCCATGGGGCAGACTCCATTTTCTAACCCTGCCTCTGGGCTGGCCCTCCTCGCCCCTGTGGAGGAACAGCTGGCCCAGGGGAGGGGCAGGAGAGCAGAGTCAGCCCCATGGGCTGGCCTGCTCCACCCCTGGGCCAGCTGTTCCTCACCCTGGGGATGAGGCAAGCCACCCAGAGGGGAGGCCAGATTCTGCCTTTCCTCCTTCCCTGTGCAAGGGGGGCCAAAAGCAAAAGCCCATTTGGGGTGCCACTTCCCCTTGAGCAGCCCTGGGCTATTGGGCCACATTCTGGGAACCATCCATGTATAACAACCAACTCTCACTGAATCAAGCTTGCCTGGGTGGCAAGAATAAACTGGAAAGCCCAAGGGAACTGTACATGACTCCTTGGTAAGACTGTTACAGTGCTTCAGGAGTTCATTGCTTACTGGGTTGGTGAAACTTAATTATAGAATACACAGTCAATTTGGGGTCTCTGATCTGCCATGAGGCTGGCACTCATGGTCAAGAGCCACTACAGATAGCATGACAACAACTTGTGTGTTTTCTTGTTTCACACAGGTAAATGAAATACAGGATGATTTTTTTTTGTTTAATTAAATGGGATTTCAGGGTTCAGCAGATTATTAAATTAAAGGGGTGAATGGTGGTAGCTGTACCAATAGCTGGCAAGCAATTAATAGCTCCTGTGAAACTTGGCCTAATTTAAATGAAATTGACTGCATGGACAATGTCAGTATAAAGCCTATGCCTTAAATGGGGTTAAGTGGTGCAGAAGTCTTATGCTGGCCCTCAGGATCAGTGGTTTTCAAACACAAGGTTGGTACCCAGTATTGGGTCACGGACCTTCAGGTAGTGGGTCACGGCACCTGCTGCTGCCTCCTCCAAAAGACTGGAATGCATTGCATAAAGATGTAATTGTTGGGTCATGGGCATAAACAATTTTTTTCACTGGGTCCTGAGGAAAAAAGTTTGAAAACCTCTTGGATGGAAGTAATTTCACTCTCAAGGCACATCTGACGTTCACTGTATAGTGAGATGATCCACACATGCATGTGTAACATAGTTTACCTTCACTCCACAAGTTGGTAGAGAATTTGCTATACATTTTTAGTGTCAAACCCAAGATCTGTTTCTTTACTTTACAGCCAATACCTAATCTCAGGCCTGACCTACATCGCCAGCATTGTCAACAGGAGGTATGCAAGCTGCACACTAAGCTAGTCCCAAAGGGGCAGCCGTGTTAGTCTAGAAAAGTAAAAAAAAAAAGCAAGGAGTCCTGTGGCACTTAAAGATTAACAGATTTATCTATCGCGTGAGCTTTTGTGGGAGAAAATCCCACTTCGTCAGATGCTTTGAAGAAGGGGAACTTACAGAATGGGATGAAAATAAATGCAAGGGATTGTAAGACTATATGACCTGATCCCATGTCTTACACTCCCTTGCATTTATTTTCACCTCATTCTGTAAGCTCCCCCTCTTCAAAGCATCTGACAAAGTGGGATTTTCTCCCATGAAAGCTCATGAGATAAATAAATCTGTTAGTCTTTAAGTGCCACAAGACTCCTTGCTTTTTTATATTAAACTAGCATTTCTTGAATCAACTTACTTTCACTTACTGCAGCCTCTTCACTGCACACGGCATTACTCTTTTTGGGTGGAGGGAGACTTACTAAGCCAGCTGGTGAGCACTTCCAGGATCAATTGCATGGATCTCCACTGCTCCCTCAATTGATCTTGCTGCATCAATCCATGGAGCCTGATGCAGTGCCCGCAGTGTAGATATACCCTTAGTCAAGGTGCAGAATCTCTGCATAAATCCCAAGCATGATAAAATCTATTTCACTTAAATACAGCACAGATATCTGTTTCAAAAGACAGCAAGATCACCACCTTGCATTAGCATTGTGAATGCTGTTTCTGAAATATAACAAGGCAATATGTTGAACAAATCTAACAGAACTAGATGCATGTTAAAGCAAGGTCAAGCCAAATTTATTTTAACCCTTCTTTCTTGCTATCTTATGCTGCCAACTACTGGAGATACTGTGCATATAACAAGAGACTATAACAGCAATGTGATTTTTTCCAAATTCTGACCTATGTAGGTAGGTCCTTACCACATTCATTACCATTGTGACTCAGTACTTCAAGAGGTGCATTAAGTGATGTTACTCACTTCTGTCACTAACACAGGCCAAATCATCTTCTCTATCTTCTTGGGCAGAGAATAAGAAAAACCTCACAAACACTCACTCTATCTACATATCTGTTTTAAAGTTTTATCACCATACTATCTTGGCACCTTCCACATAAAATCAATAGCATTTGCAGTGTCATAGTGGATTACATGACATCTTTGGCATTTCTCCCTTTTCAGGGTAAACCTCTGTTTAGCATAGGGTGTTTGTTTTTGATGTTTTGGTTTTATTCATTTCTTTTTCTATAGGATCCATAGGATTATTCTAAATAAAAGTGGGTGCCATTGGGTCATTTGTAGGCTGGAAGGACTCCCACTCTGAGTTATGCAACCCAACCACTGAAATGGACTCAGGGACAGCCCATGGCCACTGTTCCCTCTAAGCTGCATTGCCATCAAGGCCAGCCCGTCTATGAGGCAAAAGACAACAGTGACTCCAGGCGACAATTGCTATGGGTGGGTCTGAGAGGAAGATGCTGCACTCCTGCTCTGCCCCTCCCCTGAGCCAAGAACTGCAGTCTGGTATGGGGGCTGAGCTCCACTCTGTTGCCTTGCCTCTGGGTTGGCCCACTCCACCCCTAGAGAGGAAAAGCTGGCCCAGGGGAGGGGCAGGAGAGGGGAGCCCCACTTCTGGGCTGGCCCTCCCCGCCTCTCAGCCAGCTGTTCCCCAGTCTGAGGGTGGTGTTTTTGTGTTAGGGTTAGCAGTGCCAGCCAGCCTCTAGGCTGTGGCAGGGAGCTGTGCTGAGGCCGAGAGAACTTTTAGATCTCCAGCCCCCTTGACTATGCCACTCAGGTGAATGCTCAGGGCAGTAGCCATGTGGCAACACACACAGGAAGCAAGGTGGCAGCTCCAGGGACTGGCAGCCCTCGGGCAGGTAAGGGGGGGAACTGACTGTGTGGGATGGGGAGGAGCAGGGATGGGGGTCAGCGCTTGGCAGGGAAACAGCGCAGTAGTTAAGTCAAAGGGGGAGGCCCAGTGTGGTGCTGGGGGGAGCCAGCAGGTAGGGAAGAACTCAGTTTGGGGCCCAGTGCCCAGGGGAGATGGTGCCTGCTGGGCTGGTGAAGGGAGCAGTTGGGGGGCAGCAGCTTTCCCAGGACATGAAATTAGGGGAAGTATGAGGAGTGTTGGGGTGTGTCCATTGCCCATTAAGTTAATTGGATGGCTGCCCCTCTCGGGCCATCAGTTAGGTATGTGAAGTATGTAAAGGGGAGCAGATGGCCCTTCAACTGAACTAGATGGCTGTTGACACCCAGTTGAGTTCTACAGGGCTTGGCGCAGGTGGGCACTGCCAAATTGCAAGATCTTTGAAATAGTTAAGGCATGAGTCATGCCCACCTGAGTATCCCCCTTACCGGTAACTGTGGCCAATCATAGCAACTGGCAAGAAACAAACAGTTTAAAAACTCAGGGTTTGGGTTGATCAGGCAGGATGGTTCCTGACATCCTGCCTGGCCTGGTCACCCAGACACTGACCTCCTCTGCTCACGAGTTCTTCCCCGAGCGTACCATGATTGAAACTGCCAGTTGAATAATGAGTCTCTCTCCTGCTTGTAATGCTGCTGCTGCTGCTGCTGGTGGAATTGGTAAGAGTCTGCCCCTGCAGCTTCCTTTAAAACAAGTTACCTCCTCCTTGGCTGCTGTTTTGCCATTGCTCTGTCTCAGCTCCACCAAGCCCATGCTCCTAAGAGCAAGCTTGTTTTTGTCTTTTTCCTTCCCCTTTTTCTTAGGTTGCTGCTTTGCTCTCCACTGTTTAAAACAAGGTTCCTGTGTCTCCAATTGTTTGCCACTGCTCTGTATTGCTTGTTGTATCTCTCCCCTCTAATTTGTTTGAACTTGTCTTAGAAGTACTACACTGAGTTGTGACATTGTTTCAGTTTAGTCTGTAAGCCTTAGAACTGTTAAGATAGATTGTAAGAGTGTTTCATTCAGTTTGTAATCCTTAGAATTGTTTTGCTAGGTCATTTTGCCTTCCCCTTGTCTGTGACCCATAGCAGTTACTTTGATGGCCGCCCCTCCCGGGCCATCATTACGTGTGAAGTGAACAATGGCTCCTTCACCTTAACTAGATGGCCCACTTGAACTCAACTCGATGGCCGTTACCACCCTGGGGGCCCATTGTTTTGCAGGGCTTGGTGTAGGTGGGCTCTGCCTAACTGCAAGGTTCTGCAGGGCATGACTCACACCCCCATTGTTCCCCACATTCCCTGTAATCAGGGAAAGGCGGGAAATAGTCTTTAAAAGCTGAGGTTCTGGGGTGCTCAGGCAGGACGGTTTTCAACATCTCTCCTGGCCTGATCAACCAGAAGCTGCCTCCTCCGCTCACGAGTTCCCCCTAGAGCGTATCCAGGAGTTACCCCCATGAGTTCCGACTACGAGTCTCCTCCAGCCTGTGATGCTGTTCTAGGAGTGGTAAGAGTCTGCCCTGCAACCTTTCTTTAAGCTATTTCTTTAGGGCTGCTTTAAAACTGCTTTCCCCAGCTTTACAGGCTTGCGTGTGTACCTTTCTGTTTGCTTGCAGCTCCAGTTTGTGTTAGGAGCTCCCCGTGTCTGCAATTGCTTCTTGCTACTTTGTATCACCCAGTGTATCTCTTTTCCTCCTGGGTTGTTTGAACTTGCTTTAAGAGTATTGTGTTTTGCAACATTGTATAGAGTTAATTAGAAGTCTTAAGTTAGCTGTTAAGATTGTTTCCTTTAGTTCCTAGCCTTTAGAATTGTTTGGTTAACTTGCCTTTGCCCTCCCCTCTGTAACCTCCCCGACTTAAATAAACCTTTTTCTCTTTAACTTTACTTGTTCCCTCTTCATTTCTGGGATCCCCCGTGCGCCTCAACTTTCCTTCTGTCCCTGTCCCTGTGGCTCCCCGCTCCCGAGCCGCTCTCCCCACCCCGCTACCCTTGCGGCTCCCGGCTCCCGAGCAGCTCCCGCGGCCGCCGCCGGTTCCCCCGATCCCCGCCGGACTCTAGCGGCGCCGCCACTTTTTCCCCGGCTCCCGCAGCAGCCCGCCAGCCCTCCCCGTCCTCCGCCGCTTCCTGCGGCTCCCGGCTCCCGAGCCGCTCCCGCTCTCCTCCGGCTCCCCGCGGGCTACCCGCCCTAGCTGCTGCTTTCTTGGGGCTTCCCGCGGGCTCCCCGCCCTTGCTGCGGCTCCTCCGCCGCTTTCCGCGGCACCCCGGGTCCCAGCCACTTTTTTGCGGCGTGCCGGGCTCTCCAGCGGCGCTCCCGCTTTCTTTGCTGCTCCCGAGTTGCTCCCGCGGCCACCGCCGCTTCCCCCGAACCCCTTCTGCCCTCCCCGCCAGCCGCTTTCCCCGAACCCCTTCTGCCTTCCCTACCATTTTGCCCTCCTCTGCTTCCCTCACAAACCCCTGAATCCCCTTTCAGCCCCTCCTGCTTCTCCCCATTGCCCGCACTCCCACACACCTACAGCCCCTCTCCTGCCTCTGTCCCCTTACCCCCAAGCACCTCCTCACCCCGCTGCCTTTCCACACACCCCCCACTTGCCTTTACTCTTCAGGCCCCAGCTTCCCTGTTACTTATCTTCTCTGCCACTGCGGCACACTAATGTGCATTGTACCCCCCCCCTTTCCTATAGTGTGTTAACGTAGCCTTTAGGTTATAGTGAGTAGGGCTATAGTGTTAGTAGGTTAGTTGAAAAGCCCCATTGTTCCCCAACCTGTCCCCACTCCTGAAAGTTAGGTATCCCCCAACACTTTTCAGAAACCACTGTGACAAACACGACATACACCGACCACCGCTCACCTTACCCTATACTCATTTTAATAAAGTGTACCCCAGATCCACCCCATACCCCACGGGTGCAGTGGTTGCCCCCCAAGATCCTCAAATCTTCGAACCTACTGGCAGGGTCACCCCTCTGTGACTCCCCTGAGTTAAATAAACCTTTTTTTCTTAAACTTTCCTTGCCCCCTCTTAATTTCCTGCGGCTTCCTTTCCTGCCCCTGCGGCTTCCTTTCCTGCCCCTGCAGCTTCCTGCGGCTTCCTTTCCTGCCCCCGCCACTTCCCGTGGCTCCTTTTCCTGCCCCCACCACCTCCTGTGGCTTCCTTTCCTGCCCCTGCCACTTCCTGCAGCTCCTTTTGCCCCTGCTGCTTCCTTCCCCCCGCCCGCCGCTTCCTACAGCTCCTTTTGGCTCTGCCACTTCCAGTGGCTTCCTTTCCTGCCCCTGCTGCTTCCCGCGGCTCCTTTTGCCTCCACTGCTTCCCGCGGCTCCTTTTCTTGTCCTGCCGCTTCCCATGGCTTCTTTTCCTGCCTCTGCTGCTTCCCATGGCTCTTTTCTCTGTCTGCTGCTCCCCCAGCCACTGCTCCGCCACCCCTTCCTCCCCGCTCCCGCAGCTCCTTTCCCCACCGCGCAGCCCCCTCTGTGCCAACCTGAAAACTCCTGCTCCCCACTTGTTCTCACTCTGTACTGTACCCCTTCACTTGTATGGTATCAGAGCATCTTTTAAGCCACTGTGATTCATAGGTCAAGTTAGTTTGAGAACCCCCATTGTCCCCCAACTTGTTCCACCCCATAAAGTTAAGTGTATTTCACAAACCCCATTGAAAAAGCCGTGACAAACCTCATACACATACACTTCATAATTCATTTTGCATCAATACCTGTTTTTTTTTTAATAAAGATTAAGCTGTACCCCACTGCTGCGGTAATTGCCCCCCAAGATCCCCAAATTATCGAACCTGCTGGCAGGGTCAGGGTGCTCTCCAAATTGGTATAACACTGTTACTTACTGACAACTCAGAGGGTGCTGGGGGTGTTGGGAAATTCTGGGGAGGTGTGGGGGGTGTTTGGGTGCCCACCAAACTGGTATAACACTGTTACTAGCTGACAACTGGGGAGGCAGCGGGGTATGTTAGGGAAATTCCTGCTTGGGAGAGAGAGTTCCTGACTGGTGGGCAGGTTTGGGGGAGAGTCAGTGACTCATCTGGGAGCCAGTGGGGTGGGTTAGCTTAGGGAAGGGATTGAGGTCCCTGGGGAGCTAGCAGCCAGGCCATGGGGCAGATAAAGTTTCTATTTGGCGTCCCACTATGTCTGTGCCCCTTCATTTGTAGGCTGGAACAGAACCTAAGTCCCCTGGGTCCCAGTTCAGTGATCTAGCCACTAGACCATACTACCTTATAAAATTGATGGGGACCTTAGAGGTGGGGGGAAAAACACCACATCCCATTCTAGCCACCCCCTTGAAGCCCAGGGCAGGACAGTTTATTCCCAGGTTTTTAGAAAACCAATTTTAATTTTAATCACTTTTTAAACTCCTACACCCATGTCTCATGATACATCTCTCAGTCATCTCTCCTGAATTTAATTCTCCCCAAAAAAGAGCTAGTACAGAGAGCAGAAAGAATCACATAGTACTTATTACATGTCATCAGCCCTAGTGGCCCAGAATTTGTTTCTCCCTTTCATGGAATGCAGCCATCTCTGGGGAGGGGAAAGCTATTTCACAACAATGCTTAGTGTGGCATAATCATCTCCCAACAACAAGGGAATATCTGGAGGGAAGCAGCAAAGAGGTGTTAACTGAGGTGTATCACAAGTGACAATGGGATTGCCTCTGCACAGAAAGGGAGGCGTGGAAGTGTTTTACCTTTTATTTCCTTGTGGTCACTTGTGACTCCTTTACATTGTGTTTCTCTCATGAATGCCTCTGTGAAAGGACGCTCCCAGGATCTGGGCCAGTGTGCCACTGTAACCCCTCCACCCCCGACTCCCACTCCTGAAGCCTGATTCACCCCCCTTTGCCAAGTGACCACTCACTCAAGTCAGTCCACTCCAGGTTCTTACATGTAATCGGTCCCAAGGAGTGGGTGTGTGCCCTCTGGTTACTCAGGGGATGGTCCCCCAGCAAGCAGCCCCAGTTACACACCAGGAGCCAATGTCTACAGAGATTGGGAACCACTCCCAACCACCACACTCAAGTCCATCTATTTAACAAAGAAATAGATTGTGCCCAGCCTTCTTCACTCACACCCTCTAAAGACTGCACAGCTTTAGATAAAGCAACTACTAATTAATTAATCAGATTATAATTCTAATTGAGAATATGGCCAATTATGGCAGAATAAATGCAGGACAGTGTAAATCTTGGGTAAGTGTATGACAGTGTGACCTGTTCTCCTGACTTACACTTCCCCGCATTTATTTCCTCCCATTCTCTAAATTCCCCCATCTTCAAAGTGCCTGGTGAAGTGGGATTTTCTCCCACAAAAGCAGTGGTTCCCAACCTTTGTAAGTCCAAAAAAACGTTGAGGTCCCCCTGGCTGTATGGAAGTGCCACAGCAGAAGCGCCGTGGGCCAAATGCAGCCCGCATGGGCATAATCTGGCCCACACTGCCAGGGAGCCAAGCTGCTACAGCCATGGCTCCTTCCCCCTGCCTCTGCCAGGGAGCAGAGAGGCCCTATGCCCCTGTCCCTGCCAGCAGCGCTGTAAATACAAATTTTGGCCCCTGGGACAAGCAGCCCAAAACGCACTCTCCCTCAACACCTTCCCCCGCCCTCCTTCTGGCTCCCGCAGCCTCCACTGCCCACCTCCATCAACTCAGAGACATCTACCAAAGCCTCTTCTGCCCACTCCAAGCCCCTGATTCACCCCCTGCAGCCCCCACCAATTCCATTCCCACAGACACATACACTAGCCTCTGCCACCCATTCCCATCTGCCCAGAGATATCAATCCCAGCCTCCTCCACCAAGCCCGTTACCTGCATGTACAGCCACATCAACCTCCCATGCCCAGCCCCATCCACCTGAGCCTTCCCAAACCCCCCACTCCAATACCATTAAAAACTCCAACTCCAGCCTCTCCCACCCCAACCTCCTCCTCTTACCCCATTACTGCAGAAACACAAACCCCAGCCTCTCCACACACCCCAATCCCCCAGACACCCATCACAGCTTTTCCCAACCACCCCTATGCCCCCCAAACACCCATTCTAGCCTTCCCATTCACCCCATTCATCCACTCCAAGGACTTAGATCAAGATGAAATTATACAACAATTTGCAGTTATTAAAGCCCAAAAAGTTCCCCTTTGAAGCTGAAATTTTACTAAGTATGTACATGATAAATGTTACTTGTTAATTAAATTTAAATTCATCAGTATTACTTTTTATTTTTGTATTTCGATTAAAGGAATGAATTGATCTTGTTATTTGAATTTTAGGTTGCAAATACAATTTGGAAAATCTTTTTAAAGCTTACGTGAATGAGATGGAGGGGCACCAAAGCAAAATTTGGTTTAGGGTGCCACAACCCCTTGAGCTGGCCCTGGCAGCCATGCAGTTGTTTTCAGACCCCCGCACAGTAAAATAACTGGCAAATGTGTCACCATGGGCTAAGCCCCCGATGTGGCTGATGAGCTGTGTGACTCAGACAGGCTGCTGACTTATCCAGCCAGCACTAGTCTAGGCATGGAGGCAGGGCATTTTTAAATCTCCTGCAGAGCGCAGGGTGGGGGAACAGTTTTCTCCAGCAATTGTGTGGCGGAGTCCCTTAGTTACGAAGGTGAGTGTGGCTGGGGGGGGGGGGGGCAGAGAAGCAACAGGGCCAGAGCCAGGGCTGTGGTGAGAGCGGGTACTTGGGGAAACAGATGCAGGGATTGCAGGCTGCTGTGGGGGCCACCCGGGAAAAGGAAAGAGATGGGGGGGAGAATCCCGGGGGGAGGGGGAAGGGGGGGGGGGACTCCCCGGCACCCAGCACCACCCCCCCCCCTAAAAATGATTTATAGCTAGTGTCTACTTTACAGAGACTGTGTAGCACTTTATGAATTTATGATCTCAGTCAGTGCATGCAATGTGAACAAAAAGTTAACTGTAGAATTGTTCGTTTTAATATACACTATAAACATGTAATCATACCACTAGCCCATCAGCTGAGATTGCTACTGAGACTTGACCATCTGGCAGTGGCAGAGGATCTCTACCCATCCTACTAATACAACTTGAACCTACTGCTCAGGTCATTAATTGCTCTACTCACTAAAGGAAAAAATTAGAGGGAACATAGCCCATGACAGTGTTGCTCTGAAAGGGAGAATTGGCCAGAAGGCAGCACAGAGTTACCAGCCTCCAAGAGGATGACTCTGGCCTTCAGCAGATTTGTCCTTCCCTGGTCTCTTGTTATCTGCACATTATCTCGGAGGTTTCTGGGTTCTATGGTTCAAATACACTGCCAGAGCAGGCAGCAGAAGACAGGAGCCCAAAGAATACTGCAGAAGTGCAAGTGTATAGAATTTATATCCTCTATAAGAATAATCCACATGGGAACAAATTGGCAGTTTGACATTTGCTGTTTAAGTCTTAAACTTAGAGAGACATTGATCCAATAAAAGATATTACCTCAGCTACCATGTCTCTCTCAGATCCTCAGAGTAACATGGCTACAATGCTGCAAAGACTGTAAATTTTCCTCAGGAGAAAGCATCTTTTGTTTGATGTGTAACCAAATCTGTATCATCCAGTCTTACTTATTATCACTTAAATATCTGTTGTTAATAAACCTATTCTTGTTTTATTAAAAAACACCTCAGTGCTCAAGAGTAAAATCCTCAGTCAAACTAAGAAACTGGTGTGTGCTCTGTCTTTCTGGAGACAGCAAACTTAAAAAATTCTAGTAAAACAAACAAGCAAGGAGTCCTGTGGCACTTAAAGACTAACAAATTTATTTTTTCTCCCACGAAAGCTCATGCAAAAAATAAATTTGTTAGTCTTTAAGTGCCACAGGACCCCCTGTTGTTTGTTTTACTGAACTAGACTAACATGGCTACCCCTCTGGATCTTAACAAATTCTGAGTCTGTGACCCGAGTCACTGGGGGAGCCACAGTAAGATTGCTTAATCAGGGCAAACGGCAAAGAATGACGCAGGTGATCCTCAAAACTGGTGGTGTTTTTTAGTAATTAAATTCACCAATCCAGTAACCAAACCACTTCTACAGTACCTTACTGGTTACTCAGAAGCCAAAAATACAGCTGCCTTAAAGCAATCCAGTCCAGAGCTTCTATCTAGACAGCTAAGTCAAATATGATGAGGATTAGTAAAAATGTTGTTCATCCTATATTAAGTTCTACCAACAAATTAGACACATTACCCACCAGGTCAATGAATAGTTCAGATCTTAACCAAATACACGCTTACAATCAATGCTTATCAACTAAACCAAGGTTTATTTAAAAAGAAAAGAATGCTGGTTTAAAGATGGTTATACACACATAGGTCTTAGTTCAGTCTCCTAACAGAAATGGTGAGCTGAGTTGCAAAAAATTCTTTCAGAATCCATTCTATAGGTTATTACCCAATAAGCAAGCCAGAGATATTTCATTCAAATTCTTCCATGAGAATTAGCAGGGTAATCCAGACTGGAACTAAGAACCTCCATCTTGCAACTCACACTTCCTCTGATCAAGTTTAAACTGATCTGAAATAACAGGATCAGGGCCTTACAGTTTTTTATAGACCTCTGATAGCTTATTCAGAGTCTCTTGATAGCAGGTATTCCTTGGTTGAATAATAAGTAACCTTTGAAGTAAAACTTCCTATTTCCTATGCACACATAATTATTTCTTCCGCTAAGGTAACTGCTCATCTCAAGCCATTTGCAAGTGGCTTACTATAAATTTCAGAGAGTGCACATGACACTGATATTACTATATCCTAATTTCATCTAAGTGTTATTATCCCCTTTTGATCTCCAATTAATGGAATATAGCAGGAGTGGACAAACTTATGGAACTCAAGAGCCACACAAGTTGATTATTAAACCTTTGAGAACTGCACTGAGGCATATAGCCATATACTTTTACATACTCCAAAAGTACTAAGTTTAAAATTCACAGCACACTTTAATTTTATTGTAAAAAAAGACAAATATCAATCCTACTAATGTCAGATTCTAATAATTATTTAAGGTTACCATGAAAATTAGGCCTCTACAGTAAAAACTTAGCTGCTGCTTGATGTAGAAGAGTGCAGGTTAGTGGTGAGTTTTTTTTAAAATCCTGACCATGCCACACTTCTCCCTGGCATCCCCGACCTTGCTGCACTTCTCCCCACTGTCCCAAACCCTGCCTGAACTCCTAGGCTGGGGCTGCTTTCCTAAACTGATTTGCTGATGTTCTTGTGGGAGCCACAATTTTTCATTCAAGAGCCACATGTGGCTCCTGAGCCACAGTTTGGCCATGCCTGGAATATAGTGACAGGCAGAAACCGTTTGGTTATGCTGCTAACCTCTAATAATATATGTGTAAGCAGAGACAAACACAATCATTCTCTTCTTCCAATATGCTAACAATACAAGTGTGAATTTCAAAGCCTGAATCAGGGATCTCAAGCACGTGGCCCATGGGCCACATGCGGCCCCTAAAGCTATTTCCTGCACCCTGCAATGATACTATTGTTACCAATATTTGCAATCTCATTGTATGAAAAGGCTTCAGTGGTGCGGCCCTCGGGCTAATGTACTAATCCTCATCTGGCCCTCCTGTTGATTTGAGTTTGAGACCCCTGGCCTAAAGCTATTTAACATGGCTTTGTTAGCTATTTATATGGAATGGCCCTAACTGCCATGTATATATTTTTCTTCTACTAGGTTTCTAAAAGTAGAATTTTGGTCATTTAGCCTACTAATTGCTTAATCTTTTTTTGGCTCAGTGTTTTAGGGTCACACTGAGAGGAACTGGACTCAGCAGAAGATGTCTTCAGGGAACTCAAGAACGAGGATTCATTGACCTGCAAAGCAGAGTTTGGACTAGCAGAGCCTTGAGGAGTTTCCTATCAAAAGAGACAACCTCCTGGTGGGACAGGGAGATAACTTATAGCTAAAGTTACGCTTTTGGAATAGGTGTTTTTATTAAAAGTCATGGACAGGACAAGGACAATAAATAGTAAATCACAGATTTAGTTAAGTCCAAGCCCTACCACTATGGGTCTGAAGTCTGAGCCCCACCACATGGACTGATTATTGGAATGTTCATGAAGTCACAGAGGTCTCATAAAATCACAGGATCCATGACCTTCAGGACTGACTTGTAGCTTTACTCATAGCTCAGTGCTCACTCCTGCTGTGGCAATTGTAACTCAGTTTCACAGTTCTAGGTGGCCCTGGCAAGGCACCACAATACTGTATTTTTTTTCACAAAAATACTATAAACTATTAGTTTTCTCTCTGGGCTAGAAATTATAACAACATATTAGATGAAAACTGAACGAGACAAGGTGCAACCTAATGTTAGTATGTAATACATATAAACCAACAAAGCTTTTAAACTGCTTGCTTAATGTGACTGTTTACTTGTTTTAATATTAGCTCCTAATGAGAAGAAATCCTTAGTGAAAAGACTTGAGCTATAATGGAGTCACTCAGCAATGATGCCACATATTTTCATGGCCACACAAATCATTCTGCACATTAATATTGTACACTTGACTCCGTATGTAGGCTTGTAAAAGATGAATGAAAACAAATGAAAAAACTTCCCATCATCACTGCTGATAAAACTACAAGCAGAAACTTGGCTGCTATGTATCAGATAGCAACTGACAGTATACATCAGGTAATGCTGAAGTATTCCAGAATCCAGAGCAATGTCAAGCTGCTTGTCAAAACAGCAGTTGCAGATGGGGATGGAATTCATTAGCATAGTTCCAAAGGGGCAGCCGTGTTAGTCTAGTCCAGCAAAAAAAAGAACAAGGAGTCCTGTGGCACTTAAAGACTAACTGATTTATTTTTTGCATGAGCTTTCATGGGAGAAAATTCCACTTTGTCAGATGCTTTGAAGATACCCTCATCTTCAAAGCATCTGACGAAGTGGGATTTTAAGCCAAACAGGCTGGCCTACATGTAGAAACAGGCTCCTCAAGGAATTATCTGCCATGTGAGATCTGGGGCCTTGTCTTTTTGCCTAAGGAGCAGCAGCCATATTAGGAGAGTCAGCAGCCATAAGCTAAGAAGCACGTGGTCACATCTTCACATTTCTGAAATTGCATCAAGACAATGTAATATTGGGCTGCTAAGAAGGTGCTACTGTCTTAATAACTCCTATCACCATTAGATAAAGAAACAAATCTTAAGATGTTTAAAGAAGACTTTGAATGCATTCTGTCTGGTAACAATCAACAGTTGTGGCTGTGAAATCAACACTTTTTATTGTTTTGTCTTTATGGTACCCACTTTTCTACTGTCTAGCTCAATTTTTGTCCAGTTCTTTGATTGTTTCTCTCTGTTGCATAACTAAGTTGTGCAATATTTAAATAAACTAAGGTGGTGGGACAGGATTGCTTAAAGAACTGTTTCATATGGGCTAGCATTGGTGTTTCATAGTATTTTCATTTAAGATGTTTGGTTAATTTACAGCTACACATGACCCAAGTTTTAACTATATAAAGTGAGGTCCAAAAGGAAGTTCTTTGGCATCTAACTCCAGGACACAGCCCAAGAACAAAAGTGGCAGAGCTCAGCACCCTGCTAATTATTTTTACAGTAGCTAGAGTCTCTAGATGATCTAATCCTGATTGACCACCTGGAGAAGTTTGTCTGCCTTATTGAGAAGGGTGAGCACTGTATGCTTACTGAGTGTATTCTGCTTTGGTAATTGTTAATAAATAGAGAATACGGGTGCCAAGTTCCCAAGGGGTAGCCGTATTAGTCTAGTCCAGCACAATAAACAAAGAGTCTGGTGGAACTTTCTAAAAATGCCACCAGACTCTCCTTGTGGTTTGTTTTTTTTATTTTTATTTTTATTTTTTTAAATAAGGACATTACCATGTAATGTCTTCTTCACTGGTAAAAGACTCTGCAAGTCTGCAGCAAATTATGCTTGCAGCCCTACAAATTGGAAAAAGATGGATACTTAAATAAACCAGGTTACTTCCAGAGCTCACAGTCTCTCATTCCCAATCTGTAGAGCTCTGTGGACTGGGAATGAGGGATGCTGAGCTCTGGAGCAGTGGTTCCCAACCAGTGTGCTGGGGCACATTGGTGTGCTGTGGCAACTTCCAAAGTGTGCTGCAGGCATCTCCGAGAGCTGGAGTTAAAGTTCCCTCCCTGCTCAGCCCAGCCATGTAGGCTGTGCAGGGCTGGGAAAAGGCAAAGTTTAAAGTAAGGGGGAAGGCACCAGAACACAGTTCCAGGGCCCCCTATTTTTAGGCAGGCAGCATTCCTGCCCCCTAAAAATAGAGGAAGGCACTGGAACACAGATTTCCAGGGGTCCCCCTAAAAATAGCAGGAGCAGCCCGAACACAGTGTTCTGGTGGCTCCACCTTAAGCACAGCCAGCAGAGAGCTGCAGGAGTCTGGCAGTGTGTGAATCTCCCGCTGCAGGACGGAGCAGCTTGTCTCAGGCAGCCTGCAAACAGCCCAGGTAAGGGCTTTGGGTGGGAAGGGATGCTGGGGGATGTGTGTGGCAGGTGTGTGTATGTGGCAGAGGTGGGTGAGAGTCGATGTGTAACAGGGGATGTACAGCTGGGGTTGTGGGGTGGCTGTCTGGTGGGGGGGTGTAGCTGGTGGGGGGGTGGCCGTGTGTGGGGGGGTGTAGCTGTGGGCTGGAGGCCTAGTTCTGGCACCTGCAGTGATGGGAGGGTCCATCACAGGCAGCAGGGGGCTGGGGGATGGGAGGACAGGACCCACTGGGGTGGGAGGGAGCAGCAGTGGGGTGAGGATTTGCCCTGGGTGGCAGGGAGCCACTGTGGAGGAGAAGGGGGAAGTGGGTGCTGCACCATGCTCCCGTGCCCTACCTTCCCACTCCCCAGGTTCCCCCTTGCCCCCCCCCACAAACCCACACTTGTTCTCCCTTCCTCTCTTCTCTCACCACTCTTGTGCTGTTCCCCACATGGCTCCCCTTGTCCTCTTTTGCCACCCCTGCCTCTGCTCCCCATTCTCACTCCTGCCACTGCACACGACTCCTGACCTCGCCTGTTTTGCCACCCCTGCTCTGCTACCCCTACTAGCACACATAGGAGCATTCCAAAACACCGTGCCATGGTTCATGAATACTGATAGGTAATTTAAGTTAATTTGACTATTCATGAGTTTTTCAGTGGTGGTGTGCCTCGAAAAATTTGAAGGTATCAAGGTGTGCCATGGCAGAGAAAAGGTTGGGAACCACTGCTCTAGAGCATGAGATGGGTAAGGGCAGATGCCTCTCTCCAGAGCCCTTTAACTAAATTATGCACTGAACCCTACAGGTTGGGGTAAGTATGGAGTTCCCTACTGTGTGAGTAACAGCAGCACCTATGAAGAATTGCAATACAGAGCAACTCTGTGAAGCACACTGCAAATACTGAACATTTGAATGGAAATAGTTTCACAGGGATATTCCATATGAAGATTTTATACACAAGATATTTGCTGCTGTTACGTACATACTAGTTTATGGAAGCAAATGCTTCCTACAAATAGAATTGACTGACTGAATGAGCACACATCTTTACAGAAATCTGATTCTGAAGAACTGCTGGCAGTTAAATATTCTGCAAGCATGGGAAAGGGAAAGCATAATCCCCTGACTGATAGATAGTGTCCAATTCCCAGAGAAGCAATGAATTTTCCACAGTTCACCTAGGTCTGTTCAACAGAAGAGGGACAATTCCCTTTTCCTCCCAAGACGTTTTCCATTTAAGAAACCTTTCCATTCTGCAATTCAGGACAAGATAAGGGTTTGATCCTGCAAGGTGCTGAGTGCCTTCACTGAGTTGCTGACTGCTCTGCCCTTATCATCACCCAATGAAATCAAAGTGTTATAGTGTTGAAATACCAGGGTTAACTAGTGTGAAGGGGTTAGCATGAGTCAGCAGACAGCAGACTCCATTTTGGGTCCTGAGACACCATTTCAGGGACCCAGGGTAGTCACATCTCACCTGTCCTCACCATCTCCAGGTTAGTCACATGGGCCCAGAAGCATCAGATGAGGTGATACACCATATTAGGAAATAACCCTTCCCTGACCAGGTGAGGTGACCAGACATATAAGGTATACAGCCCCCGACCCTGAATTATGATTGGCTCTGTGTCTGCCTTACCCCTTTTCTGTAAACTGTACTATAAAACCCACTGTATTGTACCCCTCTGAGAGCTAGCTCCATGAGATCTCTGTAAGGTAATAAAGCATATATGCATTTGTGACCTCCTCTGTCTCTGTGTGTCTTGGGACCACTTGGACCGACTCGGGGACTACCAGAGCTTTGTGCTCTAACAAGTGTATGGGCTATATTCCCACTTATGCCTTAGCTTTGCTCAACACAAGAGAGGGAAAGGCAGGCAGCCCCTTCTGGGGATTGTGCGAACTGCTTTCTAGCAGTTCTAATTTATACCACAAATATGGAGTCCTTAACTGAACCTATGCCCATGGTGGGTAGTCCACCATGCTATGCTACCTCCATTGAGGACAAGGGGGAAAAGGAAGTGTGATGGAGGAGAGAGGTACAAGGCTCAGATCACCACACCTGCACTAACAAAAGGGAATTCTCTACTTGGCCAGTCATGTGGCCAATTTCGGACTCCTTTGCACCTCCTGACTGGTGCAAAGGGGACAGATATGAGAGGAAAATTCAGACATGCATCTAGACTGTTCCCCTCGAAACACCTCCTCCTTAACAGAAGAATACCTCTGTTCTGTTGAAAGGCAATTAGTGAAGATACTCAGCACCTCACAGAATTGAGTCCTAATTACTAACACTTTTACCTAGCTGAGTAGTACAAATGGGAACCTTAAACATAAGAATAATTTATAGTAAAGGCTTCCGTTCATATTTTTTAAATTGTACATGGGCAGAATTCAACTTTTTATTCCTCCAAAATTCTGTGCAGACACCAATTGTTTAACTTCTCATTACTTCTCCTGATTCTAAATAAAGGCCAGCTTCTGCTCTCAGGTATACAGTGGAAGGCCTGGTTAGGTCAGTGTCAACTGCATTGCGCTGACCTAATTATGCAGTTAAATTTGTTGCTCACCAATGTCAGATCTCCATTAGGCCAATGGTCTACCTGTGACACCTGCAGTTGGGAAGGCTGGGCAGGGGAGCATCGACTTGTCCCCTATGATCCCCCACTTCCCCAGGGATCCAAGTCCTACCCCTGCTCTTCACATGCCACTGCTGGAGAAGTCAGCTTGCCCCCCCACCCCCCATGGCAAGGAACACAGCTTGGGACCTGCTGCAGGCAGCACTGGGGAAGCACCCCTGGAAAGCAAAGCATTCCTGCCCTGCCTGGATGCATAGAACCCAGACAGCAGAGGGGGTCGAGGGATACTCTGCTCCCACTCAGCTTGTTCCCCACACCCACCGCTCACACCTCTCAAGGAAGAGAGCAAAGAGGCATGACGAGTAGGCTGAGAAAGGGGCAAAGAGACACAAGTGTCAAGGGGGCTCAGGACAGGGGGCTGAGTGAGGGCAGGAGCCACTTCCCCCCACCCCTGGCTGGACTCCATGCCATCAGGCAGGGAGGATGCGCCCCCTTTGCTTTCCAGGAGTGCAGCCTGGGCCCCACCCTTCCCAGGCCACACACTGTGCTCCCTGCCAGAGTGAAGGGCTTGGTTTGCTGCATGCAGATTCAGAAGTGGCCCTTGTGGATGGGTTGGGCCGACTCATCCCACAGAAACATGTGGAGAGTGGGCGGGGGGGGGAAGGGAGCATGGGTAAAGTGGAGGAGCTTTCAGAGGCAGCTGGTTGGAGAGCTTAGCTTCCCCCTGTCTATTTTACCCAGCACCTATGATTACACTGGCACAATAACACCTTCTGCCCAACAAGCATTGAACCAGGGTCAACGTATAGAGGTCAATGCAGTGCAGATGTAGATATTGCACTATGTACGTCAATCTGAATAGTCCCCTAGCGGCTATTCCACAATGCCCAACGCTGACCACTCTGGTCATAACCGTAAACCCCACTGCTGTGTGGTCACAGAGACCAGAAGTCTGCCCATGTTTTAAACCCTTGCAAATTTTTAAAATGGTTTATCCTGACTTTCCACCTTAGCAAACACACCTAGCCCACTCTTCAATGCTTTATGCAAGTGTTCAGTTGACCATGCTGATTATATACTCTATCCAGACACGCTCTGGCTTGGAGTAGATAGAAGAGACTGTATCTCCTGGCCTGTAGGGAGAGGAGGCTGTGTGCATACAGCTGCGGCCCAGCCAGAGAAATGTGGACATGTGCATACAGCTGCGGCCCAGCCAGAGAAATGTGGACATATACAAGCAGACTGCACGGGGAGCCTGGAGAAGGGGTACAATAGTGATTGGCAGAAGTGCTGCATGAAAGCCAAGGAACTGGACAGGCATACCACAATGCCAGGGAGTCCAACTATCAATCTGGTGCCAAGCAACATGCCTGCCACTTTTACAAAGAATCACACACTTTATCTGGTGGAGACCTGCCTCCCCCCCACATCTCCCAAAGACCATCCTGGACACCTCCAAGGAGCCCAAGTCACAGGCCCCTGCAAGGACAAGGAGGAAGAGCAAGCTGCAATTGGGGGATCCAGCTATACCACAAGACAGAACTGTCTGAGTCCACTCAGTCCCAGCAGTTGAGCACAGCTGAGCCCAGTTCAGGGGAAAGAACTTCAAGGAAACAGATTAATTTCCCATTTCAGTGATGGCAACTCCAGCTTAATAGGACACACTTACTGACTTTTCCTTAATTTACTGGTACTACAAGAGACAGCAGTGTAACAAAAAAAGTAGAGTCATCCACTTGTAATTCCACTCTAGGAATAGGCGGGGGGTCATGTAGAGCGTTTTATGTACGCAGGGATGTTCCCTGAATTCTCCTTAGAGATCACAATGAAATCTCCCTTCCTGAAGGTTTCTGGCAATGGCAGTCTTATTTCATCCTCCGTGGCTGGACATTTGCCCACTCCAGTTGCTGATAACTTCAGCAGGAACCACTGCAGGAAATGAGCTATCTCCGGCATATGGGCCTTGGGCGGCTTTGGGATGCCAGCAACTGTGATCTCTGTGCCTTTGTTGCCCTCAGAAGGAGCGACCAGCTACAATCACCACCACCTGTGGAAACTGGTACCAGTATCCTCTGCCATTGCCTCATCCTCATAGTATTATGCAACCAAGCAATTCCCAGCTCACTTCCCTCACCCCTGGCGGGCCATACTCACCTCAGCTGGTGCTATGAGTGGTGCTGTGCACAAGCACTATGAAGCAAAAGTGGCAATAAAGCTGTCTTGTTCCAAATGTTAGGGGAGCAAGGGAAGTAAGTTCTGAATCTTAACTTTCACTTTCTGTTGTGATTATCCTGACAGTGGCACCTCTGTGTGTTTTATCTGTAGCTGCAGCTGTTGTGGCTGTGAGGGTTCCCCCTCCACACCTGCGGGTGGCTGAGCCAGATAAGGGGGAGAAAGAAGACAACACTGGATGACGTGTTCAGCGAAATATTCCAAGCCTATAAGATGGTGAACTGGTGAGATCTTGCAGGCCTATCAGACCTGGTGGATGAATATTGCAGACTGTATGGAAAACGAAGGAGTGGAGAGGAAAAAGGCTCAGGTGTCCCAGCAGGAAAAGGAGAGGGGAGACAGCAGAACAGAATGGAGTGTTTTTCTGGCAACAAGGACAGACGACTCAGGCTCTTGTGGACCTAGAGATTCAACAATCACAGACTTGCCTGTCTTTGCAGTCCATGCAAAAATTCTGTATAGCACATCCCTGCATCTCCCTTATCACCTAATATTCCACATGGCAAGAGAGGCTGCATGCCTATCCCTGCCACAGTACATGGGGGGGACAACACATACATTGACATGGGAGAACCACAGCTTTTGTATGTGTAACTAAAATGGACATGAAAATTCCTTACCCTTCTTTAAGCTCTATTTCATACACATATTAAGATTTTAATTTCTTTGCCTTTAATTTAAAAAAAAATCTTTTTAAAGTGTTTTCATTACTCAGTATAACTCTTGCTTGGAAAAGAATTCATCTTTATCAGCGCCCAACACAGACTGAGGAATGCCTGCTGGTGATACAGCTCAGTGGATCAGTGACAATTATGCTAACCATGAAATATAGAGCAAGCACCACAAACTTCACAGGGGCATTGTCAATGTACACCACAGACATGCACCAAGCTCCACATGATCCCTAACAGGCCCCCACAATCCTGTCCCGGAGGCTCCCTTCTCTTGGGGAACCATGACTTTCCTTCTTCCTGGGAGCTGCAGGTCCGGGGAGAAGGGAGTCGCGGGAGCTCCCTTGTCCCCAGCCAGGAAGCCCATTTAATTCGAAGTAACGCTACTCCTTGGCTAATATTGGGTTCATTCGAATTAATAACTTCGAATTAAAAATTAATTCAAAGTAAAAGGAGGTTTTATTAAGCTGAATTAGCATTTCTTTATTTCAAACAGGGAAACGCTTAATTCAACTTAAAGAAATGCCTCCAGGGCTGGGGAGCAGGTTAATTCAAATTAGGGCTCCTTAAGTCAAATTAAGGTGTAAGTGTAGATGGAGCCCTGGTGAGTATGTGCAGCACCAACACAAGAAGTCACATATGTACATGTACAACCAATATTCTCACTGCAGTGGCTTTATACCTAAATACATTGCACTGGCAAAAAGTTTATAGTGTAAACCAAGCATTTCCCACAGAGCGCTTTGGGGCTTGGAATATATTGATGGAACACATACATGCTAGGCCGGGGTGGGTAGCGGGCATGTTACATACCGAAAAATTGCTGCATATATTGCTCAAAAGTTGATTTAAAAGAGTTAGGTTTGGTTTTGGGGGGATTTTTTTTGGTTTTGTTTTGTTTTTTTAATTAACAGTCTCACCTAATCCTATGACTTCAATTTCCCTACATTTATTTTCCTCCTGTTATGTAAGTTCCCCATCTTCAAAGTGATGAAGTGGAATTTTCTCCCATGAAAGCTCATGCGATAAATAAATTTGTTAGCTTTTAAAAGTGCTATAGGACTCCTTGCAGGTTTCTTTCAGATGTCATTTATTTTACAGAGAAGGAAAAAAAATTGCTAGCATCAAAATTTTTTCATGGAACACCTATTCACATCACGGAACACAGTTTGGGAAATACTGGTGTAGACATATCCTTAGTCCCAAATATCTCCATTGCTTTCAATTCCACTTAGTTCAGATTTATTCTGGTTCAGCTATAAGTAGAATACATCTCTAAATAAGCCTGACTTTAAAAAAAAATATTTTTACCAGAATTAATTGTATTCAGGAACATAATATAATCACAACATACCAGTAACCCCCACCTCTCACCACCACTTTTCTTCCTAAATACACAGCTCTCATCTTACATTATACAGCCACTTCTCTGTCCTTAGTTTTGTTTTGTACTATCCCACCGTGGGCCTTAAACTATGATCCCTTTGGAAAAAAGCCTCTTAAATACCACAGTTTGCCTTCTGTACAATACTATGTATACTGATGGTGCTGTTAAATTAATAACAATTATACAATAAGCAAATATAATGCACAGTGTAAAGCGAGAGAAACTTACTGTGTACATGAATGATCTAAAATTCCTTTTGCTACACACAGTCCCATGTATTTTGGAAGCTAAGAGTGCACCCTTGTAGAAATATCTTTCTCTGTATTGTAATGCACACAGCAAGCAAAGAAAGTACTCAACACTACAACCCAGTATTAAAGGCCACATGACTGTCATATGAATATACTTGCATGCAATTACTCCAGTTTCTCTATGTCTGATTACTGACCAATGGCTTAATTTTACCAAATTATTTGCAGTCATTGAATTCAGGAACTAATAATACACATTTTCTCCAGAGTCTTAACCCACAATTCTGCAAAGATCCCTGTGCTCACACAGAACCCCACTGGTTTCAGTGCCCTCTTCTGTTACCAACTTTGCCCACCAACTCAGGGTATGCTCATTTATTAGGGTTGCTTTCTCTATGGGGAAGATGGTACTTCTATTAGTGTGCTGCTTGTGTGACTTGTGTTTCTATAGAAGTGCATCTGAGCGGACCGGGTCTATCAGCACTCTCAGCTGACCCCTTATGTGTCCCTGAACTCAGTAGGCTGGGTCACACAGCACTTCTCTGCTGCTACCCTTATGTGCCCCTGTACCGCACCAAACTAGGCTTGATTATGGATCTTGAGCAGGCTGGGTCACACAGCACTTCTCAGCTGCTACCCTTATATGCCCCTGGACTCAATCAGGCTGGGTCAAAACAGCACTTGTCAGCTGTCACCCTTATATGCCCCTGGAGTCAATCAGGCTACTATCCCTATCAATGAGCAAACCTTACAGGGTTGTGGGCATTACAGGGATCTCTGGCTAGGTAATAGAAGCGTTGCTGCAAAGTGATATAAAGAAACCAAGACCACAAAGGAGAGGGAATGATGTCTTAAAAGAGTCTGGAAACTGGCTTAATAACAAAAGTCATTTTATTGCTAGGTATCTAAAACTTGTACTACTACTAATAATTACAAAGGAGAGAAGAATACCCCAAAATACCCAGTTACAGCATTGATAAACATACAAGGAAAGAAGAACACCCAGCTACAATATTACCTAGATTCTACTGTATCAGGCCTAGAGAGAGAGAGAGTCATAATTAACACAAAGGGAGAGAGGTTGGGGGGGGAAGAGAGAGAGAAAGAGAGAGAGAAGTTGGGGGAGGGGGGTCTCACCACTCTGTGTAGCAGAAAGGTTTCCAGGTTGTGCAGATCAGGGTCAGAGGCTGGATGGAAACAAAGTTCCCACAGCAATCAGCAAGGAAGAAAAGCCAAATCCCAGTGGAAATGATACAGCTTTAGATCCAAGCATCAGGAGTCAGGTCTCAATCCAGACTCACACAGGATTCAGAAAGGATCCAATCAGGACTTGCACAGGACACACACTACACTACTGCACTATGTGGGTAAAGGTTTTTTATAAGGACTTGTTTACATGGCCAATACACATTCCTGGCTGGGTGTAATGGTTCAGAGAAGCTCACAATACAGTCAGGCAGGCTCAGTATTTTGGGTATCAAGTATCATGTCTGTGACTAGAATGGTCTGATAATTGCTGAGTTTGTTTGTTTTGGTGTGAGATCCCCCATCAGGCAATGCTTCCCTGCTTCTTCAATCCCAGAGTTCAGTGCGGCTCCTGCTTTGGAGTCTGGTTCTCCATAGTCAATGCAAATGAAGCTCCATTGTGCTGATGGCTTTTGGATATGGGTAGATTAGGAAAAGGACGTCTCCCATTTCCTACTGTTTTTGGTTTTCAGTTCAAGCAGAGGTTGGGGGATGTGTGGGGGGGGGGAGGCACAGGCTAGATACTATGCTCTGATTCCTCAAGAACACAGAGCTAACATGTAACACTTCAGTGGTCTGCCAACATACAATTCATTTCAGGATGAAAGCTTAGTGACCAATACTCTGTAAATTGTGTGTATGTGTGGCATGGCTTGTATACACTATCCATGCTTCTTACACCTCTTCTGTGTGGTCCCGCAGGGACATGGTGTGGCCCTTGAAGAACCTGATCTGCTCCTCACGCTCACTGATGAGGGAAGGCTTGCAAGAGAGCGGGAGCAGAAATGCTTCCAACCTCAGGGGCAAGCTCAGCTGGCTGGGAAGGAGGCTTTTGCACAAGCTTATGTGAAAGGCAGGCTGAGCTCTGCAGTGGCATCCTGGCACAGTGGGGATTCCAGAGCCTGGCCTGATGGGGCCATAGCACCGCCACACCTCCACCCACTCAGCAGTTAGTTACCAGGGATGCAGCTATTGCTGCTGCCAAGGGATCTACAGCCTGGACTCCATCCTGGAAATATCTAGTTGGTAGACTCTGAATCTCCAGTCCAGGTAGACAATCCCTCCCCCACGCTGGCCCACACATGAACTCCTGACTACAAGGGCAATGGATGAAGTTTCTGCTCAGGGAGGTGTCCTGGCTGTAACTACATCCCTGCTCCACTCCAGGCCCCAGCCTCTCCTTTGCTTGCTTGGCCCCCTCCCTGCTCACTACATGCTTGCTGCATCCCCACTCAGCCCCCCTCCCTCCACATCAGTAATCTCCCTTGAGAATCCAAGGGACCTGGGAATCTGGGTATCAGATATCACCTCCTCAGCCATCTTGGAACCTGCATGGCACATAAACTAAAGCTTCTGGGGAAGCCCACGCTCCCAGAAAGGAGGAGAATAAGTGGAGCCACCAGATGTCCAGTGGTGGACCTCTCCTGTCCTATTACACATGCTGTCCATGCATGGCCAGGCTCCCAGGCCTGCAGCTACAGAGCACATTGCTTCCTACTGGGATACAGGTGAGCTAGGACTGCCAACCCTATAGGATTGTCCTGGGGTATGTCCACACAGGCTTCTTATTTCGAAACAACAGAGGTTGTTTCGAAATAAGAAGCAGCACGTCCACACAACGCACCGTTATTTCGAAACCGTTAAACCTCACATCTAATTGAAACAGCCATTGTTTTGAAATGGTTGTTTCAAAACAATGGCGTTCGGACACATTGTTTTGAAACAACTGTTTCAAAACAACATGTCTGAACGGCCTTGTTGTGAAATAACCATTTCGAAACAACAGCTATTTCAAAAGGAGGCTTTCCCTTAATTCGAATTAACAAACTGTTAATTTGAATTAACTCATTTCGAAATAAGGACTTTATTTCAAAATAACTCATTTTAAAATGGGTTATTTTGAAATAATGATGTATGTGTGGACATAGCCCTGGAGTCTCCAGGAATGAAAATTAATCTTTAAGTAAGATTATGCCATGTGATGAAACTTCCAGGATAATGTCCATCCAAAATTGGCACTCCTAGAACCTGCAAGTGGCAGGGAGGTGGACTGGGAGGCACCGCAGGGGCATCTTTCCTCTCCTGTGCACACATGTGGACATTCCCTCTGCAGCACACACACCTCTCTCTCTCTCTAACATACACATACCCCCAATTAGTTCAACATAAAAAGACCTCAAAAAACAAACAAAAGAGTAAGCTTCCCCAAGGACAAAATGTAGTGTTCAATGGCCTTTGTAGCCTACTCAGTACAACCTAAGTTTAGAGAGAAGATTGTTAATATCTGAGGCATGCATAAAGATCCATTTTAATGGGTCAAGAACTTCTCTGCCACTCACAGCATTTGGTCTCTAGCATTTTTCAAAATGTTCAGCTGCAAAATTTTACATGCTGCTTGCAGAAGAGGGTGATAGTCAGTATGAATCCTCTAGCATCGCAGCTGGGTTTCCACAGACAAACCTTTTAAAGGCCTTCTCAGTTCTGAACTCACTGAAGTTAATGGGAAATCATTTACAAGCTTTTCTGCTACACATGTATCATGCTTGTTAAGGTGCTACCTGACAATAGCCCGACAGTTCTGTGATAAGAAGTTCACACCTGGTGACCTGTGAAATACAGCGATTTCAGTTCTTAGGTCTGACTGCATCTTTCACAAATGCTGAAGTCACAAGTCAAATAACGTGATTTAAAATTATAATGAAAAAGATCAATTTAACACCTTAGTGGAACAACATATCCTTTTCTATCAGATGCAATTTGAGTGCTACTACAGGAGGGACAATAGAAACAAAACTGTTATCAGTCCTCTGAGCTGACAGAACAACACACATTTTATGTGGCGTCATCTTTGGTGAACAGGGAGATATCTGCATTTGTCTTTGTGATAATTATGTGTGACTAAGTCTGCATGTTCTTTTTGTATTGCTGCCTGAATTAAAGCATAGAATTCAATCAAAGGAAGCTGTAAATAAGTTGATAAAGAATCAAGCCAGGAAAGGTAGAACAATGACATAGATAAGATGGCTTCAAAGGACTTAAGATAAGAATGGCTGGGCCATGGGGGCGTGTAGGGGAGTAGGAGGAGGAAGAGACTTAGCTAGCTCCATCCAGGGAACTGAGTACTTTTCCCAAGCCTGAGCCTAGGATCAAAGGGTGTTCTATAAACTTCAAAGCCGTCTAACAAAGCAAGTTTGGGTTAGTTGGGACAGATGCCCAGCAAATCTCTGTGCAAAAGCTGACAGGCTATGGAAAACATGCTTTAAACTAAGGAGCAGGGCTCTAACTAGGCCAGGGCACCCAGGGCAAAGCCCCAGGCACCAAATTTTAGAGGGTGCAGGGGATGGATCCGGCTCCCTGCACAAGGAGCCCCAGCTGGCGGGAAGGAACTGGAGCTTTCCCCTGTGCCTTCTAAAATTCAGCATCTGGGGTGTCCGGCAGTGTCTAGGGCTCCCCGCTGGGGATGGATCCGGCTTCCCACAGAGGCTGGGGATGTATCCGGCTTCCCACCACCAGCTGAGGCACCCCACATGGCAGCCAGGCTGGTGAGGAGCCAGATCCATCCCCAGCCACCACAGGGAGCCAGATCCATCCCCTATACCCTCTAAAATTTGGTGCACAATCTGTTCTGGTGGCGGGGAACCAGATCCAGTCCCAGCCACTGCTGGTAAGCAGCAGGGAGCTGGATCAATCCCCAGCAAGTGGGGAGCCCCACCCTCTGCTGGAAGGCAGCTAAGTATGGATCTGGCTCTCTGTTGCTTACTGACAGTAGCTGGGAACGGATCTGGCTCCCAGCTGCCAGAACAGATCAGGCCCCGGGCTGGGTTGGGGCCTGGACTGGGGTGGAGGGCACCTTTGGGGCTGTGTGCTCCATGCACCAGAATAGCTAGGTTACGGCCCTGCTAAAGAGTCTTCTACGCTGTTTCGCCCAATCTAGAGCAGGAATAAGTTGGTCCTGCTTGAGTTATGGATAGAGAAGATAAACCCTAAGTAAGGAAATATTCACGTAGAACACTTGTTTTATATCTTAGCCCTGCACAGTTTGTAACTTTGGGTGAAATACCAGATAACGCATTGTTTCACAGAAGTTGCTTTTGAGTCACTTTAATCAGGTGCTGTCACAGGTTCACAAAGGGAAATTCCTGCAGGGTCAAAACTCCAGCTGGCCCTACTGAAGTAGTCATGATTGGTACCCAGTAGGATGTAACCCAGGTCCTGGTCTAAGCAGGGGTGAATTGTGGATTTCCAGCCCAGGAGAGGTAAAGGCCTGAGACTAGACACTTGCAGGGTGCACACACCAAGCTTCTGAGAAGGATGATGGTAACCATAACAGCTTCATTACAAAGCAGATGAACTCCATAGCAAAATACTGATGGGACTTGTTTGAGACTTGATCCAAGAGAAAAAAATCCTCTCATCAGAGCGAGAATGTTGGGTGAGAGCGTGTTAACTAAATAAGTCACACTATAGGAGTGGGGGTATATTCCATTAGAATAGGGCTGTAAGTAGGGCAGGTGACCAGGGCAAAACCCTAGAAGCTGAATTTGAGAGGGCACCACACAGCCGGCAGCCACAGCCCCTACCTGCCCCCAAAGGCACATTCCTCCAGGCACCACACTAGGGCTGGGGGAGTTTAAAATCTCTCGCCCTGCCCCAAGCATGCTCAGATGCATGCTTGGGTCGGGGGAAGAAGCCCTACATGGCCAGCGTAGCTCCAGCCCGGGGACCACGCCGCAGCCAGGTAAGGGAGCTCTTCCAGCAGCAGGGAGCTGGATCTGTCCCCAGCCCCCATTGGAAGGCAGCAAGGAGCCCCAGCTGCTGGCAGTAGGTGGCTGCGGCCGATTCGGCTCCCCACAACCTTCCAACAGCAGCTGGGGATGAATTCAGTTCCCTGCTGCCTGCTGCCAGTGACTGGGGCTCCCGGCCGCCTACCAGTGGTAGCTGGGGACGTACCCTGCTGGGGCTGCCTGGATCTGGCTCCCTGAGGCCTGCCAGCAGTGGCTAGGGATGGATTGGGCCTGGGGCCAGGCTGGGGAAGGGCACCTTTGGGGATGCTCACTCTGCGCTCGTTCTGGCACTGCATTAGAACAGGGAGTATCGTGATTGTGTAGCAAGTTTTAGGGAGGCTGAGCTGTCCAGCACCTGCTGAGATTATTTTCTATGGCAAAAAGGTCACTGGAGGCCTATTTGCAACCCCCCATGTTAGAACCTTCTACTTCTGTGATGAAGTGCACCTTTTGCCCCCCCCCCCAACGAGCATACATTAGAATAGAAGATTAGGCAGAATGTTCAGTTTGCAACTTTTCCTCTTGCTAGCCACATACCCTGCTGTTTTTTTTTTTTAAATGATTCCCTCCTTGGGCTTAATCAGGGCCTGCCAGAGTTGAGCCAGAATCTGCATGTTTCACTGGGCATATGCTCTAGTTTAGTAATTTTCAACTGGGGTCCTTCACCTCCATTGCCTCACGGGGATGCTCACAGTCCACCATGGATGGAGCTGGGGAAAACCACAGGAGTGGCGGATGCTTTGCCCCCATGACCGCCCTGCTCTAGCACCACACATGCTCCCACAACTCCTTCCACCCCCTCCCTCAGAGGTCCCAGCCTCTGGCCCAGATGGAAGTGAGAATGGGAAACCACTCTAGGCAGCGCAGAGCAGTTGCTGCTCTGTCAAGCTGGTGATGGTGCTATGGAATGGGCAGCTATGGTACTCCCCCATTCCCTGCTGCTGGTACCTGGAGTTGTAGTAATTCCCACTCCCCTTTGCTGCAGCTAGAAAGAACAGCCTGAAGATGGGACCCAGCTCTGAGGCTATGAGGGCCCTTGGGGAGCAGTGACTGCACAGAGCTCCTAGAACCACCTACATGCATCCTGAGCTACCTCTGTCCACACACAGCTCCTCCCTGGCTACTCCCTCCCTGCATCTTGAGCTACCCCTGCCCCTACACAGCCCTGTACCATGAGTCTGCACCCTGAGTAGTTTTCAGACTTTTTGAGCTAGCCTCCCACTCTCTTGTGTTGCAATTTTTGCAACACCAACCCACCCCCAATCCAAACAGGCTGGGTATCCTGCTGAGGTGAGGCAGGGGTGGAGGTGGCATTCCTTCCTCAGGAGGAGACTCAAAGAGCTTGGTGTGTTTCCGGTAATCAAAAGATGTTTGAGGGGAGACATGATTGTTCTCTATAAACAGATCAGAGAGATAAATACTAGGAAGGGAGAGGAATTATTTTAGTTCAGCACTAATGTAGATACAAAAACAAATGGGCATAAAATGGACATCAGGAAGTTTAGACTTGAAATTAGACTCAGGTTTCCAACCCTCAGAGGAGTGAAGTTCTGGAACAGCCATCCAACGGGAGCTGTGGGGGCAAAAAACATAGCTGGCTTGAAAACTGAGCTTGACATATTTATGGAAGGGATGGTATGATGGCACAGCCTAGTCTGGCAACTGACTGATCTTTGACTACTCATGGTGAATATGCCAACAGTCTGAGATGGGATATTAGATGAGATGGGTTCTGAGTTACTATAGAGAATTCTTTCCAGGTATCTGCTGGATGAGTCTTGCCCACATACCCAGGGTTTTAACCCAGGGCATCACTGGCGCTTGGCACAGGAAGCATGAGGCCCCCCTCCTAGCGCCAGTGCCCCAAGTTCTGGCTGACCTTACCCATGGAAGTGGGGCCTGGTCACCGTGACAGCAGCAGCCTGATCCAGCCCTGGCAAGGGATGCAAGGTTGGGCTGCCATGGTGGTGGCAGCTGGATTCAGCCCCAACACCAGCCAGGGCTGCAGGGCTAGGTGCCATGGTGGTGGCAGCCAGATCCAGCCTTGACCCTGGGGGCACGGAGCTGGCCACTGAACCAGTCTTGAGCCCAGCTGAGGATGCAGGGCTGGACCACAGTGGTACCGGCAGCCTGATCTGACTACAGCCAGAGAAGTGAGACCAGTTTGGGGCCAGGGCTAGGACTGGGGCTGTGGGCCAGGTCCCAGGCCCTGAGGGATTTTGGGGGCCAGTAACACCCCTGGTTTTAACTCATCGCCATATTTGGGTTGGGAAGGGATTTTCCCCCAGGACAGATGGGCAGTAGCTCCAGGGTTTTTCCACCTTCCTCTGAAGCCTGGGACAGGGGTCACTTGCTGATGGATTCTCTGTACTGTAAAGTCTTTAAACCACGATTTGAGAACTTCAGTAATTCGGTCATAAGTTAATGATTTATTATAGGAGTGGACTGGTGCAGTTCTGTAGCCTGCATTGTGCAGCAAATTAGATAAACATATTGGTTCCTTCTGACTTTAAAGTCTATGATGGGGAGTGGGGGGATTTGGCAGCCCAAACCGAAGCCTATCACTGGAAGTGCACCTGGTTAGAATGTTGACCTGTTAGGTCAGGGGGGGTCACAAACTCAAATCACCACGAGAGCCGCATAAGAACTAGTATGTTAGCCTGAGGGCCAAAACAATGAAATCTTTTCATACAATAATATTGCAAATAACGGTAACAGTAGTGTTGCTGCGGGCCACAGGAAATAACTTTAGAGGCCGCATGCAGCCTGCGGACTGCTTGTTTGAGAGCCCTGAGTCAGGGCAGCTTCTTTTTCTACTGTTGGCAAGGCCTTAGAGATATCAGGAACTCAGCCTCCCTGCTTAGAGATGTGTTGACAATATTCACCAGCAATGGAGCCAGTACTTTGGTTCTCTGCTACTGGCTTACAACAGTGAGGGAAAACACTGATCTAACTCAAAGGTCATGACTCAGAGAACCCCTAAAAGCTCCAGACAGTGAACAAGACCTGCCAAAACTATGACACAGAAAGGTTACAGCTGTTTTTATGGAAGCAGATAGATCAGTTTATAAATAAGTAAATCTATTCAGAAAGTAAATGGAAAGCTCTTCAAAATGTGAAATCCTTGAATCTGTAACTGACTGGTAGCAGTAAGGATTCATCCACCTGAAATGGGTCTGTCAGAATACACTGCAGATACTACCACGGACATGAATACATATTTCTCCTTTGAGCGCTGCTCACATCATTCAGTTACAGGCGTCTACATGCTGCAGCGCATGGTAGCTCGGAAAGTCTTCAGCTTTAGCCTGTCAGGTCAGGGCACGCGGCCAACATCCCCTCTACACTATGATTGCGGCTATATAGGTGACTGCGACCCTGACCCTCCCAGTTCCTTTTTACACCCTCAGCAACAGTTTCAGATCAGCCAAGAAACTTACATAAGCAAGTGCCTGTCTTCTACCGCGAAATTCAAGATGCCTGGTTTCAACCTGTGCCTAGGATGCTGCAAAGCTTTACTGCTCAACAATCCGCATGATAAATGTCTCGCATGCCTCGGTGAGTCCTATCTTGCTGAGAGCTGCCCCCTCTGCCAGTCCTTCAAAAGGAGGACTTGCAAGGACAGAGAGCTGCACCTCCAATCCCTTCCTGGGAGCAGCGCGCAAGCCTCTGATGCCACCCAAGGCCTGAGTGCTCCGCCGGCTCACCCACTGGCCTGAGCGCCGAAACCCCGGGACCAATCACTGGTGCCGAGGCTAAAGTCTTGGTCAATGCCTCTGTCGGTATCATTGGGGCACCGAACATCTCAGTCGCTGAATCAACCCGGAGCTTAACCCAAAGCGGCTCCGCCAATGGCACCACTGACACCACAGGTTTCCACGTCGGCACAGCTTCACTCTGCAGTCCACATACCGGCACCACAGAAGAAAACCAACTCGATGCCGACTGCAGCACCAGGAGCCCAGGTGGCGCAGGGAGTGGCTACGCCCATCAACCCAATACCGCCTACCCTGTCACCGGCACTGCAATCTGGCACTGGGGACTGCTCTCCCAACCTGGTGCCATCCAGGCAGCCTTCAGTACTGCATTCCACAGAGGACTGCTCCTCGGCCTCCTTCCCACGTTCCTCCCGGGACATGTCGGTGCCGTGGTCCCAAGCCTCAGAGGCCCCTTCCCACAGATCAGCATCGACTTTACCTCCAGCCTCGGTATGCTCTTCTGCTCTCAAGATGGTAAAAAGGGTATGAGAACATTTAGGGAAATGGGGCCGTAAGCATTCTCCCTCACCCATGCCTTGACGCAAGAGCAGACCATCAGGCTCGCCTGAACCAGTGGGGCCCTCCCCTTCAGGTACCGCACTGCAACCTAGCCGAGGCCGTTCCTCTCCACCAATGTTCCCTCTAAGCTGCGCTGGTGCACTGCAGCGTAGCCCGCCACAGCCGCCAGCACAGAGAAGGCTGCTGGCAGCGCAGGGCCAGCAGCCAGAGTCCTTACACAGAGTTCCTATGGGGCTGGGAGTTTTCAAAACTCCCGCACAGAGAAGCTCTAACAGAGCATGCCCAGAAAATCTGAGCATGCTCCGTAGTGCTTCTCTGCTCCAGGAGTTATGGCTGGGCCGTGCGGCTCCAGTCCAGCCCCAAGGTAAGTTTGTGGGGGCTGGGGGGGGCCGCCGGGAGCGGGCGGGTGAGTGGGAGTGGGGGGGGGATGCTGCCAGGAGCGGGGGGGCGAGCGGGAGTGGGGGGGATGCTGCTGAGACTGGGGGGGTGAGTGGGAACGGGGGGGGGCTGTGCAGCAAGCCCCGCAAGGGGGGAGCACAGCGAGCAACAGGAGTTGCTCAGCTGCTCGCTCCGCTTAGAAGGAACATTGCTTTCCACCCCACCTGGAGGCCAGAGTGTCTTTTAACAACTGGTCACACAACTGGCTGGACATGGCCACCAATGATACCTTAGTCTCACAGCACCGCTCCGTCCGGTCCCCCTCACAGACCATGGATTCGGACTTCTTGGGTGATGAACCTGATCCTGACTCCACACGTCAGAGTAGATCGCAGGCTCATTCTTGCTCTTCGCCCAACAAATACACCTTTGAGAAACTGACTGACTATAACGAGGACTCTCATGCCCATCAGGAGCTGTTACGCCGCATGGCAGCAAACCTGAATCTGGAGCTTGGGGTCATCCAAGAGGAGACAAACCCCCTCTTCAACACTGGTCAGAGGGCTCCACCTGCTAAGGTGTCTGTACTGCTCCACGAAGAGGTATACAGCATCGTCAAGGCCCACTGGCAAACCCAGTCTTCGATCCCACCAGTATCCAGGGTTGTGGACCATAAGTACCACGTCCCTCAGGACAAGTTCTCCTTTCTGTTCCAGCACCCCACTCCAGGGTCGCTAGTTGTTGATGCCATGAACCAGAAAGAGAGGCAAAGTCAACCAGGTTCCACCCCTAAGAACTAGGAGGTGAGGAAACTTGACCTGCTTGGCAGGAAGGTTTACTCCACAGCAGTCATTCAGCCGCACATAGCAAACCACTCGGCCCATATGATAAGGTATATCTTTAACCTCTGGAACGCCATCCAAGGCTTCCGTGCCATTATCGCAACGGATTGTCTTAGAGACTTCGACACAATGCTCAAGGAAGGGGAAATGGCATCCAGAGATGCTCTGATAGACATCTGGGATGCTGTCGACACAGCCACCTGTACGATGGCATTGGCTGTAGTAATGTGTTGCTCAGTCTGGCTACAGGGCTCAGGTCTACCACTGCAGCTGCAGCTTACTATTCAGGACCTCCCATTTGAAGGCCCTGACCTCTTCACCGAGTCCACGGATGTGAAGCTCCATGGCATGAAAGACCCAAGCGCCACGCTCCTGTTGCTGGGAATTTACACCCTGCAACCTAATAGACGCTCTCTAAAACCCCATCAACTCCTCCAACAACTTCAGCAGTTAAAACAACAGATTCAACTGCAGAGGTCATTCCCGAGGTCCCTCCCTTTTTCCCAGCACCACCTTGGGGACATGGACATGGACAAGGACAAGGTCCATTCAAGAAAAAGTGAGAAGTCCCACATTCCTCAATCAGGTAGGCGAGGGCAAGCCTCCGAATGCTCATTGGGGAGGAAACATCATTTTTGACGGTTACTATATGGTCAGTGAACCCACGAATCGACCGGTCCCCAACCACTTCCACTGCTTCACACACCACTGGGCCAACATCACATCCGACCAGTGGGTTCTCGAGATGGTCGCAGAGGGATATCGTATTCAGTTTCCTTCAATTCCTTGGGACAGACAACCACCCCCTCATTCATCCCTCAGAAACCAGGAACTGTCCTACCTTCTTGAGGTGCCAGAAACTCCTCTCCCTCAGAGCCATGGAAAAGGTCCCCAAGCAGGAGTGGGGGGAAAGGGTTTTACTCCCAATACCTCCTGGTCCTGAAATCCAACAGGTACCTTTGACCCATCCTAGATCTCAGAGCCTTAAAAAAGCACATAAGGAGACTGAAGTTCCACATGGTTTCCCTACCACAAATCCTCCCGTCTCTGTCTCCCGGGGATTGGTTTGCGGCCCTCGATCTGAAAGACGCCTACTTTTACATAGCCATAAGGCCCCGCCACAGGTGGTTACTAAGGCTCATGGTGGCAAACAACCACTTCCAGTTCACTTCTCTCCCTTTCAGGCTCTCCCTGGCCCCCAGGATGTTCGTGAAGTGCATGGCACCAGTCGCGGCATTATCCCTATATAGATGACTGCTTAAAAGTTGGAAAGATCAAGCTCCCAAGTAGGGCTCCACGTTGAAGCAGTAGTGAGGCTCTGCGACTATCTGAGCCTCCATATAAACCAAGAGAAGTCAAAGCTGCACCTGTCCCAAAACACAGAGTTCATAGGGGCGCATCTAGATGCCCTTAAAGGGTTAGCATTTGTACCCTACTCCAGATTTTGGTCTGTTTGTACCATCAGTATGGAGCTGCAAATGTCCTCCATGACCACGGGTGCCTGGAGCTCCTCGGTCACATGGCAGCCTCCACCTCAGTGATCCAGACAGCACGCCTAAAGATGAGGCCTTTCCAAATCTGGCTCTCCACGGTGTTCCACATATGGAGGGACCCCCTGAACAAGGTACTGTCTCTCCCCCAGGATACTCTGGGGACACTTCAGTTTTGGAAGGATCCCCAATTTGCCATGGAGGGCATTCCATTCAAAGACTACAGGCCCTCAGTGACCTTAGTAATGGATGCCTCGAACACAGGGTGGGGGACTCACATCTTTGGGGGACTCTCTACTCAGGGGCTGTGGTCCCACATGGACTGTCCCCTCCACATAAACGTGAAGGAAGTAAGGGCCATCAGGCTAGCCTGCTTGACCTTCCTAGACAAGATACAGGGCAGGTCGGTCCAGATCCTCATGGACAATACTACAGCCATGTTCTACACGAATTGGCAAGGCGGGTAGGGGGGTCCATTCTACATCACTTTGTGAGGAGGTGTGCAAACTCTGGGAATTGGCCATACGACACAACTTCATCCCAGTGGCCTCCCACCTACTGGGGGCGGACAACGGGCTAGCGGACTCTCTAAAGAGAAAACCACTAGTGAACCACGAGTGATCCCTTCACGACAAGCTGTTCTCCCTTCTGGTGGACAAATGGGGTCTCCCCCAGATAGACTTGTTTGCGAGGCAACAGAATCGCAAGTGCTCCCAGTTCTGCTCCCTCAGGGGCAGGGAGGAGGGGTCCCTTACCGACACCTTCCTCATCAACTGGTTGGGGCTCCTGATGCATGCCTTCCCACCAGTTCCCCTGATACAGAGGGTTCTCCTGAAAATTGACAGGGACGGAGCGAACATAATACTAATAGCTCCGGATTGGCCCAGGCAGCACTGGTTCCCACTCCTGCAGAACATGTCCATAGAGATCCCAGTCCGCCTCCCACCATGGGCGGACCTCCTGACGCAGGACTTAGGTCATCTTTGGCACCCAGACCTGGGCCGCCTACAGCTGATGGCCTGGATGCTCTCTGGCTCAGTGAGCAGGAGAAGCTCTGCTCAGACAGGGTTAAGAGGGTCCTGACTGGTAGCAGAAGACCATCCACCAGGTCCACGCAGACAGTCAAATGGAAGCAATTCTCCATTGGGCTCGGGACAAGGGTGTAGACCCTATATCAGTCCCGATTCACCTGATCCTTGACTATCTGCTAGATCTAAGGGAATGAGGCCTTTCTTCTTCCTCACTGAGAGTCCATTTAGCGGCAATCTCAGCTCTCCACAAGAGTGTGGATGGGCAGTTTTCTCCCATCCCACCTCCGTCAGATTCCTAAAAGGTGTGGAGAGACTTTTTTCCCAACCTTGTAAATCCACCCCACCTTGGGACCTGAATATCATCCTCTGGGCAATTACAGAGCCAGCCTGCAAACCCTTGGATTCAGCCACCCTCCTAGTCTTGTCCTGGAAGGTGGGCTTCTTCATAGCAATCACCTATGCTAGAAGAGTTTCAGAATTGAAAGTCCTTTCCTCGGAACCCCCATACAAGAGGGTCTACCTGGATAAAGTGGTTTTGCGTCACCACCCATCCTTCCTCCCTAAGGTAGCCACCCCTTTCCACCTTAACCAGGAGATTTGTTTGCCAGTTTTTTACCCAGACCCCCAGGTTATGCAGAACCAGAGGAAGTGGCATACCCTGGACGTGAGGAGAGCACTCCTAACTTACATCGAGCATACCTGGCCATTTCACAAGACCCCCCAACTGTTTGCGGCGGTCGCCGAACATAAAAGAGGTTCACCAGTATCCTCTCAGTGCATCTCTAAACAGATTGTGAACTATATCAAGGACTGTTGTGGAAGATCGAAAATGCCCCTTCTTGGAACGGTTAGAGCCCACTCTATCAGGGCCCAAGCGTCCTCTATGGCCTTCCTTACCAAGGTCCCGATCCAAGAAATCTGCAGGGCCACTACATGGTCGTCGATTCATACTTTCACAATTCACTGTGCCATCACCCAGCAGGCTAGAGATGATGCCACTCTGAGCAGAGCTGTACTCAATGTGGGTAGACTGTAACTCCTCCCACCATCCATGGGTGCAGCTAGCAGTCACCTGTAGCTGAATGATGTGAGCAGTGCTCGAAGGAGTACAGTGGGTTACTTACCAGTAACCATCCTTCTTCAAGATGGGCTGCTCACATACATTCAATTATAGGTGTCTAAGTGCCGCAGTGCACGGTAGCTCGGAAAGTCTTCAGCCTTAGCCTGTCTGGTCAGGGCATGCGGCCAACGCTCCCTCTGCACCGCGACCACGGCTATATAGGTGACCGTGACCGTGACCCTGACCCTCCCAGTCCCATATACCTTCGCCAACTCCGTTAGCGGGGATGGTGGGAGGGGTCTGAATGTATGTGAGCAGCCCATCTCAAAGAAGGATGGTTACTGGTAAGTAACCAACCGTTCTCCTTTGAGTGCTGTTCACATCATTCAGGTGACTGCTAGCCATACCCAAGAATGGTGGGAGGAGTTACAGTCTACCCACACTGAGAACAGCTCTGCCCTAAGTGGCAGCTCTAGCCTGTTGGGCAATGGCATAATGCGTCGTGAAGGTATGTACCAACGACCACGTAGCAGCCTTGCAGATCTCTTGGATCAGAACCTTGGCGAGGAAGGCCGTAGAAGACGCCTGAGCCCTTGTAGAGTGGGCTCTCATAGTCTCTGTGAGAGGCGTGTTTGACCTTCCGTAGCAGTCTTTGATCCACAATCCATTTGGAGATGCACTGAGAGGACACTAGGGAACCTCTCATGTGTTCGGCAACCGCCACAAACAACTAGGACGTCTTACAGAAAGATCGTGTACACTCAATATAAGTTAAGAGCGCTCTCCTCCCATCCAAGGTGTGCCACCGTCTCTGGTTTTCTGTGACCTGGGGGTCGGGATAGAAAACCGGCAGGCAAATTTCTTGGTTCATGTGGAAGGGGGTGTGCAGGAAGGAAGTATGGTGATGGAGGACCACCTTGTCTGGAAAGAACATCGTATATGGGGGTTCGGAGGAAAGATCTCAACTCTGAAACCCTTCTAGCCGAGGTGATCGCTACTAAGAAAGCCACCTTCCATGACAAAACTAGCAGGGTGGCTGAATCCAAGGGTTCTTAGGGTGGCTCTGTCAATGCATGGAGTACAACATTCAGATCCCAGTGAGGGGTGGGCTTACAAGGGTGGGGAAAGAGCTTTTCCACCGCTTTCAGGAACCTGCAAGATATGGGGTGTGAAAAGACTGGGGCACCATCTATCTTTTGGTGAAGCGCTGAAACTGCCGCTAAGTGGACTCTCAGTGAGGACAGGGACAGGCCTTTTTCTCTAAGGTCTAGAAGATAGTCTGGAATTGTATGGATTGGTGCTGAGATAGGGTGTATGCCTTTGTCACAGGACCAAGTGGAGAAGCATTTCCATTTGGCCGTGTATGTGGAGCTGGTGGAGGGTTTTCTGCTACCAACCAAGACCTTCTTAACTCTGTCCGAGCAGCACCTCTCTTGGTCACTGAGCCAGAGAGCATCCAGGCTGTCAGGTGTAGGAGACCTGGGTTCGGGTGTTGAAGGTGCCCCGAGTCCTGTGTTAGGAGATCCGTCCACTGAGGGAGGTGGAGTGGGGTCTTTATGGACATGTCCTGCAGGAGTGGGAACCAGTGTTGTCAGGGCCAGTCTGGAGCTATCAGAATGATGTGTGCTCCATCCACAAGGACCTTCAGTAGCACTCTGTGGATTAGGGAAATTGGTGGGAAAGCGTACATCAGGGCCCCCGACCAACTGAGGAGGAAGGTGCCACTGAGTGAACCCTCCTCCCGACTCCGGGGGGAACAGAATTGGAGGCATTTGTGGTTCTGGTTTGTAGCAAACAGGTCCACCTGGGGAAGTTCCCATCTGTCAACAGGGAAAAAACCTTGTTGTGAAGGGACCACTCATGGTTCGCTAGGGGTTTCCTGCTGAGTGACTCCTCTAAGCTCTTGTCTACCCCCAGTAGATGGGAGGCAACCTGGCGTAAAGTGGTGATCTATTGCCAATTGCGAAAGTTTGCACACCTCCTCACACCGGGCCGAAGAGCAAATCTACCCTTGCCAGTTGGTATAGAACATGGCTGCTGTATTGTCCATGAGAACCTGGACTGTTCTGCCACGAATTTTGTTGAGGAAGGTCATGTAGGCCAGTCTGATTGCCCGTGTTTGTCCTCAGGGGTCCAGAGACCCTGCGTGGAGAGGCCCCTGGACAGATGGGCTCCCCCACCTGAGTCCAAAGTGTCTATTATCAGGGTCACTGAGGCTTGTGCTCCCTGAACAGAATAACCCCCATCACAAAGCAGGAGTCCCTCCAAATTTGGAGGGACTCCAGGGCGTGCTGGGGAACCGAGAGTACCTTGTCTAGACGGTCTCTCCATGACTAGAACATTGTGGAGAACCAGAGCTGGAAGGGTCTCATCAGCAAACGTGCTGTCTGGATTACCAAGGTGGCAGCCGCCATGTGGCCTAGAAGCTGCATGCACAGGCGAGCTGTGGTTAGTCCCGGCACTTGCAGTTCCGTAATGATGGTGCAGATGAACCAAAATCTTGACAGGGGCAAGGATGCCATGCCATGTCGAGCGTTTAGTCACACCCCTATGAATTCTATGTCCTGAGTGGGGTGGAGCTTGGACTTCTCTGTGTTTATGCAGAGGCCGAGGAATCTGCAAAGCTTCACTACCAGTTTGACGTGATGTTGTACTTGGCAGCTTGACTTCCCTACTATGAGCTAATTGTCTAGGCAGGGGTAGATTTTTATGCCCTTCCTGCATAGGAACACTGCGACTGGTGCCGCACATTTTGTAAACACCCTGGGAGCCAGCGATAGCCTGAAGGGAAGAGCGGTGAACTGGTAGTGGTTCTGTGCCACATGAACCTGAGGAAGCATCTGTAGTGGGGTTGGATGGCTATGTGAAAGTAAGCATCCTTTAGGTCAAGGGCTGTGAACCAGTCTCCCGCAGACAGGGAGGGGACCATCTGAAGCAGGGAAAACATGCAGAACTTTATTGTCCTTATGTACTTGTTTAGCACTCTGAGGTCTAGAATTGGTTGTAGATCCCCATTGGGTTTGGGGACCAGGAAGTATTGGGAATAAAACCCTTTGCCCCGTTCTCGCTTGGGGACCTTTTCTATGGCCCCAAGGGAGAGGAGTTTTTGGCATTTGGCCTCGAGCCAGCGTAACTGTTCTTGGTTTCCCAATGCTGCATGAGGGGGCGGTTTTCTGTCCTGAGTGGTTGAAAGGAACTGGATGCGGTATACTTGTGCCACCATGTTGAGGACCCACTGATCTGATGTAATGCAGGCCCACCAGCGGGCAAAGTGGCGCAGGCAGTGGGGCAAGAACAGGGACCCTGGTGCGCCACCCTCGAGGGGACCGTTAAAAACACTGTTTCCGGCCTGAGGAACGGTCGGACCCCTGTCCACGCCTTCCGGACTGTGAGGCATTGAGTTTTGCCCCCTACCTGGATGATTCTTGTCCTTATCCAGGTCCCCAAGGTGGCATTGGGGGAATTGAAGGAATTTTGGGAACTGACTCTGCAGTTGAATCTGCTGCTTTAATTGCTGCAGCTGCTGGTGATGTGGTCTTGTTGAGCGCCTCTTGGATTGCGGGGTGTATATCCCCAGGAATCAAAGCGTAGCCCTCGAGTCCTTCATACCATGGAGCTTTGTATCCGTGGATGGAGCAAAAAGGTCAAGGCCTTCAAAGAGGTGGTCTTGGATAATTTGCTGCATCTGTGCAGATAGGTCTGAGCCTTGGAGCCAGGCCGACTGATTCATGACGACTGCAGAGGCCATGGTGCAGGCCGCTGTATCCACTGTATCCCAGGTTGCCACCAGAGCATCCCTGGATGCACTCTCCCCCTCCTCAAGCATTGCTTCGAAGTCTCTCAGGCGCTCCTCAGAGATGGCTGTGCGGCAGTTTCGCATGGCCTCCCACAAGTTAAAGATGTAACGCGTCATTAAGGCTGAATGGTTGGAGATACGTAGCTGAAGGCCCACAGAGGACTATACCTTCCTCCCCAGGAGGTCGAGCTTCTTCACCTCTTTGTTTTTGGGCGTGGAGCTCAGCTGCCCGTCTCTCCCTTTGGTTTACGGCATCAGCCACCAGGGACCCTGGAGTGGAGTGATGAAATAAGAAAGAGAACACATCTGGAGAAAAGTAGTATTTCTTATCTGTGACCTTGAACACTGGCGGGATCGAGGATGGTGTTTGTCAGCATTCTTGGATGATGCGATATACTCCCAAGTGTAATGGGATTGCCACCCTTGCTGGAGGGGCTCTAAAGCATGCATCGAAGAGGGAGTCATCCTCCTCTTGGATTACTCCTAATTTCAATTAAAGGTTTGCTGCAGTACAGTGGAGGTCCTGCTCAACGCAGGGATCTCCCTCATGGTCAGTGGACATGTCAATTAGACACTCATTGTGGGAGGAGGAGGATTGGACCCAGGATCTATTGCATCGTGTAGAGTCAGGATCGGGTTCATCAGAGAGACCTGAGGACTCTGGTGGAGGCGACCGGGCATAGCGAGAGGAGACGTCATTGGTTGTTGTGCTCAGCCAATCAAGGGTCCACTCATTATGGGGTGATCTCGCTAGAGGTGTAGGCGCAGTGGGGAGAATGGACACCTCTCCTTGTATCCATGGGCTTTTTGACCTCACTGAGCTTGGGGATGGGGAGCTCTTGCAAAGTCTCTTCCTCAGGCACTCCTCCTGAGGAAGGGAGGGGAGGGGCGGTCCTCGGAGGATGATCTAGAAGACACTCCACCTGATGTCCAGGAACCCAGTACTGAGAGCTCTTCAGAGGAGTGATGGAGTGAAGTTTCCCGCCCCTCTGTACTGGACTGTGGTACCGGTGGAGGGCTGGGCGGTGCCGTGCTGGGTCCTGGTGTTGGGCTAGTTGCTGATACCTGGTTACTGATCGGTGCTGAGTTGGAGACGGCGTGGAACTTGATGCCAGTACCAGTGTTGGTGCCAGGCTGGTTGACGGTACCGGACCTGGTGGTACAAGGCTTGACGTTGGTACCATGAGGGGCAGTACCATGTCCTGCGGTACCGATGAAGATGGTGCTGCTTTGGTCTTCCTCTTCTTTTTCTGCACTGGAGCTGGGTTATGGCGCCCTTGATGGGCTGTCGGGGGTGCCTGTGCTGGTACCTTTCTTGGTAGAGCCAAGAGGCTACCCCGTGATTGCCGAGCTCGGTGCTGGAGCAGTACCATTGCAGGTTGAGGTTTCGACCCTCGTACCGATGATCAGTGGCGGGATTCCTGAGCCCGAGCTGATGTGGGGTCTGGCGGAGCACTTGCTGCTCGGTCAGCTTTGGGGGTGGTTACGCCACTCCCCATGATCAAGAGGACGCAGCGCTCCCTTTCTAAGCGGGTCCTCCACCGGAAGGACTGGCAAATGGAGCATTCCGCCGTGAGGTGGGACTCACCCAGACAAATGAGGCATTTCTCGTGCAGGTCGTCCATCAGAAAAGCCTTGCAGCACCCCAAGCACAGCTTGGAACCAGGCATCTTGAATTTCATGCGAAAGACAGGCACTTGTGTTTCATAAGTTTATGCTGATCTGAAACCAACACTGATGGTGGAAAAAGGAACTGGGAGGGTCAGGGTCACAGTCACCTATATAGCTGCAGTCATGGAACAGAGGGGGCGTTGGCCGTGTGCCCTGACCTGACAGGCTAAACACCAAAGACTTTCCAAGCTACCGTGCACTCCGGCATGTAGACACCTATAACTGAATGATGTGAGCAGCACTCGAAGAAGAACGGTTGGTACCCAAGGATGGTGAGTGGAGTTACAGTCTACCCACACTGAGTACAGCTCTGCCCACAGTGGCATCATCTCTCGCCTGTTGGGCAATGGCGTAGTGCATCACGAAGGTATGTATCGACAACCACGTAGCAGCCCTGCAGATCTCTAGGATTGGGACCTTAGCGAGGAAGGCCGTGGAAGATGCCTGAGCTCTGGTAGAGTGGGCTCTCACTGTCTCTGGGAGAGGCGTGTTTGACCTTCTGTAGCAATCTTTAATGCAGTCCACAATCCATTTGGAAATGCATTAGGAGGATACCAGAGAACCTCTTATGCGTTCCGCGATCGCCATGAAAAGTTGGGAGGTTTTGCGGAAGGATCATGTGCGCTCCATGTAGATTAGGAGCGCTCTCCTCACATCCAGGGTGTGCCACTGTCTCTGGCTTTCTGTCACCTGCGGGTCTGGATAGAAGACCGGCAGGCAGATCTCTTGATTCATGTGGAAGGGGGTGGCAACCTTGGGCAAGAACGAGGGGTGGTGACACAGGACCACCTTGTCTGGGAAGAAAACCTTATATGGGGGTTCAGAGGATAGGGGTCGTAGCTCTGAGACCCTTCTGGCCGAGGTAATGGCCACCAGGAAAGCCACCTTCCAGGACAGCACGAGCAGGGTGGCTGAATCTAAGGGCTCACACAGCGGTTCTGTCAGAGCCCGTAGCACCACGTTCAAGTCCCACAGCAGGGTGGGGTTACAGACGTGGGGAAAAAGTTTTTCCACTCCTTTCAGGAATCTATGGCAGATGGTGTGTGAGAAGAGTGAGACCCCATCTATTGTTTGGTGAAAGGCTGAGATTGCTGCCAAATACACTTTCAATGAGGACAGGGATAGGCCTTTCTTTCAAGCACTGTTCCCTCTAAGGTGCGCGGCAGCGCGGCTGCGCAGGTTAGACCCCCCTCCCCGCGCAGGGGTTTCCAGTCCCCGCGCAGGGGAGGGCGAGGCCGGCAGAGCGGCTGAGGCTCAGCCAGGGGAGTGGGGGCGGGGCGGCCTGGGAGCAGAGCAGCTGAGCCGCTGGGGGAGGAGGGGGCGGGGCGGGCAGGCCCACGCTGTCAAAGTGGGGAGCGGGGCCAGGCCAGCAGAGCAGCTGGGGGGGGGGGGTGAGCCAGGCCTGGGCAGGGGCCGGCAGAGCCCCTGAAGATCGGCTGGGGGCTGGTCAGGCTCAGGGTCAGCAGAGAAAACCAGGAGTCTGTATCTCTTTAAGATTCCTCCTCTTTGCCCTGCCCTCCTCCCTGCTCCAGGCAGTCCAGCTGCAGCGCTGGAAGTGGTTTCACTTTGCTTTCTTGCTTCGGCTTCTCACCCCTGGCTTCTTTCCAGGCTCCAGCTCAGGTTCTCTCCCCTTTCCCTGCACCTGATTTTGGGGGAGGTTTGATCTTATTTTTTGCAGGGGTTGGGGCTTTTCTTTACCTTGATGGGGTCTCTGAACTGCCCAGAGAGAAACCTGGGACTTTTTTGCTTTGCTGCCCTGCTTGGCTTAAAGTTTCTTGGGAGGTTTCTTTCTCTAACGGCTGGGCTAAGCCAGATCTTTATTCCTGCTAATGAATCTTGGCTTTTGACAACAAATCCTTTGTTTAGAGGTCCAACAAAGTTCACTTTTGATTGTGAGGAGGTTTCAGTTTGTAAGATTTTCCTTTTCCCAGTGTGATTTTTTTCAGTTTGTTTCTCCCTTCCAAGAAGAAGTTAGTCCACTATAGATGTGTCCTTATATTTTTAGTAAGATACACAGATGTGCAAGTATTATCCATTCTAAAGTAGCTGCTGGGCTGGGCCTGATCCTATAGTTTAAATGAAGTCAGTGGGAAATTTGATGGAGTAAGGCTTGCAATATTTGTCCCTTTGTTAGTTTATCAAATCATAGAAAACAAGCAGCTTGCTCTTGCCTATATACTCTATGCTTATTTTTATTTTGGAATATTTAGGAAAAAACTGATCATTGCATTCAAGAATAGGTGCTGTCCTCTTGGGTGGAGCATTTGATAGTCACAAACATCTACTTCTACTCTGCCCCCCCCCCATTTGATGTGTATTTCACATAAAAGCAAACAAAACATCAACTGTCATAAAATAGATATATATCCATCTGTGGTTTATGGCAGACATAGTAGGATATGATGTTTCCAGAAATTTGCATTTTAGGTAAAAGGTTATGTTTCAGGTAGGTCTGCACATAAAAACTGGCAGCTCTCATTTTTTCTGATTTCTCCTTTCCTGTGTGTATAAAATCTAAAGAGCTTGTCTGTGATTTTTTTTTAAATACTGCACAGTGAGGCTAGATGGGGATTTCTGTACACTCTGCCTGCACCCCCCAGTTGTTGGCTAGTAACAGTGTTAGAGCAAATGAGTGAGCACCCCCTAAACCCCCCAAACATCCCCCTGCACCACACCCCTAATTTCACATCATGGGGAGAATACTGCTGACAGAGATTACTTTTCCTTTAGAAGCCAACACCTCAAATTCTGTTAGACTTCATGTAGTCAAGGGCCCATCCCTCTGTGTGTCAAACAATGAGTGAATTCTGTGAAGGAACTTACTGTGTTAAACCTGATTTTAACCTTGTCCATAATTACTACATTAAATTTATTGGAGGTGTGCTTCTGTTTGCAACTCACAATATAAAAACATCAGTCTGGATAGGAGTTCTGCAGTGTGATTCTCCTTGCACCTTGATATAAGCATTAAATACTTAGTTTTGTGACTCCTTAAAGTGGTTGGCTTTACGGTTACTTTAATGTGAAGAGGAAAAATACTTAAGCCATTCATTTGATATTCTTGAGCCTCTGTTCTTGCAATTAATCTCACACTGTAACTAGGGGCTAGACAGATTTCCCTGGAGTTGAGTGATCAATGGGGCAAGCATTTTGGGGGGGGGGGGGCATTGGCTGGGTGGATGAAGGGGGCCCAGGCGCAGCCCCAGATGTGTATGTGTCCTCCAACATCCTCCTTTTTGTACTTCCCTGGCCTCCTTTCCATGCTTTGGTATCCGGTGACCCTAGTCTGGCAAAGTGGTTGAGGATTGGATGAGGGGTGGGGGGGACAGGGCTTAACCATGGCCAAGGAACAACTGGGGGAGGGGGCAGGCTGGGAAAGCAGCTGAAGATGGGCAGGGGGCAGGCCTGAAGCCCCACTCAGGATTGGCGGGGGGGGGGGGGGTGGCTAGCTATCCAAGGGCTCCTTTTTACCTTCATGTCCTTCCTCCCTCAGGCATTCCAAAAATAGGTGATTGTCCAGCCTTTTACTTCTGATAAGTAGACTGGGGGGGCACAGTGCTGGAACCCACCATCCTGATGTTAAGAGTTTGCTGCACAGATGCACACTCGGAATAAACAGCAGTTTGGGGGGGACGGGATCAAGGGGCAGTGGAGTACACAGTTATCCTTTATGCCTAGAAGTTTTTCTATATAGAATGCCTGTAGCTGAGTTGGTAGAATAACAGATTTGTGATCACAGGGTCAAGCCCTGGGTTGGGTTTTTTACCTTTTGGCCTGTTGCTCCTTAGGGAAGGGTTAAATTGGGAAAAAAATATATAGCAAACACTAATAAAATGAAGGAAAATAAAGTATACTGTGATCAAGATTACTAATAGTGACCAATTAAGTAAAACAAATAAAGGGTCACATTTGAACTGGCTAGGAACAATTTAGGACCTTTTTTTTTTAATTGTAAAATGGGCTGCTGTGCAAAATGAAAAATGAGAGGCAAGTTAATTGCTTTCATTTTAACTTTTTTATGTGCTTATTCATTTTGGAAAACCGACAAAGGCAGACAAACAGGACTGAAGAATTGATGAGACAAAATGTCACATAAGCATAGAATACATTCAAATTATTAATAAAAGCAATTTAAATAACTTATTAATTTTTCATTGTTCTATATTTTTCAATAATTTCCATCACGTGAAGTTGCACAAAAATTTTATTCAGAAAAAGTTTTGCACACGGGTTCAAAATTTTGCACACAAGCCATCAAACCTTAGAGGGAACATTGCTTTCAAGTCAAGAAGATAATCTAAAGTTGCCTAAATTGGTGCGGAGATAGGTTCTATGTTTTTATCATGGCACCAAGAGGAGAAGTGATTACATTTTGCCACGTAGGTGGACCTGGTGGAGGGTTTTCTGCTACCAACCAGGACCTTTTTAACCCTATCCGAGCAGTCTCTCTCTTGCTCGCTGAGCCAGAGAGCATTCAGGCTGTTAGGTGCAGGAGGCCCGGGTTGGGGTGCCGAAGGCATCCCGAGTCCTTGGTCAAAAGGTCCGCCCACCACGGGAGGCGGAGCAGGGTCCTCACTGACATGCCTGGAAGGGGAGGGAACCAGTGTTGCCTGGGCCAGTCCAGGGCCATCAAGATGATGAGTGCCTCGTCCATGAGGGCCTTCAGAAGCACCCTGTGAATCACGGGAATTGGCGGGAAGGCATACATTAGAGCCCCCAACCAGTTGAGGAGAAAGGCATCACCGAGAGACCCTTTCTCCCGACCTTGGAGGGAGCAGACCCAGGGGCATTTGTGGTTCTGTGCCGTTGCAAAGAGGTTGATCTGAGGGGTTCCCCACCTGGTTATCAGCAGGGAAAAAACCTCGTTGTAGAAGGACTACTCATGATTCGCCAGTAGCTTTCTGCTGAGTGAATCCGCTATGCCATTGTCCACACCAGGGAGATGGGTGGCAGTTGGCATGAAGTGATGGTCTATTGCCAGTTGCCAGAGCTTGGTCACTTCCTCGCATAGGGCCGAGGAGCAGATTCCCCCTTGGCAGTTTGTGTAGAACACAGCTGCTGTGTTGTCTGAGAGGATTTGGACCACTCTGCCCCTGATCTGGTCTAGGAATGTCATGCAGGCCAATCTGATGGCCCTGAGCTCCTTCACATTTATGTGGAGGGAGCTGTCCTCAGGGCTCCAGGCACCTTGCAGGGAGAGGCCCCCGGACAGGTGGGCACCCCACCCTGAGTTGGAGGCGTCCATTATCAGGGTCACTGCAGGTTTAGACTCCTTGAACGGGGTTCCCCCCATCGCAAAGTCAGGTCCCTCCAGATTTGGAGGGACTCTAGGGCATGTTGGGGTACCGAGATTATCTTGTCGAGACGGTCCCTTTCTGGTCAGAAGCTTGTGGTGAACCAGAGCTGGAACGGTCGCATCTGCAGGCGGGCTGTTCAGATTACCAATGTGGCCACTGCCATGTGATCTAGGACCGGCATGTATCTGCGCGCTTTGGTCAGCCTGGGCGCCTGGAGCTCCGTGATGATGGTGCAGATGGACCGAAATCTTGACAGGGGCAAGGATGCGATGTCTTGCCAGGTGTCTAAGCATGCCCCAGTGAACTCCATGTCCTGAGTGGGGCAAAGCTTGGACTTTTCCAAGTTTATGCGGAAGCCCAGGAACTCGCACAGGTTCATTACCACATTGACATTGTCTTGTACTTCTCAACTTGACTTGCCCATTTTTGTTGAGAGCTCTGAGATCTAGGATGGGCCGTAGGTCCCTGTTAGGTTTGCGGACCAGGAACGAGCGGGAACAGAACCCTTTGCGGTGTTCCCTCTTGGGAACCTTTTCAATGGCTCCGAGGGAAAGTAACTTCTGGCATTCAGTCTTGAGCTTGCCTAGCAGATTGGGGTTCTCTGGGATCATTGGAGGGGACAGTTTCCTGTCCTGGGGGGTTGAGAGGAACTGAATGCGGTATTCTCTTGCCACTGTGTCTTGGACCCACTGGTCTGAAGTGACCCAGGTCCATCGCGGAGTGAAGTGGCGGAGGCGGTGGGGGGGAGAACAGGGGCTGTGGAGCACTGCGCTTGGCGGGACCGTCAAAAACGCTGTTTGCGGCCTGACAAACGGTCCGACCCCTGTCTGTGCCGCCTCGACTGGGAGGCGCCCAGCTTACCCCCTTTACCTGACTGGCCTTTATTCTTGTCCAGGTCCCCGAGGTGAAACTAGGGAACTGGAGAGATCTCTGAAACTGGGTCTGCAGATGCATCTGTTGTTTCAGTTGCTGTAGCTGCTGTTGTAGCTGATGCGATTTTGAGGAACACCTAACAGATTGCGGGGTGTAGATCCCGAGGGACCTCAGAGTAGCCCTTGAGTCTTTCATACCATGCAGCTTCGTGTCTGTGGAAGATGTAAAGAGATCGGGACCTTCGAAGGGAAGGTCCTGAATAATCTGTTGCATTTGCATGGAGAGACCGGAGTTCTGGAGCCAGGCCAATTGGCGCATCACCACTGTCAATGCTATTGTGCGTGCTGCTGTGTCCACTGCATCCCAAGTTGCCACAAGTGCATCCCTGGACACTCTCTCTCCCTCATCCAGCATTGCTTTGAAGTCTCTCAGGCGATCCTCGGGAATGACGAGCTGGAGATTTCGTAGAGCTTCCCACAGGTGAAGATGTAGCGCGTCATCAAGGCTGAATGGTTTGAGATGCGCAGCCAGAGGGCAGCAGAGGAGTAAACTTCCCTGGTAAGCAGGTTGAGCCTCCTTGCCTCCTTGTTCTCGGGCATGGTGCTAGGTTGGCCTTGTCTCTCCCTTTGGTTGACTGCGTCGACCACCAAGGACCCTGGGGCCGGGTGATGAAAAAGGAAGGGAAAACCTTCCGGGGAGACAAAACATTTCTTGTCTGCTACTTTGGACAGTGGTGGGATCAAGGAAGGCATTTGCCAGTGTTTCTGGACAATGCGGAACACCCCAGCATGTAAGGGGATTCTGACCTTAGCCGGCAGGGCTCAACAACACGCGTCAAAGAGGGAGTCATCCTCCACCTGGATTACCCCTAGCTTGAGCTTTAGGTTCACCGCCATGCGGCAGAGAAGGTCCTGTTCGACATGAGGATCCCTTTCGCGGTCGGCAGACATGTCAATTAATCTCGTCGGGTGACGAAGATGATGGGGCCCTTGATCTGCTTTGTTGTGTAGAAGCAGGGTCTGGGTTGTCGTCAGACAAATCCGAAGACTCTGGTGCAGGTGAACGGGCATAGCAGGAGGAGGTGTTGTCTGCTGTCACGTTCAGCCAGTCGAGGGTCCATTTGTTGTGCAGGGACCTCAGCATAGGCATTATGAGGGGGGCAGGTGCTTCCCTCAATGGGTGCCTTCGCCGCAAGCTTGGCAACACGGAGCTTTTGCGGGCACTCCTCCTGGGTGGGAAGAAAGGGATCTTCCGAGGACGACATGGATGACCTCCCCCCCAACAGTCAGCAGTCCGGTACCGAGAATTCCTCAGAGAAGCGGTGAGGCGGAGCCATGGAACTTGGGCCCAGTACCGGGTTTGATGGTGCCAGGTCAGAAACAGGTGAGGAGGTCCAGGATGGTGCCAGCATCGGTGCGGGTGCTGCTGGTGCCAAATCCGATGGTACCGAAAGTGACAGTATCAGAAATGGAGTTATCAGCAACGGTGCCGGGTCCAGCGGTACCGGGCTTAGTGGCAGTGCTAGGCTTGGTGGCAGTGCCGGACTTGTGGGCGGTGCCGTGTCCAGCGGTGCTGAGGGAGGAGGTGCCGTTGTGGCCGGTTGCCTCTTGTTCTGCACCAAAGCCAGATTTAAACACCTTTGGCAAGCTGGTGCCTGAGCCGGGCCCCTACCTGGGGTGGCTGGAAGGCTACTGGGAGACCGGTGAGGTCGGTGACTCAACAGTACCGTGGATGGCCAAGATCTAGGGCCTGGTAAAGGGGATCAGCAGGAATCTTGAGCCTGATCCAATCGATAGTCTGGCAGAGCACTGGTGGCTCGGCCGTTTTCAAGTGGAGTGGCTCCGGTCCCCGAAATTAGGTGGAGGCAATGCTCCCTTTCCAACCGAGTCCTCCGCTTGAAGGATTGGCAGATGGGGCAGTCCCCTGTGATGTGGGACTCACCCAAGCAAGCAAGGCACTTCTCATGCGGATCATCCGTCAGGAAAGCCTTGCAGCATCCTAAAAGCATGTCTTGAATCCTGGCATTTCAAGTTTCGCATGAAAAGACAGGCCCTTGTGTTTCACAAGATAACACTGATCCGAACCGACGCTGATGGTGGAAAAAGGAACTGGGAGGGTCATGGTCATGGTCACCTATATAGCCGCAGCCGTGGCATGGTGGGGGCATTGGCCATGTGCCCTGACCTGACAGGCTAACGCTGAAGACTTTGCGAGCTAATGTGCGCTGTGGCACGTAGACACCTGTAACTGAATGATGTGAGCAGCACTCAAAGGAGAAGGACGGTTACTGGTAAGTAACCCACTGATCTTCAGCTCTTTCTGACTGGCAAGGTAGGAGTTAGAAATTGTTTGTGCTGCAACTGATTATATTTTACCTCCCATGCTTTAACCAGCTTCACACTTCCTGTGACATAGGATAGATGTAGGCAGGGCCATTCTTAAGAGGAGGGGGCAAAAGGGGCAACCACCCTGGGCCCCAGGCTTTTGGGAGGGTCCCATGCAGTTGGCTGGAGTAAAGGAGCAGGGAGCTTCTTCACGCTGCGGGACAGTGAGCAGCTCCAGCTGCTCAGTAAGGGGGAAGGGAATTGGGACAGGCAGCATTTGTTTACAGTAACTCTTGGCTTAAGTAGCCACCTCCCCTCAACTGCTCCCTGAGGGGAAGAGGAAGGGTAAGTGTTGAGATAAAACTTATGGAGCCATCCTCAGTCAAGCAAATGGAGACAAAGTTCATCATCATCATCATCATATCATAGGGCTGGAAGGGACCTCGTGAGATCATCGAGTCCAACCCCCTGGGAATTGAACCCAGGACCTTCTGTATGTTAAGCAGAGGTGCTAGCCACGTTACGAGAATGTCACATCCACGACCTTTACAAAACAGGACCTTCACTTTGAATTTACACCAGCATCTCCAGAAAGCATTCGAGATATTAAAGAACTTTCTTCCTTCTACATTTAACAAGTTTTCAGTTTTCAGGGATGAATTTTTGCACAAACTCCTCTGTGCAGATAATGATCTATTATACCTGTGAGAGAAGACCCCAGGCTAACACTTATATGGAAATACTGGGTTTTTAGGGTTAATGGCTATCAATCAACACATTAAAGAAGTTTTTTGTCCTTCCTTCTGCACTGTAAATATGCCCCATTGTCATTGATTGCAGCCAGACCACCAGTTCCAAAGCATGGCAAAGAGGAAAGCAGCTATTACAGATACACAGCATGATGACAAATTCCAAAGATGTGGCGGTGTGGGTCTAGTTTAGCAAAACAAACAAGGAATCCTGTGGCACTTTTAAAGACTAACAAATTTATTTATTTGTTAGCTTTTAAAAGTGCCACAAGACTCTTTGTTTGTTTTACATCAGGATATCTGAGATGAGGCCAAAGGTTCCTTGTTTCTTGAAATAGTACCTGAGTTTCACTACTTAGATTGTGTGGCACTTAAAGACTAAGAAAAAAAAAAAAAAAGAAAAAAGGAGTTGCGTGGCACTTAAAGACTAACAGATTTATTTTTCACATGAGCTTTCATAGGAGAAAACCCCACTTCGCCAGATGCTTCATCTTCAAAGCATCTGATGAAGTGGGATTTTCTCCCACGAAAGCTCATACAAAAAATAAATCTGCTAGTCTTTAACTGCCACACGACTCCTTGGGTTTTTTTTGCTGGACTAGACTAACACGGCTACCCCTTTGGAATTGGCAAGATTTAAAGACTAACAGATTTATTTTTCACATGAGCTTTCGTGGGAGAAAATCCCACTTCATCAAGTGCTTCAAAGATGGACGAACTTAGAAGTATCTGACAAAGTGGGATTTTCTCCCATGAAAGCTCATGCGAAAAATAAATCTGTTAGTCTTTAAGTGCCACACGACTCCTTGTTGGGTTTTTTTTTTTTTTTTTGCTGGACTATACTAACACAGCTACCCTTTTGGAAATTACTTAGATCACCTGCAAAGCAATGAGGAATGTATGAATACATATATTAAAATAAGATAGAAAAGGAGAGAGTCAGGACACATAAAGGAAATAACATACATTAGATAATTGGAATCTAGTGCTTTAAGGTGAGAGAGGACCTGGATTTATTTCTTGATATAATCCAAAAATAGCATCTCTGTCTCTGAATTTTCAGTGTAACAAAACTTGATCTAAGGAAAATTATTAAACTTGTAAAACTGTGTGCCCATCTTGAACAGAAAACCAGAACCACAAAGAAGAGTACCTCCAGATGCTCCTGTCCATTTGGCTGTGAGGCTGATGAAACATCACCATGACACGTTCAGTACTGCCTACCCCAAACATCGAAAAAAGTCACAAGTCTGGCTTAAATATATCATTAAAACTCACTTAAAAATAAAGAGATGTTTAAAGAAATAATGAATTGGAGGGAGCTATTTTCTGTGACTTCTGGGTTTTGAGCCTTTAGGATAAAGTCAGGTCATGTTTTTCTGCTTCTCTCTGCAACTTTTTAGCCTTAGGGCTAGAAATTTATGATTTTATTAAAGAAAAATTGTGACACTGCCCCCAGTGTTCCCTCTGAGCTGATGATGCAGCTGAACAAATTATGGGTGCATTTGGGAAGCCAGCAGGCAGCAGGGAAGAAGCCCGTTGGTAGGGCGGGCGCTGGGGAACGTGGCGCCCCCCTGCAGCAGAGCGACGCTGGCGCAGATGAGTGACGTCATCAGGGGAGAGCCACGGTGCTGTCCCCTGTTGACACCCCTCAAAATGCCGGCGCCCCCCTGTTATGCAGGGGCTGCTTACCACCTAGTGCCGGCCCTGCCCATTGGGGCCTGGCGAACCAGCAGGGAACTTGCTCAGCTACATCATCAGCTTAGAGGGAATATTGCACTGCTGCAAAGTTTAAAAGGTGGGGGGGGGGGGGGCTGCACAAACTGATTCGCTCTGGGCCCGACTCCCCCTAAGGACAGTCCTGGATGTAGACCTCATTCCCACTGTTCAGTGTGAGCTTAATTTACAAACAGCAAAAACACACCCAACGTTCTGTGCCAAATCAGTAATGATACTTTGAGAACAGAAAGCACTAAGTTATACAGCAACAAAAGCACTCTAATAATCACTCTAATAATAAGCCTACAGCAAGAGGACTCTTATAACACCATATTTATAAAGTGCAAGATTGCAGTTTTTGCTTGCAAATGCCCACATTTCTACCTTTCTTTCTTTTATCAGTTGAGGTTTTTTTTACCCATTTACTATAAAAAAAATTCATAATAATGAAAACTGCCATTAAGATCATTGTCGACATTCCAGGTCAGCCAGATGGTGTTATGTTAACATCACCACAAAACCCAGCAACACAGCTTTGTTATGCCCCTTTGTCTATTCAAACAGTACACTTTTCAGGAAGTGATGTCCCTCTTGGGTAATGTACCTGCAAGGCTCCTGATGAGAGGCTGCCCTTCAGAATCCCTTTCTGAGCATGATTAGCCATTGCCGAGACACAGCAGCCTGCAGTGAGTGCTCTTCTCCACCTTTTTTTTTTTTTTACGTACTTTTTTCTGGGTTGATTGATTAATACAAGTCCACACTATGACTGTGCCTATTAAAAGAGCCACCTTATCTACAACCACGTCACCCTCTGTCTTCCCCCCATAAACTGAAGCTCACTGTGGTGAATGCAGAAGTGCCCCTTCAACTTTCGTTTCATTTCTGACCTTCGGACTGTGTATGTTGTGTCTCAATGCAGACAACATGAAACTTGAACTAAAATGATGACAACAATAACAACCAAAGACTGACTAAAACGCTCTACACTGGAAATCATGTATGGCAATTTGTGTACATTTTTTAGACTGGGAAGCAGACTGGATATTCTGGAGTCTATATGCAATTAAATCCCTTTAATGTTAATGAGTTACATGTGTAGCTAGCGCACCGACTATACCATTTGTTTGTTTAGGTTTATCAGGCAGTCAGAGATCCGCACTGTGATTGAAGCAAGGAACATGAATACATACCATTTTGCCATAACAAAGAGACACAAGGAAATAACCCCTGGAAAGGATGAAAATTAACAAATAATGAATGTATAATAAGAAAGGAAAATCTTGCACTGGAATGCACTAAAGTGCATATGAGATGCATAAGCAGAAAAGGTCTGTGCTAGCATATACCAACGCAGGATCAGGGCCAAAGCAGTGCACTGTGCCACTCTGGAGCTAGTGGATTAGCCACGGCATAAATTTCTTCTTTATAGGTAGCTTTTAAAGGACTCGGATCAAATTTTTGTCATTACTTTTTTAAAAATCCTCATCTCCACAACTTTAAGGAATGCAGGTGGGTTAAATGATATTAAGCAGATTACAAATTTCAAAAATATAAAATACGCATCAGCATTTACAATTGCCCACTTTCTCGCTCCTTTTAGTCTGTTCAGTGAAACTAGTCTGAATAGGTTCCCTTCTATTTCTAGAGAATATTTTCACAGTCTTCTACAGAAGGCGAAATTTTTAAGTTGCGGATCCTACAGACACAGCATTTTGTTTCAGAGAAAACTTGCCATTAAATTATTCTTTTAAAATCATGTAAAGATTGACTTCAATCTATTGATTGTAAGTATTATAGAAGCATTTTATATTGGGCCACATTTGACTTAGGAATGTCTTTTTAAGATTGTCCATGCAGTAAAATGGATATCCATTTGCAGACACAGCCCCTCTTTTTCTAAAAACTGGTAATACTTTCCACATGTAGAGTGTCTTAAATCTGAGTCTCACAAAGCACTTTAGGAACATTAATGAGCCCAGCCCCACAATGTCCCGGAGGTCTTTGTGTAAACATTAGTATTCCCATACTGAGACAGAGAAGTGACGTGGTTTGCCTAACATTACACAAAAGTCATTGACAGGGCTGGAAATAGAACCCAGAATATACAACTGCCACTGTCTCTATTCTCTGACAACTAGGCAATGTTTTCATCAGTTTTCATATATTTTGAATGAGTACTTCCTGCATCCCTTACCCTGGGATGTAGAGAGTAATGTGAAAGTTACACAGCATGGAGCACGTGTGTGGCACAAAGTGGAAGCAGAACACCATCCACTACAGAAATGATGTGGACAAACTGGAGAGAATCCAGCAGAAGGCAACAAAAACAATTAGGAGCTGGAACACATGACTTATGAGGAGAGGCTGAGGGAACTAGACTTGTTTAAGCTGCACAACAGAAGAATGAGGCAGAATCTGATAACAGCCTTTAACTATCTGAAAGGGGGTTCCAAAAAGGATGGACCTAGGCCAGGGGTGTCAAACTTACTTGCTATGTCAATTTCCAAAGGGATAGGTGTGTAAGTCTAGTCCAGCAAAAAAAAACCAAGGAGTCGTGTGGCACTTAAAGACTAACAGATTTATTTTTCACATAAGCTTTCGTGGGAGAAAATCCCATTTCATCAGATGCTTCGAAGATGGGTGAACTTACAGAATGGAATGAAAATAAAAGCAAGGGGGTGTAAGACATAGCATCAGGTCATACCGTAACAGCAAATCAGAGCAGTTGTTAGGTTCAGACCCTGGGAAGCCTGAAGTCAAATTACCTTTTGTAATGGGAAAAGAACCCATAGTCTCAATTCAATCCTGCTGTCACAGAATTTAGTTTGCATATTAGAGTTCAGCTGTTTCTCTTTGAAGTCTTGATGTTCCAGTCACATCTCTGACAACTGTCGTTAACAAATCATTTATTGAGAGATTAGAAAGATGAAGGTGCTCTGCAGCTGGTTTTTTTGTTTTGTGATTTCTGATATCAGCAGTTCTATGTTCATTTATTCTTTTGTGCAGGGATCATCCTGTTTGTCCAATGCATAAGGTGTTGCGGCATTTCTGGCACATGATGGCATAGATCAGTAGATGAGCAAGTAAATGAGCCTTTGATGGAGTAGCAGGCTTGATTTGGACCTACGATGGTATCTATTGTGCAGATATGTGGGCAGACTTGGCAGCGTGGTTTGTTGCAGGGGTGTGTGCCTGCTTTAATGCTTCTGTTGTTAGATCTGTGGTTGCTGGTGAGTATCTGTTGAAGATTGGGCTCTCCTTGCCTACAAACAGCCACCCAATCTTCAACAGATACTCACCAGCAACTACAGATCTAACAACAGAAGCATTAAAGCAGGCACACACCCCTGCAAC